>CM038680.1:394648771-395126081 GCA_021605205.1 Aegilops longissima
CAAGATAAAGCACTTCATCAAGCCAAAATTCACATTTGGAGAACTTAGCATAGAATTGGTACTCTCTCGAGCTTGTCTAGCACCAATCGCAAATGTTTGGCATGATCCTTCTTATTCTTGGAGAAGACCAAAATATCATCAAGATAGACCAAGACGAATTCATTGGTGTAGGGGTTGAAAATGAAGTTCATCATCCGAGAGAATGTTGGAGGAGCATTGACAAGGCCGAAAGACATGACAAGATATTCATAAGAACCAAAGCTTGTTACGAATGCTGTCTTGGGAATATCTTGTTCACGAATGCGAACTGATGATAACCCATACGAAGGTCAAGCTTGAGAACACTGTAGCACCTTTGAGTTGCTCGAAAAGCTCATTGATGTTGGGAAGTGGATACTTGTTCTTGATTGTCTTCTTATTCAATGGACGGTAATCGACGCAAAGTCGGTCCGTGCCATCCTTCTCCGGACAAAAGAACACCACAACCCCAAGGAGATGAACTCGGTCCGATCAAACCCAGACGCTCTTGTTCATCGAGCTGCTTCTTCAATTCCTTCAGCTCATCAGTCCAAGCTTGTATGGACGCCATAAACGGGTTCAAAGGCTGTGCTCAAGATCGATAACGAACTCAATCGGCCGATGAGGAGGCATACCCGAAGCTCTTCCGAAAGACATCTTGGTACTCACAAACGATCGAATCGAGAGATAGCATTCAGTTCGCCTTCTCATTGAGAGAAAACAACCAATGGTTTCATCACGAGCGCATAGATGATCACATCATTAGAAGAGTGAGTCAATTGAATTTCCCGGCAGCACAATCAAGCTGAGCTTTAGCCGATAAAGCCACCCATTCCGAGAATAAGATCAATATCCGAGTCACCGAGAACAATTGGTTTAGAAAGAAATCTATAATCGCCCATCTTGATACCGACATTCGAACCACCAAGCTAGAACTCATATGCTTGCCCGGGAAACAATTGCTAGAGGTTTAACCAAGAATTCAAGTGAAATCATGCTTGGCAAAAACGGTCTCGACATGAAACAATGCGATGCACCAAAGATCAAATAAGACTTTTGCAGAATATCATTAACAAGAAGATTACCCATGATCACATCAAGAATCCTCCGCTTGAGCTGCATTCATCATATTGACCTTTGCAAACTTGGGATTATGCTTGACCACCGCATTGCTGGAAGATTTCACAGAGGAGGAGGCGGAAGGCGCCTCTGGTTGAAGCACTTGTTCGCATAGTGACCTTTCTCACGACATTTGTTGCAAGTCACCTCGTAGAGAGGACGGTGGTAAGGAGCACTTGACCTTGGAGCTTGAGAATTAGACTTGTTACGATAGCTTGGGTTGGGTGGGTGGGAAGATCCACGGCCACTGAGTTCTTCTCACGATAAGGCCGACGGAACGGAGGAGGAGGAAGGTAGAACTTCGCGCTTAGCTGCCACTTGAGAGGAAGAAGAAGACTGAATCTGCATCCCCGATTCTCTTCTTAGAAGCCTCACATTTGAGCTGGCAGCTTCTTGCTTCAGAGCCATGTTGTAGAAATCATCATACTTATCCGCTCAAAAGCACAAGAGCTAATTGCAGATCTTCTCTCGCACCACCTCCGAATTGATAGATCATACTCTTTTCATCGTGCACGCCTTGCTTAGCAAAACGAGCAAGCTTCGAACTGGATATTGTATTGATAGATGACATGTTGCCCTGCTTGAGATTGCGGAACTCCTCACGCTTGCTCTCAACAACACTTTTCGAATGTGATGAGCTCAAATCACGGCGAACTCATCCTGTAATGACACGACCTCCTCTCGAATCTTTGTATTGTGGAACCACTCAGCAGCTTGATCCTTGAGTTGAAACGATGCAAACTTGACAAAGTCCTCAGGTCCGACATTGCTACAATCAAAATGCTTGCAGATGTCCACTAACCAATCGTCAAGATCTCGTGGCCTCGGCTACGTAAACCGAAAGACTTCGCTGATTAGCGAGGAACCGATCGAGAGTAGCAAAGCGTGGCTGATTGTTGCCTTGACCTTGATTTCCTTGATTGCCTTGCCCTCGAGTACGCTTCTTGCAAGAGCTGCAAAATCATCTCGAGCATTGGCATTGGTGGCTGCCATGATAGCTTGCCAGCCTCCGGAGGCGGAGGTGGAGGTGGAGGTGGAGGTCTGACCGATCCCCATCATTGCGATCCGGATTCGACGCTGGCATGGAGCCATCCTCAAGAGGGTGACATCCGTTAGTCCTTTGATAGACAAATAGATAAGTAGAATCAACGGATAGAAATTGCAACATATAGTCTTCACAATAAACATTCAACAAGAATGAACGAATGAATTCCAAAGTTAATCATCACATGTCCATTAAGGTGAGAAGCCACTTAGATAAAGATATGGAAACAACATCATCTTAGAAACAAAACGAATATCACAACTGAAAACAAAAGATTGGCTTCTAGAATGAGCCGAACAAACACATGATAGAGATTTCGCCCAAAGTGTTCGTGGTGGGGCCCACACGGACACGACGATAGCGGACGTCACGAATGACAAACAAGACGCCCCGAATCAGCATAGCCAAGGATTCTTTAAGACGCCTCACGACCATCAGAATCGACCGTGAATGGGCGGACCACTAGACGTTGAACCCCAATCTCAAATCATACATCCGTCGGAAAGAATATCCGTAAGCTACTAGAATTCCACCTATAAACTCCCAAACTTTCTGGTTATGCAATCTGGTGTTGGGGATACAGGGACACAAAATATATCACCCAAACTAACAATACCTAGATCCAATTGTATCCATCCGTCAACACATAACCAAGAAATCCTCGAAATCGTGGTACCTCGACCTTCAAAAACATCCGTTATACAAGTCATGGCAATATTCCGACTCGCCACAAGATCGGGCTATCGTGGTTATCTCACCAACAACTGCACAAAAGAGATTTCGATGTCGGCAAAACTCGGTATTCCAGAATCGCAACGATAAAATTGTGACGACAACACCTCGGAGCTCAACTCCCCGGACACCGCCACAACCCCTAAATGTCGAGGCACCAAGAACAATGTTCTCGCCACAAAACCATCGGAACGATTCCAAGATACCCACGTGATCCTAAAAAAATTTTAGTGAAATTTGAGGAGAAGAGTCAAAACTCTACGTCAGAGACCTCACAGAGCGATTTAAGGACCGGGAGTAAAAGAATCCTACTCCGATATATATAATCCTAAGACTCAAAACATTTTCCATTCTAGACTCAACAACGCCAAAGAAACAATCAAGTAGGGGCTCCTAAGTCGGGAAGCTCGATTACCAACTTGTAACGCCCCGATGCGGCTATATCTCCCACGTGTCGAGGCACGACTTAGAGGCATAACCGCATTGAAAGCAATGTCGCAAGTGAGGTAATCTTCACACAACCCATGTAATACATAAGGAAAGAGATACATAGTTGGCTTACAATGCCACTTCACACAAGACATAAATAAACATCCATCATTCGAGTACACTCAAGGTCCGACTACGGAACCAAAATAAAAGAAGATACCCCAAATGCTACACAGATCCCGAATCGTCCCAACTGGCACCACTACCGATCATCAGGAAAAGACACATAGTAACGACCACGCCTCGTCGAACTCCCACTTGAGCTCGGTTGAGTCACCCGCACTGGCCTCGCCGGAACTCGCAACTGTTTTGAAGTATCTGTGAGTCACGGGACTCAGCAATCTCACACCGCGAGATCAAGACTATTTAAGCTTATAGGAAGGACAGGGTAGTAAAGTGGAGCTGCAGCAAGCGACTAGCATATATGGTGGCTACATCGCAAAAGAGAGCGAGAAGAGGAGCAAAGCACGGTCGTGAAACTAGTAGCGATCAAGAAGTGATCCTGAACTACTTACGCCGACATAACTCCAACACCATGTTCACTTCCGGACCACGAGAAGAGACCATCACGGTTACACACGCGTTGATGTGTATTTTATTTGAGGTCAACTTTGGGTTTCTACAACCGACATTAACAAATTCCCATCTGCCTCATAACCGCGGGCACGGCTTTCGAAAGATATTACCCGCAGGGTGTCCCAACTTAGCCCATTATAAGCTCTCACGGTCAACGAAGGATATTCTTCTACCGGAAGACCCGATCAATCTCGAATCCCGGACTACAAGACATTTCGACAGAATAAAACAAGACCAGCAAAGCCACCCGACTGTGCCGACAAATCCCGATAGGAGCTGCACATATCTCGTTCTCGTGGCACACCGGATAGGTCAGCCTACGAGTAAAACCAGCCTCGAGTTGCCCGTGGTGGCCCCCAGATCTGCCGGTTCGGGCCAGCACTCAAGGAGCTTTGGTCCGGGGTTTAAATAAAGATGACCTCGGCTCGCGAAAACCCGGGGAAAAAGGCTTAGGTGGCAAATGGTAAAACCAATGTTGGGCCTTGCTGGACTAGTCTTATTCAAAGCGAACTGTCAAGGGGGTCCCATAAATCACCCAACCGTAAGGAACGCAAAATCAAGGAACATAACACCGTATGACGGAAACTAGGTGGCAAGAGGAACAAAACACTGCATAAGGCCGAGCCTTCCACCCTTTACCAAGTATATAGATGTATTAATTATAGCAGATATATATATTGTGATATCCCCAACAAGTAAACATGTTCCAAAAGGAACAACATCTCCATGTTCCAACAAGGAACAAACTTCAGCTTCACCGCAACTAGCAACGCTATAAGAGGGCTGAGCAAAGCGGTAACATAGCCAATCAACGGTTTGCTAGGAAAAGGATGGTTAGGGCTGACATGGCAATATGGGTGGCATGATATAGCAAGTGGTAGGCATCGCAGCATAGGCATAGCAAAAGAGCGAGCAACTAGCATAGCAAAGATAGAAGTGATTTCGAGGGTATGGTCATCTTGCTCGCAATGTTCTCGAGTTGTCGAAAGCTTGATCCTCGAAGCGTTCTCAACAGGTTCCTCGCTCACGCACTCGCCTCCGACTCTACCCAAAGCAACAACACAAACAAAGGAACCACAATAAATCACGGTGCAATGCACAATCAACATGATGCAAAACATGACATGATATGCGGATGTGATATGCAATGCGACAATGCGCCCGAAGGTAATGATGAACCAGGCATCAACTTGGCAAACCAAGTATGCCACTGAAAGATGAGATGATTTCGTTGAAATCGATATAAAGATCACCGAATCGGATGCACGGTTTGCAAATGACAAGCAAAACAAGAATGGCGCAAATCTGCCATTAACAGCATGATGCCACTTAGCAAGCAACAATTAATTAAGCTACTGCACCCAAACGTATCAACAAAGCACATGGAAGTGATCTACACAAGATGCTCGACAAAAGATAACACTGAGCTACGGCTAGTTCACATCATAACAGGTTCAAACAAGCATGGCAAAAGTGCACAAAATATCAGGCTGGACATGACAAAAACAGCATCAGGTTGCAATGTTCAGAGCAACAAAACTACATGCTACAGGAACTCAAAATAGCAAAACATGGCATGGCATGAATCTACTCAAAGCATAGAACAAAAGTCCCTTACTGACCATAATCCAAAAAGGATTAGAAAATATAGTAACACCCATGTCAATATTGAAAGTTTCGTTAACAGATTCAGCAACATGACATGTCAAAAACTGATAACGAGTAAGCATGTTTACAAGCTCAATGCACTCACTACAGAGCCTTAAATGATAAACTAAGCATACATACATCAAGAAGACCTGGCATAGAAGACATAAATGGCAAGAACAATAACATAGCATAAATGGATCAACCACAACAAGCTTGGCAAAATTGAATAACATGTAGACAATCTGCCAGGAAACATTTGATAGCAAAAGTAGAGCTCGATTGACTCAAGCTATGGCACTCCATAATTGCAAACAAAGGCATGGATGGATAGAGCAAGACATTCTTTACAAAACATCCTTACTTAAGTATCTCAAAATATGCATAGATCTCTCGGTAGCATCAAGTTAACATGGCATCAAAATCAGCTAAAACAGGGCTGAAATCAGCAACATCAGGACACCTACTTTGCATGCTTGTGCTAGTCACCACATAGATCACAAAAATACATGGCATACACCCCTGGAAAGATGACATGGCATGTTTCAAAACACATGTAGGACTCAAATTCATAGGGTGCACACCTTAATCATGGCAAAAATAACAAAAGTGCAAGTTCTGTTAAGAAACAGAAACTAACATCACATAGCACTCTTCCAACAGCATTTCGGGCATCAAGATGAGCTCAAATGAAAATGATGCAATGAGAAGAAATGATCTACTCTTCGAGGCGAACATTTTGACATATTATACGCGCAAAATGGACCTACAGATGCAAATATATACCACTTTGAAAATGCAACAAAATCAAATATGCAAAAGACTTAGGGAAAAAAAGAGGGGGAACGAGGTCAACGGGCGCGCGCGCGGACCGAGGCCGGATCGGGCCGGCCGGATCGGGACGCGGCGGCGGCGGCGGGCTTGCCGGAGCCGGGCGAGGAGGAAGATGACGGCGGTAGGCGGCGACGGCCGCCGGTGGCGGGACGAGGCGGGCGGCGGAGGCGGGCCGGGCGGCGGGAGGCGCGCATGGCGCGGGCGACCCGGCCGGAGGAAGGGAGGGCCGGGAGGGCCGGCCGGCTCATGGGCTCATGGGCGGCAGGCGGGCGGCGGCGGGCGCACGTGGCGGCCCCGACATTGGCGCTGGGCGGCGGCGCGAAGTGTCCGGCGGGCGGCGGACGTGTCCGGCGCGCGCGGGGACGGTTTTTAGGGTTTCGGGGAAGGGATGATCCGGATTTTCGGGGGAGGTGTTTAAATAGGCATAGAGGGAGCTAGGAGAGTCCAAATGAGGTGTAGTTTTCGCCCACACGATCGTGATCGAACGACGGAGAGCATGGAGGTGACTTAGATGGGTTATTGGGCTGTTTTGAAGGGGTGTTGGGCTGCAACTTAAAAGAGGTCTTTGCGAGAGTGCGGTTAACCGCTGAGTACCAAACGAGCTCCAAATGACCAAACTTGACCGGTGGTCTACGGTGGTATACCAAGGACACTAGACAAACCTCAGTCCATTTCGAGAAGGTTTAATACCCGCTTTACCTAAAAAACGTAAAAGGACCGCCGGGGAGATAGGAGTGCCGGATTGCAAAACGGACAACGGAAAAATGCTCGAATCATGAGACTAACACGTATGCAAATGCGATGCACATGATGACATGATATAAAATGCATGACATGGACAAAATGCAAAAGGAAGAAAACCCAACCACGGAGGGAATATCATATATCAATGCCGAAAATGGCAAGAGTTGGAGTTACAAATATGGAAAGTTACTTCTGGGGTGTTACATGCCCGCTTGGTCGCCGGACATTGTGATGACGATGCGACGGAACACGAGGTGGCAGAAGGTGGATTCCGGCGCACCCCTACCTGGCGCGCCAAATGTCGGATTTCGGGTTCCGGCAGACCCTTGAGGTTCGAACACTGGGGTGCGCGCGGAGATCCAACCCTCCACCGTCTCGCACCTCGCCGAATCGCTGGGACCTAAACTACTAAACAGAACAACACAAGAGACACGAGATTTATTCTGGTTCAGGCCACCATTGTGGTGTAATACCCTACTCCAGTGTGTGGTGTGGTGGATTGCCTCTTGGGCTGATGAGGATCAATACAAGGAAGAACAACCTCGCGAGGGTCTGTTCTTGGCGGGTGTGATGAACTGCTAGGTGCGGTTCAGTCGCTCTAGCTACTGGTTCCTTGATGAGGATTCGGATCTCGGATCCCTTCTCCCCCTACTCCGGCCACCCCTCGCTCTGGGTGTGGCTACTCCTACTTATAGGCGAAGGCCCTGGGCCTCTTCCTAAGTATTGAGCGGGAAGGGCGCCAACAATTGGCCATTTTGAAGGGGAACAGCGGGTACACTTATCCTAACTAAAGTTGGTCCTCGCGTGCCAAGGCTCTGGTGATGACGCATGCTTGGGCTCCACGATGACTCCCTTCCAGCCGTTGGGTTGGTCTTGGTCTTGGTCTTGTTGCACCGAAACGGATGCCTTTGCTTGACGCTCTCGCCTGCGCTTGCTCCCTTTGCACCAAAGAGGAAAGGAGGATGCTGCGCGGGCTGGCGCCCGACTGGCACCCTTGGTCGTCATGGCTTGCGCCATGGGCACCTCGCTGTACCCTGCCTTGAACTCTCTGCCTCCTCATGAGCCAGCCCGACGAGGCCGCGGCTCGAGGAAGCTCCTTGTCATCCGCCCAAGAAGGCTTGGCCTCGCGAGGGTCTTGAGCTTATGCTGATGAAGATGGGCTGTCCTGGGCCTCCTTTGAGCCATGCCACAGGCCGCAGGCAGGCAAGTCTGGGGCCCCCGTTCCCGGAACGCCGACAACCATGGGTCTGTGCTCTTCCAACTGGAAGGATCCCGTCCATGAAATGTGAGGCAACATTCTATCAGCAAATCTTACCTTTTCTACCTTGCGAACCCGTACCCTTTGTTGTAGTAGCATTTGTCGTGCGGTGCTTTAACTATGCCATGTTTAATTATTTCAGTTATGCAAAAATGTATTGTTCAACAGGGCTATGTGATGTTGAAGTATGAATTCTCCACTTCAGTTTCACGAATGGCTGTATTTGGTTGTCTATAGTGAGTAGATGCCTTGTTTATCTGTATTTGGTTGTTAGGTTGGTTGGAGTGAGAATTTTTCCAGTTATCGAGCAGATGCCTTGTTTATATGTATTTGGTTCTTAGTTTGGTTGCAGTGAGCATTTGTCCAGTTATCACGCACATGCCTTGTTTATCTGTATTTGGTTGTTAGGTTGGTTGCAGTGAGCATTTGTCCAGTTTTCAAGCATATGCCCTGTTTATCTGTATTTTCTTGTTAGGTTGGTTGCAGTGAGACTCTGTCGAGTTTTCAATGGCCATATTTGGTTGTTATACTGGTCATTTATGCCTTGTTTATTTCAGTCATTCACAATGTGTTGTTCATTATGTGCAAGTCGGAACTGTGAAGCTCGACTACATTAATACCAGTTTGAACGGCTATTTTGGTTCCAGTTATTCCTGGTGTAGTTAACACATGCCCTTTATTTCAGTTTTACACATTTATCCAGTGTGATGTTTAAGCATTACCTACGTTCTATTCATTTTCGACAATACCAGTTTGAATTGCAATATTTGATGGTTGTTAAGCCTGCTGTCGGTAACATTGCCTTCCATTTTATATCTGCTTTAATAGCATGTTGAAACCAACACATTCAAGCTATCATTTGGAGATGATGTTGTTTACCTTTGTTTGATGTTAAGGTTGTTGTACTTATCATGCCTTTCCACTACTTATGCAGGACAACAACGGGAGTGGCCACCATTTTCTGCCGAGGTTAGCTTCATCCCTCGGCTTGTACTCCCCCCGCTGTTCCATAATGTAGTGCATATAGATCCAGGCATGGATACTTGTTAGCTTCTAATATTGACTTGTTGCTTGTAGGTACATATGCCCTTGGCAAGGATCCACGCGTCGACCCTTTTTTGCATATGGGGCAATGAGATATTCATGAACAAGCATCAAGTGAGCAAACTCATAAGGATTAATAGCAAAAAGATACGAATGGTGGCAAGCAAATTATTTGTTTATGATCTATCCAACACAACGGTGAGCTGTAGGATGGTAACTACAAACTCTGCAGCCTTCTCTTTTTACTGCCCATAATGAGTTGTTAGACAACAATGTCTGAATCTTTTTTGTTCCCAGTGGTTACCGAAGCAGTTCACTCAAGATTACCTTGCAAAGTATATGATTGGTGGACACGCAATGAAGGTTAAAGTATTTCATCCGGACTACAATGAGCATCGAGAAGTCGTAATGAAGACAGTGAAGGATGGACGGGCAGCCATCACAAGGGGTTGGCCTAGAGTCGTGCGCGCATTACGCATGGAGGAGGGCACAATATGGGTATTCCGCTTCACCTTTTCCAGCAACCAGAATGTCTTCGCCTCTCTCTTTATAGTCTTTAGTAAAACTGTGGTTCATCATTCTTTACTTGGTGCTTCTGTAGTTCTTCAGTATATGTACCTGTGCATCGAATTATGCATTCGTGGTTGAACCTATATTTGTAATAAACATGGTTGGATATGAAATAAGTGGTGTTCCTACTTTCAAATTTTACTTGAAGGAAGAACAGTAGGAAAGGCTCCTATTGTATTTTCATATGAACAGGGTGTTTACAAATGCTTTACATTTTATAGGTGGGTATCAACCTGCCCAGACAGATTGGGTCAGGGAGACAGGGAGTGGGGGTGTTACCACTACTGCAACTCAGAAATAAAAGAAGAAATGAAAGCAGGGTGACCCCCCTAGTCCTATGTTGGAGGAGGTCAAAATCGTCCTTGAATATTTTCAGCCACCCACTGATGGTTGGTGCAATCCTCCTAAAGTGTTTATTGTTTCTTTCCTTACAAAGACTCCAAGCAGCCACCAAAAAGATTTCAAAAAAGGGTGGGCGCCCCCAAGAGTTTTTAGCCTGTTGAAGCAGTCGGAGGCAGCGGGTGAAGGGTGGCCAGCTAATCCCAAGTTTTTGCCAGCAATATTGACTGAATGGGCAAGCGAAGATCATATGGTCCACTGTTTCCTCATCGTCATCGTCATCACCTATATCGTAGTGTTGACGTTTGAGCATATCACGTGTATTCAATCGGTCGTTCATTAGAAGCCAGCCAAAAACTTTGATCCTCATGATGCAACAAGAGCGCCAGAGAAGAGAGAAAGCTGGATGGGCGTTGGCGTCTTGAAAAAAGAACATGTAGTAGTCGGCTGGTTGATAGACAGATTTCTCCCAGGTATAGTGCCAGACATCATTGACAGATGTGGACAGGTGCATGTGCGTGGAAATCCGTTGAATGTCTCGGACCTCGCCCAAGGCTTGAGGAGAGAGCGGTAGGTGAAAGGCTTCTGACAATGTCGTGCTCTCCAAGAAATCTTTGACAGTCTCGTCCTCATGCATGGCAAAGGAGAACGCGTGGGGGTGCGAATTTTCCAAAACGTCCACTGCCCAAAGATCTTTCCAAACTAGAGCAGTTGTGCCCGAAACGACCCGGACTTGTGAGATCCCTCGGAAGATAGGGTGAGCTTGAGGATATCACGCCACCAAAACGAGCCAACTGGATTTGTGGCATGGGGGACTTTGTCGGCATAGTATGTGTTCCAAATGAGATGCACCCAAGGGACGTCGAGCTTGTTGTAAAACTTGTGTAAAAATTTCATGAGCAGAGCATCATGTTGCACCTTAATGTTGATAACACCTAGGCCACCATGTTTTTTGGTTTTGCAGACCATGTCCCATGCAGCAAGGGAGTTGCACCTGTCCCCTTGTTCCCTCTTTTTAGTCCAGAGACACCTCCTTCTGATTTTATCAAGCATCTCAATCAGCTTGGGTGAGAACTTTAGTGTGCACATGGCGTAAATGAGGAGGGATGTGACGGTAGCGTTAAGCCAAGATAGTTTGCCACCGTAGGACATCATCGCGATCGTGGAGGTGAGGCGATGCTCAACACTGCATACTAGGGGCATTAGATCTAGGACGGTCGGTTTAGTCGTGCCGAGAGGGAGTCCAAGGTTAGTAAACGGCATGGACCCAACTGAACATCCAAAAAGGTTTGCAAATGCCAGGGCGGTTTCCTCCGACAGATTGATTGGGATCAGTGTAGACTTGTGAAAGTTAATCCAGAGGCCGATGGAGGATGCATAGTCTATAAGGATTTCATTGATGACCGCGGCTTGCTGGGGGCATGCAGGCATGGCCAGTATCGTGTCGTCAGCATATTGGATTACTAGATAGTCCATTTGACCAACGCAGGGGAAGGGCAGCTGAATTTTTCCTTGCCTAAATGCATCATTGATAGCTTCTTGGAGAAGATCAGCTGCAATTACGAAGATCAAGGGAGATAGCGGGTCCCCTTGCCGTACACCGGTGCGGTAGTGAAATTGGCGGCCGGGCACACCATTCAATAGAACCGATGAACGCCCTATCGAGAAGATGCATTTGATCCAAGAGAGCCACTTATCATTGAATCACAGGTGTTTCATAATGTTCAACATGGGAGCATGTTCAATTGTATCGAAGGCTTTGATGAAATCCAGTTTCAGTAAGATAATTTCCTTCTTCGATGCATGGCATTGATGTATATATTGGAAGGCCCAGGGAAGGCAATCCTGTATCCTTCTCCCCTTTATAAAACCAAACTAGTTCTTGTGGATAATCTTTAGAATTACTCGTTGCAGGAGCAACTTAGTGATCATCTTAAGGCAGCAATTGAGGAGTGTGATTGGGCGGTAGTCATTGACAGTTTCCGGCGAAATGGACTTTGGAATCAATGTTATCAGGCCATCATTTATACTAGTGAGATCCAAGTCCCCCTGATGGAAAGCTTCACAAAGCTTGTAAAAGTCATGTTTGATAATGGGCCAGCATGCTTTAAGAAATGATCCACTAAAACCAATCGGGTCGGGTGCTCGATCAGCCGGCATTTCTTTAAGAACCACATCATTCTCTTCGTGGGTAAATGGCTCAGTTAGCTGGTCTAGATCATCATGGTGTTGAAGAACGTTAGGTAAATTAAATTTCATTTCTGCAGGTCGCAAAGTACCCAGGCGATCAGTATATGTTTGGAACAGGAGCGCTTCTTTCCCCTCGTGATTGTCAATGAGGGACCCATCCTCTTTTCTGAAGCTTGCGTTGTTGTCACGACGATACCTTTCAGTGGTGACAGCCTGAAAATTTTTGGTATTCTCATCCCCGAACTTGATCCACCTAATTGTGCAGCGCTTCTTCCAGTACTGGTTTTGGTATTTAAGGAGTCGTAGCAAGTGTTTCTTGATGATATTCCGGAAGTTTGTTTCCAGAATAGATAGGGCTCTGTTATTTTCAAGTTCATCTAGATGTGCTAGGGTTTCATTGCAATTAGCAATGGCTACGGATAGTCGATAGAGGTTTTTGCTCTAGAGTTTTAGGGTGTGGCGCAGAGCTTTGAATTTACGACAGAGAATAGTCGCAACGTTGTGGGCTCTAACTAGTCTGTTCCGAACATCTTGGACAAGATTCATGAAGCCAGGGTGCAAAATCCAAAAGGGCTCAAAGCGAAACACCTTGCTACGAGGAATGCATGTTTGGATGGAGATAATGCAGGGTACATGATTGGAGACAGGCTTACCAAGAGGCTTGACCAGGGTATTAGGGTACACGTTGGTCCAATGCAACAAAGTAAAGAACCAGTCTAGCTGTTCAAGTAGTGGGTCTTGTTGCATATTGCTCCAAGTATATGATTGGCCTTTGATAGGTAATTCAATAAGGCTCTTCTTACGGATAATGTCATTGAAAGTGCACAGTCATTCGGGCACCCCCCCCCCCGGCTTGTTTCTATCGTCAGGCGCACGAATGTAATTGAAATCGCCAACTAGGAGCCAATCTTGCAAGCTAGGTATATCCAGAGTATAAAGCCAATTGGTAAACGTAATACGCGCGTCACCCGAACATGGGCCATAAACATTAACCAGCATCCAAGTATGAGACGACAAAGTTCTAGTAAAGTTAATGACCAAAGCAAAATCAGACGAGAACACCACATCACCAGTAAACATAGACCTTTTCCATATAGTAATTAAGCCCCCCGAAGCTCCTTGAGAAGGAACGTATGCAAACTGATCAAATTGTCTAGGGCAATAGGATTTAATAAAGGATAACTCAAAAGAGGTTTTCTTTGTCTCTTGGATGCAAACAACCGAACAACCACTGGATCTAATGGCGTTATTAAGTGCAAGATGTTTATCATCAGAATTGATGCCATGGATGTTCCAACAGAGCACTTCCCAGCTACGCAAAAGGGGCATGGAGAATAAATGGACTATGCCCTGGAGGGGCCATCCTCACCAGGCAGATCATCATTAACCAAAGTGCCTGAGTGATCGGTCGAAGTAGTAAGTGGTGCAGGTGCCGCAGTGAGGAGTTCTTCAGTCAGTTCAGCCGCAGGAACAACACACTTGTTAATACCAATCGCCTGAAGGACATGGACAAGGGTAGAGGGAACATCTTCAGAGGTCGAGTCCATAGGAGAGGAAGAGGATCCAATCGAAGGAACCAGCCTGGGTTTAACCTTTGAGGTGGTGGTGCGGGTTTCAATCACCTAGTTGACCTTGAAACCATTGTATTTGTTAGATCGATTGCTTCGACGAACTTCAATAGTGGAGACTGGATCAGGTGCCCGAGCCCGACGACCATGAGTCACAACAAGGCATGCAAGTTCAAGGATGGAGTTCACAGCACCAAGGCCAGCAGGCTCGGAAGAGGAGTTGACAGCAGTGGCAAGCATATCCTGGTTAACCCTGTTGCTGTGACTGTCAGCCTGGGGCAGTAAGGTGCCTATCTCGACCATGGGCAAAGAAGCAACCAGAGGGGCAACTTCAGTTTGAGCAGCGTCAGTCGTAGAGGACAACAGAAACCGTGTGTGCTGCAGAGAAGTTTCAGAAATTTCTTCCAGAACCACAGAGGAAACTGGAGAAGGTGGCAGCTGAGAAAAAACAATGTCGTTGTTGTCAGATGAAACCATCACCGAGACTTCCATGTTTGCAGAGCACATACTGTATCCAGAGCTCCACGGACCAATGGTGGCCAATGCGGGGCACAGAGCATGGAAAATGAAGTTGTTCAAGTGCTGCCTGGGAATTGGGTCTGACAATAGAAGATTCAGCGGGTCTGATCCATTGGCCGAGAGGCCAAACTGAATGCCATGGTTGTGCATACTGACAGTAATATTCAGTGCATCCCCAGCTTCAGACAGAGCTGGTTCAGCAATAGGAAACAAAAGCAGAGCATCTTCAGTAGGGGCAGAGCTATCATCAGAGGAGGAAAAAGTATCATTCCAAGCCTCGATTGGGTTATCAGAGATATTATCCTCCGGAACAATACCATGCTAGAAGGTGAGTCCCTGAGCTACCAGCCAAGCTTGATAATTCACAAGATGGGGAGGAAGGGGTGGCAACTGATGAGCCGGAGGAGCTGCCCATTGCCCCAAACCACCATTGCTCTGAGGAGGTCCATTGCCCTGGTTGGCATTGTCAACATTGGGAGCGCCATTTTGCACTAACCAGTTGTGCACCTGCTGTTGATACAGCTGTTCAGCAGTCAACTCAGGACCAAACAGTGGATGTGGATTTCCATCAGCTAGGGGGTCCTCTTCGCCAGGAGGAAGCACTTCAGGTAACAGGCCATTCCAGTCGTTGCTTCTAAGGATTGTGATCTAAACAGTCCAGCAATCCCTGGCACCACCCAGCTACCAGACAACAAAACTTTTTGGGATCACTCGGAGGTGCAAAACACAGGCTTTGATGAGCATAAACCTCCTGTCCTACCTTGGGTTGTACCAGCTAACGAGAGAACCATAGCCACCCAGGGCTTTTGTGATGTAATAATCAGTCTGATAGTCATATGGGAATCCGAAGAACATGAGCCAGACCTCGGGGCCAAAAGAGGTGGTGCGGCGATTGAGAGCTTCATTGTGCGGCACAAAAGTAATCAAAAGGTCTTCTTCTTCAAGTGATTTTTCAATTAGTGATTAATTAGGGATTACACTGCACATGGTTTGCGAAAGCGAAACGTCTGCGATAGACGTGGAGATCAGAAACGTTTCTAGGATCCACTACCTGCGCGATCAATCTCCACTGCACACACGACATCCTCTTGAAAACTGTTTGCATTAGGCCACCTTGCGCAAATGTTTACCACATAAAAACTATGTGTGATGGACAGCCTTTGCCACATAGTTTCTTCTACGCACCATGTGTGATGCATTCAATAACGCAAACGACAAAATTGTTAAATCATGTGCAATGGCAAAGCTATCACAAACGATTTAACGGGAAAAATTGTGTGTGATGTACCTGTGAACGGAAACGTTTAGCGGGGTTTGACTGTGTGGGATGTACTTGTGACCGGAAATTTTTTTGCATGTATAATTGTATTTTTTTAGCTCTACTGTACGTATTTCCGTATTTGAGCGCTCGCCGGTCGCACACGGCCTCATTTTGCCGAGCGTGTGTGCCAGGAGGGCATATCCCCGACGGTTTCTGGGTCGTGTGGGAAGGACCCCCCTATCGCCATCACTCACTAGGCAACGGTTCCAAATGTTGTCACGGAAAGGGGTTTAAAACCGTTTGTATAGCACCGACACGTACCAGTGTACCCTGCTGCTGACCTTTGCCGCCACCATTCTTCTTCCCTTTGTTGGTCTGATCATCGTCTGGGTTAGGATCTTTGGCGGTGCCTGACTCTGCATACCGGGTCAAGACATCCATGATCTCGCTCATGTCTGTAACCGTCCTCTTGAGTCGACCAAGCTTTTGAACGAGAGGGTCAAAGTGGCAGTTTTTTTCTCCAGGATCAAAATGGCTTGAGCTGCCAATATGCCATCCAAGGAGTGGATGATATCCGCGACCCGGCGAGACCAATGATGAGCTGACTCACCTTCGTGCTGGATACAATGTTGCAGATCAACAATCCTCATAGGACGCTTGCAGGTTCCCTGGAAGTGTTTGATGAAGCGCAGCTTCAACTCTGCCCAAGTGTTGATGGAATTAGCTTGCAAGTTTTTGAGCCAGGTACAAGCCGACCCTTCCAGCATCATAGTCAAATACTTGCCACAGACCACATCGCTAACATCCAGCATGTCCATGGCAATTTCATAACTCTCAATTCAAGCCACCGGCTCAAGGTCGGGAGTGTAGTTGGACACCTTCCGGGGGCTTGAAATCTTGTGCATACATTCATTACGCAGAGCTGGCACCAGGCATGGAATCCCGATGGTCCTGGTACTCGACCCAACACCTTGTGAAGCCAAAGGGGTCAAAGGGGGCGACTGATAAGCCGCCACATTGGCAGCCTCTGCATCCCATCGTGTCCAAGCCGTGTTGACGATCTCCTGGGCACCTACAGCCCCATGCTGGGGCTGGTCATACTGTTGCTCGCGTATCCGTAGGGCATTGCTGGAAAATGGCTGGCGACTCAGCGTGACGGCTCCGGCTGTGGCTTGGGTGCGGGGTGGAGTGGAGTCGTTGCTAACTGTAGGAATAATTTGCCTATTGAGTGACTGCTGTTTTCAACAGCTCAATGGCGTGTCATCTGTCCTCAGACCCTCTGTCTCATTACGGATCTATGTTTGTAACTGCACCATGTGAAGTATTGATGTCCTCCTGAGCTCTGGTCATCTGCTCATGGATTTTTGCTACCTCTGCATTGTGCTCTTCCTGGTTTTCTGTTGTTAAGAGCGACTCAAGAAGAGCCGTCAATGAGGCGACCAATTCTGTAATGATTTGAGTTGGTGGCTTGACAGGGCCGACTACGTTCGGATCAGTCATAGATGCACCGGCGCATCTCGTAGCACCCGCCATTGTGGAGTTAGTGGCCGGAGCGGTGCCTGCCATGTAAACTGCGGTCTAGCAGGGTGACTCGTCGTTCACCAGGACCGATTCATCATCGAGCGGGGTAGACTCGTCGTCGGAGCAGCCCCCAAGTCTGCCATCGTACAAGGGATGATTGACTCCGTCTCCCCAACCAATTATTTACCGTCGGAGAAGACAAGGGTGTTGCCGCCCGATGCTGAGTTGTCTGCGAGGTCAACCCCCTGGGTGAAGCCAATGAAGACGTGGTTCCGACCAGCTTGAAGACGGGCGGGCTGAGTTATTATATCCCCAACACTACGGGTGAGAAAGTCTCATCGTAGTCAACTCCTAGAATTTGTTGAAAACACTTTGTGACAAGTTGAGCTTTATAGATGGTGACATTACCATCCGCGTCCGTCTTCTTCTTAAAGATCCATTTGTTCTCGATGGCCTGCCGATCATCGGGTAAGTCTACCAAAGTCCACACTTGGTTCTCATACATGTATCCTATCTCGGATTTCATGGCCTCTAGACATTCGTCGGAATCCAGGCTCATCATTTCTTCTTCATAATTCGTAGGTTCATTATTGTTAACAACATGACTTCCAGGACAGGATTACGTACCACTCTGGTGCGGTACGTGTCCTGGTCGACATACGAAATTCGGTAGTAACTTGATCTGAAGTTTCATGACCATCATTATTAGCTTCCTCTCCGGTTGGTGTAGGCATCACGGGAACTACTTTCTGTGATGTGCTACTCTCCAATTAAGGTACGATTACCTCATCAACTTCTACTTTCCTCCCACTCACTTCTTTCGAGAGAAACCCCTTCTCTAGAAAGGATCCATTCTTGGCAACAAAGACCTTGCCTACGGATTTGTGGTAGAAGGCATACCCAATTGTGTATTTAGGGTATCCTACGAAGACACACTTCTCCATTCTGGGTTCGAGCTTTTCAGTTTGAAGCCTTTCGACATAACTATCGCATCCCCAAACTTTAAGAGACGACAGCTCAGGTTTCTTGCCAAACCATAGTTCATATGGTGTCATCTCAAAGGATTTAGACGGTGCCCTATTTAAATGAATGCGGCTGTCTCTCATGCATAACCCGAGAACGATAGTGGCAAATCGGTAAGAGACATCATAGACCGCACCATATCCAATAAAGCACAATTACGGTGTTTGGACACACCATTAATTCCACATTGTCTTAAATGAGCTCCAAACTCGTAACTCAAATATTCACCTCCATGATCAGATCGTAGAAACTTTATTTTCTTGTTACGGTGATTCTCCACGTCATTGGTAGAGGGGTACATATAGAAGGCCTAGAAAACTAGTTGTTTGTGAGTAAGTGACAGCGCCGGGCCGGACATTTGTGCAGGAGCCAGACATCCGGTGGCTGAGAAATGCACACACATATATATGTGAAAAATAGAGGCCGGAGTACGGGGCCTGGACATCTGGCCAAAGTTGGGGCCCCGGACATCCGGCAGACACAACCAACATTTTAACGAAGTTTCTGGAAACGGACAGTCGGATTTCTGGGAGGATCCCAGATATTCGGGGCGTCCCGGGAGCCCGGACATCCAGCCAAGTCCCGGAAATCCGGTAAAAAACAGCAATAACCCCAAAATTGAAACATGCATAACTTTATATACGGACTCCGATTTTGATGATCTTGGGCTCATCTTGAAGCTATGGGAAAGCTCCAGGTCCTCACATAGAGAACCACCCAAGATAAACCAAAATTGAGGGTGCAAAGTATGCAAAGGTTAGATCATATATTTTGGGGAACCTAGTTGGCTATGGATTGTTTGGTAATAGGAGAGGAATTGTGTGTGGAAGATGTTGACTTGAGCAAATCCATCATGAACCCCTTTGATCCCCTCTTAATAGTGTGAGATCCCTATAACTCAAGAATCATAAAATAGCTACACTACATAGTGAAGGAAATATGCCCTAGAGGCAACAATAAAGTTGTTATTTGTATTTCTTTATATCATGATAAATGTTTATTATTCATGCTAGAATTGTATTAACCGGAAACTTAGTACATGTGTGAATACATAGACAAACAGAGTGTCCCTAGTACGCCTCTACTTGACTAGCTTGTTAATCAAAGATGGTTAAGTTTCCTAACCATAGACATGTGTTATCATTTGACGAACGGGATCACATCATTAGAGAATGATGTGATGGACAAGACCCATCCGTTAGCTTCGCATAATGATCGTTAATTTTATTACAATAGCTTTCATCATGACTTATACATGTTCCTCTGACTATGAGATTATGCAACTCTTGAATACCGGAGGAACACCTTGTGTGCTATTAAATATCACAACGTAACTGGGTGATTATAAAGATGATCTACAGGTGTCTCCGATGGTGTTTGTTGAGTTGGCATAGATCGAGATTATGATTTGTCACTCCGTGTATCGGAGAGGTATCTCTAGGCCCTCTCGGTAATGCACATCACTATGAGCCTTGCAAGCAATGTGACTAATGAGTTAGCTAGGGATGATGCATTATGGAACGAGTAAAGAGACTTGTCGATAATGAGATTGAACTAGGTATGATGATACCGACAATCGAATCTGGGGCAAGTACCATACCGATGACAAAGAGGAATGACGTATGTTGTTATGCAGTTTGACCGATAAAGATCTTCATAGAATATGTAGGAGCCAATATGAGCATCCAGGTTCCGCTATTGGTTATTGACCGGAGATGTGTCTCGGTCATGTCTACATATAGTTCTCGAACCCGTAGGGTCTGCATGCTTAACGTTCGATGACGATTTGTATTATGAGTTATGTGAATATTTGATGACCGAAGATTGTTCGGAGTCCCGGATGAGATCATGGACATGACGAGGAGTCTCGACATAGTCGAGAGGTAAAGATTGATATATTAGAAGGTTATATTCGGACACCGAGATGGTTTCGGAGTGATTCGGGTATTTTTTTCGAATTACCGGGAGGTTACCGGACCCCCCCCTGGGGAAGTAGTGGGTCTTCATGGGCCTTAGTGGAAAGGAGAAGAGGGCCACAAGGGTGCCCCCCCCATGGCAAGTCTGAGTTGGACTAGGGAGGGGGCGGCGCCCCCCTCTTTCCTTCTCCTTCTCCTCCTCCTTCCCTCTCTCCCCTCTTGGAAAAGTAGGGGGAGTCCAACTAGGATTGGGAATCCTAGTTGGACTCCCCCTATGGCGCGCCCCTCCTGCCCGCCGGCCTCCTCCTCTCCCTCCTTTATATACGTGGCCAAGGGCACCCCAAAGAATAACAGACAATCTTTTAACCGTGTGTGGTGCCCCCCTCCATAATTTAACACCTCAGTCATATCATCGTAGTGCTTAGGAGAAGCCCTGCGCCGGTAACTTCATCATCACCGTCACCATGCCATCGTGCTGACGGAACTCTCCCTCGTCCTCTACTTGATCAAGAGCTCGAGGGACATCATCGTGCTGAACGTGTGCTAAACACAGAGGTGCCGTACGTTCGGTACATGGATCGGTTGGATCGTGAAGACGTTCGACTACATCAACCGCGTAACTAAACGCTTCCGCCTTCGGCCTACGAGGGTACGTGGACACACTCTCCCGTCTCGTTGCTATGCATCTCCTAGATAGATCTTGCGTGATTGTAGGAATTTTTTTTGAATTAGTATGTTCCCCAACAGTGGCATCCGAGCCAGGTCTATGCATAGATGTTATATGCACGAGTAGAACACAATGAGTTGTGGGCGATAATATTCGTACTGCTTACCAACAACGTCTTACTTTGATTCGGCGGTATTGTTGGATGAAGCGGCCCGGACCGACATTACATGACCGCGTTCATGAGACTGGTTCTACCGACATGCATCGCACACAGGTGGCTAGCGGGTGTATGTTTCTCCAACTTTAGTTGAATCGAGTTTGACTATGGCAGGTCCTTGTTGTATGTTAAAACAACACACTTGACGAAAAATCATTGTGGTTTTGATGCGTAGGTAAGAATGGTTCTTGCTAGAAGCCTGTAGCAGCCACGTAAAACTTGCAATAACAAAGTAGAGGACGTCTAACTTGTTTTTGCAGGGCATGTTGTGATGTGATATGGTCAAGACGTGATGAGATATAAATTGTTGTATGAGATGATCATGTTTTGTAAAAGTTATCGGCATTTGGCAGGAGCCGTATGGTTGTCGCTTTATTGTATGAAATGCAATCACCATGTAATTGCTTTACTTTATCACTAAGCGGTAGCGATAGTCATAGAAGCAATAGTTGACGAGACGACAATGATTATACGATGGAGATCAAGGTATCAAGCCAGTGAGGATGGAGATCATGAAGGTGCTTTGGAGATGGAGATCAAAGGCACAAGATGATGATGGCCATATCATGTCACATATGTTGATTTCATGTGACGTTTATCCTTTATGCATCTTATTTTGCTTAGTACGGTGGTAGCATTATAAGATGATCCCTCACTAAATTTCTAGGTACAAGTGTTCTCCCTGATTATGCACCGTTGCAACAGTTCGTCGTGCCGAGACACCACGTGATGATCGGGTGTAATAAGCTCAACGTTCACATATAATGGGTGCAAGCCAGTTTTACACGTGCAGAATACTCAGGTTAAACTTGACGAGCCTAGCATATGCAGATATGGCCTCGGAACACTGAGACCGAAAGGTCGAACGTGAATCATATAGTAGATATGATCAACATAGTGATGTTCACCATTGAAAACTACTCCATCTCACGTGATGATCGGACGTGGTTTAGTTGATATGGATCACGTGATCATTTAGATGACTAGATGTATATCTATCTAAGTGGGAGTTCTTAAGTAATATGATTAATTGAACTTTAATTCATCATGAACTTAGTACCTGATAGTTTTTGCATGTCTATGTTGTTGTAGATCAATGGCCCGTGCTACCGTTCCTTTGAATTTTATTGCGTTCCTCGAGAAAGCTAAGGTTAAAGATGATGGTAGCAACTACATGAACTGGGCCCGTAACTTGAGGATTATCCTCATTGCTACACAGAAGAATTACGTCCTGGAAGCATCACTAGGTGCAAGATCCACTGCAGGAGCAACTCCGGATGTTATGAACGTCTGGCAAAGCAAAGCTGATGACTACTCGATAGTTCAATGTGCCATGCTTTACGGCTTAGAATCGGGACTTCAAAGACATTTTGAACGTCATGGAGCATATGAGATGTTCCAGGAGTTGAAGTTAATATTTCAAGCAAATTCCCGAATAGAGAGATATGAAGTCTCCAATAAGTTCTATAGCTGCAAGATGGAGGAGAATAGTTCTGTTAGTGAACATATACTCAGAATGTCTGGGTACCACAACCACTTGACTCAACTAGGAGTTAATCTTCCTGATGATAGTGTCACTGACATAGTTCTTCAATCACTGCGATAAAGCTACAAAAGCTTTGTGATGAACTATAATATGCAAGGGATGGATAAGACAATTTCCGAGCTCTTGGCGATGCTAAAGGCTGCGGAGGTAGAAATCAAGAAGGAGCATCAAGTGTTGATGGCTAACAAGACCACTAGTTTCAATAAAAAGGCAAAGGGAAGAAGGGGAACTTCAAGAAGAATGGCAAGCAAGTTGCTGCTCATGTGAAGAAGCCCAAGTCTGGACCTAAGCTTGAGACTGAATGCTTCTACTGCAAAGGGACTGGTCCAAGTATTTGGCGGATAAGAAAGATGGCAAAGTGAAAGGTATAATTGATATACATGTTATTGATGTGTACCTTACTAATACTCGTAGTAGCGCCTAGGTATTTGATACTGGTTCTGTTGCTCATATTTGCAACTCGAAACAGGGCCTACGGATTAAATGAAGATTGGTAAGGACGAGGTGACGATGCACGTGGGAAATGGTTCCAAAGTCGATGTGAACGCCGTAGGCACGCTAAATCTACATCTACCTTCGGGGTTAGTTTTAGACCTGAATAATTATTATTTGGTGCCAGCGTTAAGCATGAACATTATATCTAGATCTTGTTTGATGTGAGACGGTTATTCATTTAAATTAGAGAATAAAGGTTGTTCTATTTATATGAGTAATATCTTTTATGGTCATGCACCCCTGATGAGTGGTCTATTTTTGTTGAATCTCAATTGTAGTGATACACATATTCATAATAATGAAACCAAAGGATGCAAGGTTAATAATGATAGTGCAAATTATTTGTGTCACTGCCGTTTAGGCCATATTGGTGTAAAGCGCATGAAGAACTTCATGCTGATGGACTTTTGGAATCACTTGATTATGAATCACCTGATGTTCGCGAACCATGCCTCATGGGCAAGATGACTAAGACTCCGTTCTCTGGAACAATGGAGCAAGCAACTGACTTGTTGGAAATAATACATACTGATGTATGCGGTCCAATGAGTGTTGAGGCTCGCGGCGGGTATCGTTATTTTCTGACCTTCACAGATGATTTGAGCAGATATGGGTATATCTACTTGGTGAAACATAAGTCTGAAACATTTGAAAAGTTCAAAGAATTTCAGAGTGAAGTAGAAAATCATCGTAACAAGAAAATAAAGTTTCTACGATCTGATCGTGGAGGTGAATATTTGAGTTATGAGTTTGATCTTCATTTGAAATAATGTGGAATAGTTTCACAACTCACGCCACCTGGAACACCACAGCGTAATGGTGTGTCCGAACGTTCTAACCGTACTGTATTAGATATGGTACGATCTATGATGTCTCTTACTGATTTACCACTATCGTTTTGGGGTTATGCTTTGGAGACGGCTGCATTCACGTTAAATAGGGCACCATCTAAATCCGTTGAAACGACACCATATGAACTGTGGTTTGGCAAGAAACTTAAACTGTTGTTTCTTAAAGTTTGGGGATGCGATGCTTATGTGAAAAAGCTTCAACCTGATAAGCTCAAACCCAAATCAGAGAAATGTGTCTTCATAGGATACCCAAAGGAGACTGTTGGGTACACCTTGTATCACAGATCTGAAGGCAAGATATTCGTTGCTAAGAATGGATCATTTCTAGAGAAGGAGTTTCTCTCGAAAGAAGCGAGTGGGAGGAAAGTAGAACTTGATGAGGTAATTGTACCTTCTTCCAAATTGGAAAGTAGTTTATCAGAGAAACTAGTTCCAGTGACTCGTAGGTCAACCAAAGTACGATCCGCGCCAGAGTGGTACGGTAATCCTGTTTTGGAGGTCATGTTACTTGACCATGACGAACCTACGAACTATGAGGAAGCGATGATGAGCCAAGATTTCGTGAAATGGCTTGAGGCCATGAAATCTGAGATGGGATCCATGTATGAGAACAAAGTGTGGACTTTGGTTGAATTGCCCAATGATCGGCAAGCCATAGAGAATGAATGGATCCTCAAGAAGAAGACTGACGCTGACGGTAATGTTACTGTCTACAAAGCTCGACTTGTTGCAAAAGGTTTTCAACAAGTTCAAGGAGTTGACTATGATGAGACCTTCTCACCCGTAGCGATGCTTAAGTCTGTCCGAATCATGTTAGCAACTGCTGCATTTTATGATTATGAAATTGGCAAATGGATGTCAAAAGTTCATTCCTTAATGGATATCTTAAAGAAGAGTTGCATATGATGCAACCGTAAGGTTTTGTCGATCCTAAAGGTGCTAACAAAGTGCAAGCTCCAAAGGATCCATTTATGGACTGGTGCAAGCCTCTCGAGTTGGAATATACGCTTGATAGTGTGATCAAAGATATGGTTTATACAGACTTTTGGAGAAGCCTGTATTTACAAGAAAGTGACTGGGAGCCCTGTAACATTTCTAATATTATATGTGGATGACATATTGTTGATTGGAAATAATACAGAATTTCTGGATAGCATAAAAGGATACTTGAATAAGAATTTTTTGATGAAAGACCTTGGTGAAGCTGCTTATATATTAGGCATCAAGATCTATAGAGATAGATCAAGACGCTTAATTGGACTTACACAAAGCACATACCTTCATAAAGTTTTGAAGAAGTTCAAAATGGGTCAGTCAAAGAAAGGGTTCTTGCCTGTGTTACAAGGTCTGAAGTTGAGTCAGACTCAATGCCCGACCACTACAGAAGATAGAGAGAAAATGAAAGTCATTCCCTATGCCTCAGCCATAGGTTCTAGCATGTATGCAATGCTGTGTACCAGACCTGATGTGTGCCTTGCTATTAGTTTAGCAGGAAGGTACCAAAGTAATTCAGGAGTGGATCACTGGACAACAGTCAAGAACATCCTGAAATACCTGAAAAGGACTAAGGATATGTTTCTCATTTATGGAGGTGACAAAGAGCTTGTCGTAAATGTTTACGTCGATGCAAGCTTTGGCACTGATCCGGATGACTCTAAGTCACAAACCGGATACGTATTTATATTGAATGATGGAGTTGTCAGTTGGTGCAGTTCCAAATAGAGCATCGTGGCGGGATCTACGTGTGAAGCGGAGTACATAGCTGCTTCGGAAGGAACAAATGAAGGAGTCTGGATGAAGGAGTTCATATTCGATCTAGGTGTAATACCTAGTGCATTGGGTCCAATGAAAATCTTTTGTGACAATACTGGAGCAATAGCCTTGGCGAAGGAATCCAGATTTCACAAGAGAACCAAACACATCAAGAGAACCTTCAATTCCATCTGCGATGAAGTCCAGGAGGAAGACATAGAGATTTGCAAAATAAGTATGGATCTGAATGTTGCAGACCCGTTGACTAAGCCTCTTCCACGAGAAAAACATGATCAGCACCAAGACTCCATGGGTGTTAGAATCATTACTATGTAATCTAGATTATTGACTCTAGTGCAAGTGGGAGACTGAAGGAAATATGCCCTAGAGGAAATAATAAATTTGTTATTTATATTTCCTTATATCATGATAAATGTTTATTATTCATGCTAGAATTGTATTTACCGGAAACTTAGTACATGTGTGAATACATAGACAAACAGAGTATCCCTATTATGCCTCTACTTGAATAGCTCATTAATCAAAGATGGTTAAGTTTCCTAACCATAGACATGTGTTGTCATTTGATGAACGGGATCAAGATCATTAGGAGAATGATGTGATGGACAAGACCCATCTGTTATCTTAGCATAATGATCGTTAAATTTTATTGATATTTCTTTCTTCGTGACTTATACATATTCCTTTGACTATGAGATTATGCGACTCCCGAATACCGGAGGAACACCTTGTGTGCTATGAAACATCACAACGTAACTGGGTGATTATAAAGATGCCCTACAGGTGTTTCCAAAGGTGTTTGTTGGGTTGGCATAGATCGAGATTAGGATTTGTCACTCCAAGTATCGGAGAGGTATCTCTGGGCCCTCTCGGTAATGCACATCATGATAAGCCTTGGAAGCAATGTGACCAATGAGTTTGTTACGAGATGATGCATTATGGAACGAGTAAAGAGACTTGCCGGTAACGAGATTGAACTAGGTATGATGATACCGACGATCGAATCTCGGGCAACTAACATACCGATGACAAAGGGAATGACGTATGTTGTCATTGCGGTTTGACCGATAAAGATCTTCATAGAATATGTAGGAACCAATATGAGAATCTAGGTTCCGCTGTTGGTTATTGATCGGAGATGTGTCACAGTCATGTCTACATAGTTCTCGAACCCGTAGGGTCCGCATGCTTAACATTCGATGATGATTTGTATTATGAGTTATGTGTTTTTGTGACCGAAGATTGTTCGGAGTCTCGGATGAGATCACAGACATGAAGAGGAGTCTCCAAATGGTCGAGAGGTAAATATTGATATATTGGAAGGTTATATTCGGGCACCGGAATGGTTCCGGAGTGATTCAGGTATTTTTCGGAGTACCGGGAGGTTACCGGAACCCCCCCGGGAAGTAGTGGGCCTTCATGGGCCTTAGTGGAAAGGAGAGGAGGGCCACAATGGTGGCCGCCCTGCCCCCCCCCCATGGCAAGTCCGAATTGGACTAGGGAGGGGGCGGCGCCCCCCTCTTTCCTTCTCCCTCTCCTCCTCCTTCCCTCTCTCCCCCTCTTGGAAAAGGAAGGGGAGTCCAACTAGGATTGGGAATCCTAGTTGGACTCCCCCTATGGCGCGCCCCTCCTGGCCGCCGGCCTCCTCCTCTCCCTCCTTTATATACGTGGACAGGGGGCACCCCAAAGAATAACAGACAGTCTCTTAGCCGTGTACGATGCCCCCTCCACAGTTTAACACCTCGGTCATATCATCATAGTGCTTAGGCGAAGCCCTGCGCCGGTAACTTCATCATCACCGTCGCCACACCATCGTGCTGACGGAACTCTCCCTCATCCTCAACTGGATCAAGAGCTCGAGGGACATGATCTTGCTGCCGTTAAGTGAGAACATGACTGCTGTGGCGAAGCTTCACAGGTTATCCGGGCTTGCAATGCGGTCTGTAATAGACCATCTTCGGCCAAGGGGGCCTAAGCCGGATAGTTACTTTGGTTTGGTGCAGCAGTTCCTTGGCGCCGTGCCTCAGATCGATGCCATGAGGAGGTCGGCGTGCATAGAGGGTGCACGAATGGCTCTTGCCAGCGTAAAGCATATTGATGGATATGGAGGCCACCGCTGTAGCGACCCGAATCCGGCGGAGGACAAGATCCGCCGAGCACTATTTGGCGCAGTAATGTAAGGTGCCCGCTAATAGAGGCGAGTCTTGCCAAGAATGTCTTATTCGAAAGTGACAGATCAACCATTGTAAAACAATGTTATTTTGGTTGTAAGGCTATATTTATACTTTTGCCGAAAGTATTATTGTGTCTCCTGTATGCGTTTATATATACATATATATATATATATATATATATATAGGGAAAATCCATTCTACCACCCGTGGTAGTTACCCCTATATCTCATATACTACCATGTGGTAGTATATACACTATTTTATTATTTTAAATATGTTAATATACTATATCTAAGATATTTCAAATCAAGTTACATGAAAAATTGCATATGAGTCCATAGTTTTGTTATATTTATGAAATACATACATATTTGTACATAAAAAAGCATACTCAAAACATGGTACATACTACCCAAAAAATAGTATATATACTACCTAATCATTGATATATACTACATACTACACGCATATACTCTTGGTTTCACAGATACTACATACAACATACAAAACGCAAGTGGTGGTAACTACCACCGCTTGTAGGAAACATTTGTCCTATATATATATATATATATATATATATATATATATATATATATATATATATATATATATATATATATATATATATATATATATATATATATATATATATATATATATATATATATAATATCTATGTGTGATCCAAAGTTAGCAGTCGTTATTTCAGCCCCACGTATACAATGCGGGGTGTTCACGAAAAATATGCATAATCACACTTGATCCAATGTCTTGGTCCATTAAGGAGGTGATCGCACGTTAACTAGGCAACCGGACTATATAGCTGTAACACATTCGCTAGCCATGGAGTCTAACGGTGGGGCTACTATGTAGCCCCTGGTACTTCAGCGCATCCAAATACGGGCGCTGGTGTACATGACCGGAAACGGTCCTTCGTTAATGCGAGGGATCCTAAAGATTCGATAAGTCTTCGAGTGGTTAAACAGTCTCTCGCTATATCATGAGTCAGTTGCCGCTTTCTACTGAGGTGCTCATCCGGAATAACCAGGGCACAATCGCAGTAGTTCTCCTTTGGCCGCCTTAGCTGATAAGAACGGAACGTAAGGTGGCAAACCCAGGAGCCGGGCAAACCCAACATTTGACCAAAGACATGATTCGGAGCTGATGCATATAAGGCCAAACTCGTGACGCCGAACACTCCCGAAGGTATTCAGACTTTGTAACAGAAAATGGGCTGAAGAATGCCCTTTCATTATAAACCCTGTATTTCCAGGTACGTGCATTAATCTGTCGTGGCGAAATGCCAATAACGACAGTATCCTCTGTGGGTATAGTACCCATGAGATGTGTGAACAACAAGAGGCAATATAAAAGGTTTACACAGGGGCTTAATCTAAAAAGAAACCTTTGAGTGGGGCCCTGCTGCACGCCCCGCGCCTTTGTCTCGCGCAGCCGCTTCTCGAAGGGTATCGCACGCGTTGTATCTATAAAGAAGAAAAACTCGTGTAAGAGAGTACAACGTAAGTATGCGATGGATAGTAAAAGTGTAAGATGTTGGCCTGCCAATAAGGTTAGGCCAAGTGTGGGGCTATATTAAATATTTATAGCCCCTAGTGTCCTCTATGGGATTACATATACGGCGCCCTGGTTCATTTTTATCCAGGAGGCCGGACCCGTCTAACCGTGTCCGTGGTCTTGACAACCAGTCATGCTTTTTGGTATCGGAGGCCGCTTAGAGTTCGGCCGCTAGAGCCATCGCGTGTTCCTCTACGCGTGAAGAGCGCTCTGTGTTTTCGTTGATGGTGATGACGCCACGTGGACCGGGCATCTTGAGTGTAAGGTAGGCATAGTGCGGTATTGCGTTGAAGCGGACGATGGCCGCTCTTCCAAGCAATGCGTGATAGCTGCTTTGGAAGGGTGCGATGGTGAAGAGTAGTTCTTCGCTTCTAGAGTTGCCTGGGGAGCCAAATTTTACCTCCAGTATGACGGAGCCCTTGTCGTAGGCTTCAACGCCTGGTATTACCCCTTCAAAGGTGGTGTTGCTTTGGCTGATTCTGGATGGGTCTATCCCCATTCTGCGGACAGTGTCCTGGTATATTAAATTGAGACTACTGCCGCCGTCCATAAGGATGTGGGTGAGATGGTATCCGTCGATTATTGGGTCAAGCACCAAGACCTCTGATCCTCCGCGCCAAATACTAGTTAGGCAGTCCGTGTGGGCACGATGGGCTCTATAGCGTACGCTTCTTTGAGCGTGCGTTCGTGCCTTCTCATGGATGTGTGAGTCGCGTGGATCATGTTTACTATTTTAACCTCTGGTGGGAATTTTTTCTGTTCCCCAGTGTTCGCCTAACGAGGTTCTTCCTCGTCTTCACTTGGTGTTTCCCTTCCCTTGTGTTCGACATTTAATTTGCCAGCCTGCTTGAAGACCCAGCACTCTCTGTGCGTGTGGTTCGCAGGTTTGTCGGGGGTGCCGTGAATTTGGCACGCCGTCCGTAACTCGCTCGCACCGAACGTCCTCTTACCGCCTTTTAAGTGGCTTTTGTTGATCGGGTCGAGAGCCCCGAATCCGCGCCACTGCTGTGTTGTCCGAGCTCTTCCTTGTTTTGGCGCTTGTTTTTATTACGCAGGGCTTCCCGCTGCCATCCCTTATTTCGATGTGCTGGGATAGCCGATGCCTTTACGGGCCAGCCGCTGTCTTCACCCGCACAAAAGCGGGTCATAAGGCTTGTTAAGGCTGCCATTGTCCTTGGCTTTTCTTGGCCGAGGTAATCAAGCGAGCCACCGTCAGGATGCTGTGTTTAAATGCTGCTAAGGCTTCGGCATTTGGACAATCGACAATTTGATTCTTCTTAGTGAGGAATATGTTCCAAAGCTTGCGGGCGGACTCTCTGGGTTGTTGGATTATGTGACTTAAATCATCCGCATCCGGACGCCGGACATAAGTCCCTTCAAAATTGGCCCTGAAAGCGTCCTCGAGTTCCTCCCAACTCCCAATTGAATTTTTGGGGAGGCTTTTCAACCAGTGTCGAGCTGGTTCCTTCAACTTGAGGGGAAGGTATTTGATGGCGTGGAGGTCGTCCCCACGAGCCATGTGAATATGCAGGATAAAATCCTCGATCCAGACCCCTGGGTCTATCATTCCGTCGTATGCCTCTATGTTCACAGGTTTGAAGCCTTATGGAACTTCATGGTCCAAGATTTCTGTGAAGCAGTAGGGTGGGCAGCCCCTCAGATCCGGACGCATTGTGGCATGCCGTCGGTTGTTGGCCTGTGTCCGGCGTATTCAACTGGTATTTGGTTGGTATGGTCGCTTTGGTGACCATAGTCCCTTGCCGTGGTGTGTCCTTTAGATCCGTAGATGGGCCTGGCCGCCGCTTTCTTATCCAGTGCTCATGTAAATCGTGAGCGTGTCGGTAGCTCTGCCTGCGGTTATGAAGCGGTATGTCCGCCTCCGGTCGTGTTATTCTTTGCGGAACGGCCTCGTCGTCAATTCTCGCAGAGCTACATTTTGATACCTCTTTGTATGGCTTATCGCTGCCATATCTTTCTTCAAAGGTTCAGCACTTTATTCCATCTGCGATCGAAGCGTTTCTCGTGCGGCTTTTAGCCGTTGCTTCGCTTCTTTAGAATTCTTGCGGTGGCCATAAGCTTTCGTGGAGGTTATCTCGCCTCGCTGTTTCCGGATGAGGAATGCATCGCCATCCGGAATTTGTTCTGTCCCGGGCTGTTTGATGAGCTCGCCCTCTGGATCATTGTGATCAGGAGTCTGCCCAATCGTGTTCGCATGACCTGGCTCGCCCCGCCCATCGCTGGGTCCGTGATGGTCATTGTTGCCTTCGGAGTTGACTGGGTGTCGATCCTTCCGGCGCTTCTTGTCGCTATTTTTACCGTTGCTGGACTTTGAGCGGCGCTCGCACCATCGCTTTTGGCTTTTGCCCGGGTTTTATCTTCCGGATTGTCGCTGCCGCCCCTTTGGTGTGTCCACCATGTATATATCGTGACGAGGTAGCAGTCCAAAGGCCCTGTAGATTCTGAATCTTTCCAAGATCGCCGCCCATCCCGCCGATGCCTTCGGAGTCAAGTCAAGCACGTCGGTTAAATCATCAACCGTGGCAATGAAGTGGGTGGTGGATGGGCAACGAATTCCTTCGTCGCCTGCTTTCCACTCGGGCCAGACATAGTTCAGCCAAGAGCCTCCTGACAGAGAGAGAGAGAGAGAGAGAGAGACTTTAATGAGTCCAGCATGTCGCCAAATGGCGAGTGCTGGAAGATATCCGCAGCGGTAAACTCCATTACCGGAGCCCAACCAGGCTTGGCGGGCTCGGGAGTGTGCGGACTGGAACCTACAACCGGACGCGAGTCCGGGGTCCGAGTCACGTGCTTCTCAAAAGTGAGGCATGTGTTCGCTCCACCGCCGATGAGTGTACGGGCATGCGGGCGGGTCCATCCTCCGCCCTAGGCCACGCAGCCTGCTCCGGATTTAGATCCGGGCTTCGGGGGTGATATCTCGAGCATTGTCCGACAGCAGGTCTAAGCCGTGCTCGCCGTGATCGTCCGGTGCTCTCGCATAGGTTCAATCCAAAGATCAAGTTCCACGGATGTCCGCTGTAGTTCAGGTTTCCAAACCTGATCTCGTGGCTGTGGGCGAGCTGCCGATCTGCTCCGTATGGATGCTTAATTAGCCCGCAGTGAAGCCACCGAACACAAAGATCTGTCCGGGAGAAAAGTTTCACCTGACCGTGTCGTTGACGATGATTGAAGGAGCCATCGAGCCTTGCTGCAACGCATACGTTGGAACTCTCAATGAAAGCACCAATGTCGGTGTCAAACCGACGGATCTCGGTAGGGGTTCCCGATCCGGCGTTTAGGTTGATGGTAACAGGAAGCAAGGGACACAATGTTTACCAGGTTTGGGCCCTCTTGATGGAGGTAAAACCCTACTTCTCGCTTGATTAATATTGACGATATGAGTAGTACAAGAGTAGATCTACCACGAGATCGAGAGGCTAAACCCCAAGAGCTAGCCTATGATGGTATGATTATAATTGTGATCGCTTTCTATGACCAACTCTCCGTTTATATAGACACCGGAAAGGGCTAGGGTTTACATGGAGTCGGTTACAAGGAAGGAAATATAATATCTGGATCGCCAAGCTCGCCTTCCACGCCAAGGAGAGTCCCATCCGGACACGGGACGGAGTCTTGAGTCTTGTATCTTCACGCTTCAATAGTCCGGACAATGTATAAAGTCCGGCTGTCCGGATACCCCCTAATCCAGGACTCCCTCACCCTACGCCTAGTTTCCATGCATACCCCGGCCTACTCGGCCACCCTGGTATTCAGAAATACTTCGCACCTTCGGGTCCAGAGGTCAAAGCGAAAAGGTCTGCCATGACAATCGTTTTACAATTCAGGTAGAGTTACATATGCAAAGGAAAGTACATAGTCACTTAGGACTCGAAAACTTCCTATTCTATACCATCCAGCAGGCTGTCTAATTTGCAATCCTATTGGGAATACTTGGCGGCTACTTCTACTTGGTCATATACCAAACTAACGGGAACTTCTTTCCCATCTGACCCTAGAGGTCCGACACGAGCCATGTCATTCGGATCAAGCTTGGTATACCGTGTTTTCACCATGGCCCATGCTTCTCGTGCACCTTCCCGGCAAGCCGATATTTTCCATAATCGGAAGCACCGCTGTGCTCCCTTGAATAGCTCTATAAGCTCCTCCATACTTCCCAGAGGGGAGGCGGAGGGCCACAAGGCCTTGGAAACACTCCACATTGTTCGTGCATCTGAGATAGCCCTTGCAGTAGATCGTCTGACGATCCGGACATCTCCTCTTCGGGACGGCCCGTGAGCATACCAACAAACATAACTCTGTCAGTTCCTTTAATCTCCAAACTATCACAAGGTAAGTTCGGCCGCATACTAAATATGCTGCCTCGCAGCCTTTTGTTCTCCTTTACGGAGTCGGCCAACTGGACCCGCACATATTTCACTTCTTCACCCAGCTGGGTGTTTGAATCTTGGAGTTTGTTTTTCTCCTGTCTGAATCGGGTCAGCACCCGCTCGCATGTGGCATGTAGTCTTTTCGACTCTTTCTCCTCCAGTTAATCTGACGATCCTGTTATGCGATAAGCCGCAGTGTTAACACAGCGGCTATACAATTACAATTTCTCAATGGAGGGAAATATTACCCGCACACGCCATCTTGGATTTTTCCATCATGGTAACTGCAGCTAATCGTGGTCCGCACTTGTCTAGCTCTTGGCTAAAGCAGTCATTCTTCTCAAAGAAGAACCTGATCATACAATCCATCCTCAAATCAGTTGTACCAACTACTTTAAGTCTCGGGGCCACCGCATATGGTTATCATACACGCATTACAAAGAAACTTACTCGCACATCTTTTAAATGCTGCTTTGTGGATCTACTAAGCCCATCTCGAAAGCAGCTCGATGTATGCATCAGCCGAGCCAAGGCATTAAACGCCCTTCCAAAAGCGGAGTCTTGTAAAATGGCCCTCCGGTGGCGATGATTCATGCCGCTCTCCACTTCTGAGTTGGTCACGGACATATCTTCCGAGCCCTTAGACGAAGGACAGTCCGGCGTCAATCCCATATCAGCCCCCATCTCCTCGGCTGGGGCCAGATCCCGACTGTTGGGAGTATAACTGGCCGAATCCCCGGACATAGTCCGGCGGACTCTTTTCCTGATACAGGACGAACATGCAAGTCACAGTTGGATGCGACTATTAGAGAACATACTTGAGAATACATACCTCTTCGATGAAGTTTCGGCCGTATCTTTGTTTGCCTTCCTCTTCGAAGGCCTGCCCGGCGTAGGGGTCACTCTCCTCGAGGATACCCCTGGGGCAGCATGGCGCGCCGAACGCCTCCCCTTCTGAGCACAGGACGGTGCAGTGGGTGAGGCAGAATGAGAGAACTCTTTCAGATAAGGTGTCTCCTGACTACTTACGTGTGAAGCAGGGAGAAGACCGGGAAAATCAGCGATGATGGGCACTTCTGTACCATCATAGCTCGCCTGGTAAAACTCCATGTCCTCAAGCACCACGAATATGTCTGGATCCTCTTCGAATCCAGGACCAAGGTCCCGATTATGGCCCTCGGGTTGCGGGGCGGGGCTGTGAAGCCCTTCAGAAATCTTGCGCCAGTGCTGTTATGAGTGGACGAGTTAATATTTGTTAGAAGTAGTTCAGGGAGTGGAATGAGTAGAGCAGAGGAGTTGGTGCTTACCCAGCTAGGAGGACTATACATGGAATATCCATCTCTGTGCTTGATATGCAAGAACTCCTCTTCCTCCCCATTGAACAGTTCGGCCAATATTTTGGCCAAAGCGGGGGGGGGGGGGGTGTCCGGACCCTTCCTGCCGCAGTGGGAGGCGTCGTCCTCACCATTATAGTGCCACATGGGAAGCCCTCTGTACTGGAGTGGCTGAACCCCCCGAACTAGGGAGGTCGCCATCACTTCCACTATTGATAATCCGGACTGAGCGAGCGTTCTTATCTTGCTCATGAGTTGACGAACATCTGCACTATCTTCCTCCTCGAGGCTCCGAGGGCGCCAGCTGTGGCGTTTATTCAAAGGAACGCTTGTGAACATGGGGAGTGTCGGTGCCAAAACCAGCGGATCTCGGGTAGGGGGTCCCGAATCAGCGCCTAATATGGATGGTAACAGGAGGCGGGGGACACAATGTTTACCTAGGTTCGGGCCCTCTCGATGGAGGTAATACCCTACTTCCTGCTTGATTGATCTTCATGATATGAGTATTACAAGAGTTGATCTACCACGAGATCGAAGAGGCTAAACCCTAGAAGCTAGCCTATGGTTCTGATTGTTCTTGTCCTACGGACTAAACCCTCCGGTTTATATAGACAGCGGAGGGGGCTAGGGTTACACAGAGTTGGTTACAAGGGAGGAGATCTACATATCCGTATTGCCAAGCTTAACTTCCACACAAAGGAGAGTCCCATCCGGACACGAGACGAAGTCTTCAATCTTGTATCTTCATAGTCCAACAGTCCGGCAGAAGTACATAGTCCGGGTGTCCGAGGACCCCTAATCCAGACTCCTCAAGAGTCTCCTCAACCAGGCTTCAATGACGGCGAGTCCCAGGCGAAATTGTCTTCGAATTGCAAGGCGGTTCTTCTCCAAATTCTGAGTACCTGTCGAGTAGTGTCCGGCTTCCCATAAATGTTGCACTCCTTGGCTTCTGCGCCTAATAATGGTTGTCCTCCACGTGTCAAGCAAATGCGAGAAGTCGGGGCATTTTTACACTTGCCACCCTAACCATGTGAGTAAATCGTCTATTTAAGGGGCCGGGGATCAACAGATCCAGATCACACCATCCTCCCTCAGCGAGTATCCATCGGAGTGCGCCCAAAAAATCCATCCCATCATGGCCGGCCATCGCATCTCCTCTTCTCACTCCCGTAGCCCTAAGCCAGGCAATTGGAAGAAGTGTTCTGTCTCCCACAGACGGTTAGTAGAGTTACATACCCAGGGGTATCTCCCTCCTGCGTATTTGGTCCCCGTCCGAGCCGGACTAGCCACTTACAATGGCGGGGAGCAAGCGGAGAGCTTTCCCAATCCATCTATGGGGGAGCAGGTATGCCTTGTCCCTTACTTAATAAGGGACTTGATTTAACCATCCGTTCCTCCACGGCTCTTGAGTTCTACGGCCTCCAGAGATAATTTTACCCCACCTCCATATTACACATCGCTGGCTATGTCGCCTTTACAGCTGTTTTGGGATGCGAAGTCATTTCGAGCTATGGAAGAGGCTATTCTCCTCGCATCTATAGCATATGTGGAGGGGTCAATATATCAAGGGCAAAGCAAAGATATGGCGATTGTCGGACCGGATACTCATCCGCATTCAAGAAGACATCCAAGACTGCCTTCGGAGTGGTTTTATATGGAGGACGCCCCTTCCGGACCCTATTCGATGGGCCTTCCCGAGTTTAATAACGCCTTTGAAGAACGCTAGCCGGGCGCGCCGGAGCCCTGTGAGGAAGACAACAGAGAGGTCTCTTACCCGATGGGCCGGATAAACGCTGGCCAAATCAGACCGACAATAATCGAAGTTTATGTCAATATGTATACGCGGGGTGCAGCCACTTCAATATAGGGGACAACCCATGTGGCACTTCAATGGAGAAGACGATGCCACCCGCTGCGCCGAAGGTCCGGACTACGCCGCTGCTCTAGCAAAATACTGTCTGATTATATAAAGGAGAGGAAGAGGAGTTCATCCACATCAAGCCACGGATGGATTCTCCATGTACAACCCCCAAACTGGGTGAGCTACTTTTTACCTCCAGACCTTCCGCATTCTTTGTCATAAATATTTACCTTGCTATTTCATAGCGTGGAACCGCTAAAAGCTATGAGGGGGGTCCACAGCCCATCTCCACAACTCAGAGGACCCCGACTGGCCCTCGAACCCGGATTCAAGAAGATCCGGACACATTTGTGGAGCTCATCGACAGACGCTCTATCGTTAAGCTACGACGGTGTCTTGGTGGCCACCATAGCCGATTATCCCGGACTGCTCCCTGCATCACATGTAAGTAAAAACCGGAGTCCCAACTTCCGAGAAGGATCCCATTTTTTGCACTTCTCCACGCACACATTTGGTGTCTTACAGAAGGCCCTGGGACGCCATGCCGAACCAAAGGACTCACCAACAAGGGGCACCGAAACCGGGTAGGCTTAAAAGGAAGGCGGTCAAGACTGAGATGCCGTCGCAGAGATATGGAAAAGGACCCTTGTCAGTGACAAAACCAGCGGATCTCGGGTAGGGGGTCCTGAACTATGCGTCTAGGCGGATGGTAACAGGAGACAAGGGACACGATGTTTTTACCCAGGTTCGGGCCCTCTCGATGGAGGTAAAACCCTACTCCTGCTTGATTAATATTGGTGCTATGGGTAGTACAAGAGTGGATCTACCACGAGATCCGAGAGGCTAAACCCTAGAAGCTAGCCTATGGTACGATTGTTGTTCGTCCTACGGACTAAAACCCTCCGGTTTATATAGACACCGGATAGGGTTAGGGTTACACAGAGGCGGTTTACAACGGTAGGAGATCTACATATCCGTGTCGCCAAGATTACCTTCCACGCCAAGGAAAGTCCCATCCGGACACGGGACGAAGTCTTCAATCTTGTATCTTCATAGTCCAGAGTCCGCCAACGGTGATAGTTCGCTATCCCGACACTTCTAATCCAGACTCCCTCAAGAGTCCCCTCAACCAGGCTTCAATGACGACGAGTCCGGACGCGATATTGTCTTCGCATTGCAAGGTGGGTTCCTCCTCCAATACTTCATAGAAGATTTTGAACACAAGGATTGTGTCCGCTCGCAAAACAAGTTCCACATACCACCGTAGAGAGAATAACCTTGCACAGATCATTGACGATTCCGCAAGCGTGACATCACACCACGCCAGGCCTTTATACTAATCATTTTTACTGTTCCACCTCAGCGCGCTTAGCGAGGCGTGTTTCTTGGCACGCCTTATCAAAGCGAGATCGTGCCCTTATTCGGGATTCCCATCAATACGGACAGTAACCCAACCGCGCCCATTGATTACGGGCGCTTGGGAGATAAGCGAAGTTACCAGGCTGGCGGGGACGATAGCTTCCCCGCCCATATAAGGGGATAAGGATCCACCTTTAACCCACGCCTTCTTCCTCCTTTGCTCATCCATTTCCGCAAGACTCGAGCCCAGCGCCCAAGTCCGCACATCCTCCTCAACCTTCTCCAGCCATGTCCGGAGCGGATGCAAGTGGATGGTCTCCTCCACACGGAGGGACAAGTCAAAAGCTGCGGAAGCCCGGATACTTGTCCAAATGACATCACAAGACCGGCTCCCCGACGAGGGGCAGCTCATTCCCACCCCTGTGCCCCATGAGAGGGTGGTGTTCTCACCCACTTCCTCCATGGACTAGGTTTTCCACTTCACCCATTTGTCCGGGGCTCATGTTCTACTACGGCCTGACTTCCACGATCTGCCTCAATTTCATCCTCAACATCTCGGCGCTCATCATCATGTGTGAGGCCTTCCTTCGCATCCAGCCCCACTTCGCTTATGGTGAAGACCTTCAATGTCAAGCCAAGGTAGTGGGCGGCCGCCAAGCGGAGTGCGGAGGTGCCATGGTTGGCAAGATGGCAAAGTCCTATGGCTCGAGGGCTCCTTTGTGGAGACCATAAAGGTGCAATCGGGTGGTTCTACATCACCGAGCCGCGACCTCAATGGGCGGCGCCCCAATTCTGATCCGCTTCCCCACACGGCTCACATCATGGAAAGAGACGGGCCCGACGTGGGTGATTCGAAGAGCTGTCCGGACTCCAAACCTGCGCCCCACCCTGGTGGACAAGAATCTCAAGCTTGTCAATGTAGTCCAGGTTATGCTCATCCGCGGATCCTCCCATGCCAACAACGGCCTTCAAATTGTGGGAGTTTGATCCGCACAAGCACCAAACACCTGAAAAGGCTCTTGACACTATGTACTAAGATGCTCGAAGGTGTTGTTCAAGCGCCGAGGCTCCTGCATCCGCCACTCAAGATCATGGATTCAGCTCGCAGCCAAGCTACCGAAGTTATTTTGCCCTTTACGGGACTCTTGTTTTTCATAGTTTGACTCTATGTGGGATCTAAACTCCCTTACCTTTGACAGACTGGTGTAACACGCCCGGCAGGTTAACTATCCCGCCCTTGCCGAAGACTCCAGCGACGCCCGATTGATGGTTAGCTGCCTCTGACCTCACGTGGTGGGAGAAGAAGGCCAAGAAGAAGGCCACGGGACTTGAAGGAGCCCGACGCTAGGTGTTGTTGACTCATCGTCCGACGACTCTGAGAGGAATCCTCCCCAAGACGGGAGGAGGAAGGAAGCCTCTCCCCAACGGGGAGAGAAGAAAAAGGAAGGTCGACCCGACCTGGGAGGCCGGAGGGTCCAAGAAAGGAAGGACCCTTCCTCGGACTTCTCCACCAATGCCGACAACGACGAGGAGGAGGGCCACCAAGGGCCAAGCTCGAGATCGTAAGTGTCCGCACTCCGGAATAGCTCATGACTTTTTATTTGTCGCATAGTGTCTTCTAACTAATATAACCATGTAGCCCGCCAATGACAGGCTCGCCGCTTCGTCGAGCTGCCTCGGATTCGCCGGATGTGAATAGCACTTCACTTCCACCGCCTTTCTCCTCGTGATGCACGACACTGCGTGGAGTCCCAAAAGGGCCCAGCCAGGAGGAGGTTGTCTGGAGGCGCCGCAAGGCGACCTCCCGGACTCTAGGCTAGCAAAGGGCGAGACCCCGAGGGCTCTAAGTCCGCCCTGTGCCGACTCGCAGATCTGAACCTTCACTCGTTCCGAAGTCCGCAAGCGGCTCCCTTCGTAAGAAGGGCAAGATCGCGACGCCGGTGACTCCACGCCCATCCGGGAGGCACCGGATAGCTTGCAGGAGGCACTTAACGGCGCCCATCAACGAGGAGCACCGCATCGTGTATGAGTGTGGTGATCCAGAAAGTTCAGTCCGCCAAGAGCGGGCTGATCTAGTCTGTACCAGCCTTCTAACAGTGCTTTGAGGTAAGTTTAGAATATGTTAAAATATTACCAAGACAGACAAGAGTTCTCGATGCTTAGTTCGTGTTCGGAAAGTAAACCGACTGAGGATCTAAAAAGATATACACACAGAGTCTAACATAAGTATGTCCGAGGGAGTCCCCGACTAGGGGTGTCCGGATAGCCGAACTATCACCGCTGGCCGGACTCCTAGACTATGAAGATACAAGATTGAAGACTTCGCCCCTGCACGGATGGGAATTCTTGGCGTGGAAGGCAAGCTTACGATACGGATATGTAGATCTCCTACCATTGTAACCGACTCAGGTAACCCTAACCCTATTCGGTGTCTATATAAACCTAAGGGTTTTAGTCCGTAGGACTAACAACAATCATACCATAGGCTAGCTTCTAGGGTTTAGCTCTCTCGATCTCGTGGTAGATCTACTCTTGTACTACCCATATCATCAATATTAATCAAGCAGGAGTAGGGTATTACCTCCATCGAGGGCCCGAACTTGGGTAAAACATCGTGTCCCTTGTCTCATGTTACCATCCGCCTAGACGCATACTCGAACCCCTACCCGAGATCCGCCGGGTTTTGACACCGACATTGGTGCTTCATTGAGAGTTCCTCTGCGGTCGCCACCTATAGGCACGATGGCTCCTTCGATCATCAACGACGACGCAGTCCTGTGGTGAGGCTTTTCTCCCGACAGATCTTCGATTCGTGGCTTTTGCACCGCGGGCCAATTCGCTTGGCCATCTGGAGCAGATCGAAAGCTACGCCCCTGGCCATCAGGTCAGGTTCGGAAGTTTAAACTACACGACCGACATCCACGGAGACTCGATCTTCGACGGATTCGAGCCGCAGCTAAGCGCCGCGCCACTATCTCGATGGGCATGATCTAACTCGCCACGAAAGCAGGTCTCGAGGTCAAGATTAGTGACCGCCCCACCATTGATTCGAGCCGATCCCTCCGGACGAGGATGGTTGGTTGGACACCACCGGGGCTAAAATTTCACGGCGATTGAGCCGAACACCATCCCCGTCCTTTGCGAAGACCGTGACTCCAAGGCGCCAGATTCTCCCCGACTCGAACCTTCGCTTACCGCTAATCGAATCCGATTGGGCACCGGTCATGGAGTTCACCGCCGCAGACATCTTTCAAGACTTCGCCTTTGGCGGCATCCTGAATTCACTAAAGTCTCTCTTTATCGAGAGAGCCCTGGCGGACTACGGTCGGTGAAGGTTGGGATGCGACGACGAAGAAATTCAATGCCCACCCACCGCCCACCTTGTAGCCACATCACGAAAGCTTAAACAACATGCTCGATTTCTGACCTCAAGACATTGATGATATGGACGATTTATGTAGGAGACAACCATGAACCAACACCTATAGGGTAATGGACAACCACCTCATCCCATGATGTATACATGGTGGATACACCTAAAGGAAGTGACGACGAGGAACAACGGACACTACGAAGGATAAATCCTCTAAAAGCAGTCAAAACGGCAACGTAAACGCCGCACCAAGTCCCGCCGACAAAGACCCAGCCATACAGCATAGGCTTAACCGCTGACGCATTTAACATGCTATCGAGCAACCATCCGAACAGACAACTTGATAAACAATCCGTCCTCGGCGAAGATAACAGTCCGGACGATCTCACGCCGACAAATTGTTGGAGCAAGAACCTCCACAAAGGCTCGCCGCCACTCACGTAGACTGAAAAAAGGAAGCGAAGCTCAAAACAGCGGAAGATGCACTCAGAATCAGATGGAGAAAAGTACTCAACACTCAGACAAATACGGCGACAAAAATAATAAAGAGCTACCCAAAGAGAAAACTATCGCTGAATTTGATGAGGAGGCCATAGAGCCCCACAATCAAAAGTAAGAAGGCCACCCGGTCGGATGGACGACCTCACGGCAAACAGAGAGCGGCAAATGGTGTCGCACACAAGCCGGTACGCGATCCGCATAAGGATTCACATCAAAAGGATGGCCCAGTTAGGTCCATCTATGGGCCGAGAAAGCAAGCTCTTCAAAGCAATGCAACATCCCAAATATCCGAACATCACGGCACACCCAAATATAGGGGTGCCGCACACCCCCTGTGTTTCACCGATAAGGTGCTGGATCACGAATTCCCAGCAGGATTCAAACCCGTAAACATAGAGGCATACGACGGAACAATGCACTCGAGTCTCGGATTGAGGATTACATCCTCCACATACACTGGCTAGAGGAGATGATCTCCATGCCATAAAATACTTACCTCAAGCTCAAAGGGCCAGCCCGGCATTGGCTCAAAAGCCTCCCCGAAAATACCATTGAAGTTGGGAAGAGCTCGAGGATGCTTTGGGCAAATTTCAAGGGACTTATGTCCGCCCTCCTGATGCGACGATTTAAGTCACATAACTCAACAACCCGGAGAGTCAGCCCGCAAATTTGGAACAGGTTCCTCACCAAAAGAACAAAATAGTCAACTTTCCGGACGCCAAGCCTTAGCAGCTTTCAAACACAACGTCCAAGATTTAATGGTTGCGCAGCACACCTCGCCAGAGAAGCCGAGAACCATGGCTGCATTAACAAGTTTCATGACCCGCTTTTATGCTGGAGAGGATAGTTGGCTGGCAAGATGCAGTACCTAGCGACCCAAGTACATCCAAGTAAGGGATGGAAATGGAAAACCACGACGCAACAAGGACCAGCTACCGGATTAAGAGGAACGGTCCAAAGAGCGGCAGAACAACGCCGGATTCAAAAGCTCACGACGAACAATAAAAAACTGCCCCTTAAGGACAATAGCGATGAGCTATCCAACTTAAACAAAATCTTGGACAAGATATGCCAAATCCACAAGATTCTGGAAGCCTCGCAAACCATACCCATAGAGATTGTTGGGTCTTCAAGCAGCCCGCGCACTCAACGCCGAACACAAGGCCTCGACACACCAAGTGAAGATGATGACGAGCACCACAAGTAGAGCCCGAAAACAAAAGAATTTCCCACAAGAAGTCAAAACAAGAACTTACTTCAAGTAACAAAGGAAAACAGAGCGGCACCCATAGAACACGCGCCGCACAATCTACCCAGCGGAGTCCCAACACTGGTTGTCAAAACCAATCACCTTCGACCATCAGACTACTTCGAAGTATCCGAACGCAGGATGGACTGCCTTGATACTAGAACCTATAATCGACGGTCTTCAATTTACACAAGTCCTAATGGACAGCGGCAGTGATTTAAACCTGCTATATCGTGACACAATCCGCAACATGGGGATAAACCCAAACAGGATTAGCCATAGCAACACCTCCTTCAAAGGGGTAATGCCAGCATTTATGCCCATTGTACGGGCTCCCCATCGCTAGAAGTTGTGTTCGCTCATCCGACAACTTCCGCCGAAAAGTTAACCTTCCACATCGCCCCATTCAAAGTAGCTATCAACACCATGGGCGTGAAGCTTTACCGCTTTAACGCAATACCGCATTATGCATCTCTTACACTTAAAATGCCCGGTCCACGCGGCATCATCTCATTAAAAGGGAGTATTAAGTGTTACCGAGTACGGAAGAACGTGAGACCGCTTGACAGCCCCACACCAATCCTGCTCCGCTAATCAAAGCACTGAATAGGTCATTCAAACCCGGACACTGGCTAGACTCGAGTCCGGCGCTACTAGCTGCATACCCCCATACAAGGGCTGCACGCACGTACAACAAGAGACAATAAAGCTCAATTCACCTTCCGAACCGTACTCTGCTTATTTAATATAAAGTACATTTTCGCATGATATTTTTTCTTTTCAACTAAGTTCTTCTCTTTACAGATGAACAACGTGCTACACCCGTCTGAATACGCACAACGGAGACACAAGCGCAAGACGCAGCAGGGACCCGTCGCAAGGATTCTTTTCGATTAAGACCCTCGTGAAAACTTTTTTACTATCTCTTGTTGATACACATCCCGGTTTCTTACTATAACCGAGGAGGAGGCTGGCGTTTTGGCATCGGCCGCACCAGAATTTTTATGCTGCATCTGACACTGTGGCTTAGGGCATTATTCTCGCCTGCTTCATAAAGACCGAATACCTTAGGGAGTGTTCGCGCCTCGAAGTTAGGCCTTATATGCATCAGCTCCAATCATGTCTTTGGTCAAATGTTGGGTTTGCCTGGCCCCATGTTTTGCTACCTTACGCTCCGTTATATCGGCTAAGGTGGCTATGGGAGAACCATCGCGATTGTGCCCTTGCTGAGCCGGGTTGAGCACCTCAAAGGAGAAAGCTAAACCGATCATGATATAGCGTGAGACTGGTCAACCACTCGATGACCCAGCGGAATGTTTAGAATTCCCCCGCATTGACAAAGGGCCGCTTTCGTCAGGCACATACGCGCCCCGAATTCGGGAGAGCGCGGTGCCCCTAGGGGCTATATAGTAGCCCCACCATCGAACTCCTATGGCTAAGTGAAAGTGATAAAGCATTATAGTCCAGTTGCCTAGTTTGCTACGCTATCACCTCCTTCACAGGACCAAGACGTTGGATTAGTGTGAAAAAGCGCTTTTTGTAAACACACCCCGCACTATGTGCGTGGGGCTAAGTCAAGACTGCCATCTTTCAGGTTATATACATATACATCAACGGTCAAGACAGAGGCGCTTTAATACTTGAACGCACAAGTATAAAAAGTCTTATATTATATTGAAACATTGTTTTGCCAAATCATACATGTCATTTAAACATAATATCCTTCGAGCACTTGCCTCTATTAAACGAAAGCCTCCGCAGACTTCCTCAAAATAGTGCTCGGCGGGTACTGGCTCCCCGTCCCAATCTTGGGATGCAAGCGTCGGTGGCCTTCATCTCCGCCCAAAGATGTCTTGACACGGCAAGAGCCATCCGCGCTCCCTCTATGCACGCCGACCGCTTCATTGCGCCGATACACGGTACCGCACAAGGAACCTGCTGACTAAGCCAAAATAACTCTTCTACCGGGTCCGCCTCGCCACAAATGAGTCATGACATGCTTCATGGCAAGTCCGGATAATCGATTCAGCTCGCCCATTCGCCAACCGATCGGTCAACGGAAGAGGACGCCGGGACTATGGAATTGCGACCAATATAGCTCTTCCCTTCATGCCCCTCTCCGCCTCGGAAGTGCTCAATCGCGCGTCCATGGCCTTCGCCGCTAAGTCCAGATAAGCATCCTCCAACTCCACAACTTGTCCAATCGAGCATACTTCGATCGTATATTTCCTCCAGCTAGTAAAACGGTTTTCCAGCCGCAATAGCCCCGGCCCGACTCCAGCTCCTCCTTGGCAGCTCTCATAGCGAACGGCATCCTTGATTCGGCGGTGGCCTTTTTCAGGTCCTCTTGTTCGCTTTGACGTTCTTTTTCAAGAACCTCGCAGCGGTCGGTAGTATTCTTCAACTTTATGGCCATATCGCCATTTCCTCTTTGCTTTCGCAGGAGCAGCCTGCTCGCTTTAGCTCTTGACGCTTCTTAAAGCGCCGATTACTTTTTCTCGCTTGCTTTTTAGCTCGGCGAAGTTCATAGCAGTTCTCCACAAAGAGCGGCACCACCTGCATTAAGCATACAAGTAGTAAGGCACGGGCGCCAAGCTCCCTTACCAGCGTCCGCATCGAGAAGTCGATACCTTGTGACTCGTCAAACCGCTTATTGACCAAGCGCGATGTCCGCATCCGCTTTCGTCAAGTTGCCGCTTTAGTTCGCAAATTCATCAGTCAGCTAGCCACTGGACACCCGCCACCTATTTAGGAGCGTGATATGTTATAATCGAGATTATGATCCCTCGACGCGCTGTCAATTTTGACAACATACCGAGTCTGAGGGCTACTATCTATATAGGCGCGATTCTATATGCATAAGCGTCGAAGGTACATCATTTTTACGTACTCTCGAACCCGTCGGTAAGCTTCGGCGGCTTCATGCAATCCGCTCTCGGCGGATGCAATTCTTTCAATCACCGTATCCATTAGCGCACGGTGATCTTTAGAGATAACCTTTCGCCCGAGCAGATCCTTCACTCCTCCGATCAAGCCGCCAGCTTGGCGCGGACCTTCCGGCCCCGCGGACTCGGAAACCCTCGCGGCGACACCTCGAGGTCGTCCGCCTCGCATGAAGGTGCGGCAGTGGGCGTTCGCTCTCCATCATCTCGGGAAGAAGATCCCCGAAGGCGAAGCTCTGCTGAGAAGGGCTGAGATCCGAACTACAAGGTACAATTTGGTTATCTTGTAAATAAATCTGAGGGATGTCCCTAATTACAAGACCCCTTCTTTTTAGGGCTCGCTGGAGGGCTGATCCCCTTGGGGAAATAGTGCGGCTGGGATACTTCCCGACGCCGGACTTTCTGACGGAGACTTCTTTCCCCGTTTTGAGGCCTTGACCTCCGGATCTTCCGGAGCGGTCCTCTTCTCTCCTTGGAGGTGGGACTTTGATCCCCATCCTCGAAAGCCTCCCGTGGAGGCGGTTGCTTGCTCCCCCCCCCCTCCGCCTTCTTTAAAAGGCGCGGCCTTCAACATCTTGGTCAGAATGGGATCCAGCGTGGTCTCTGGGAGGGGAGCCGGACACCTTATTCACTTTGCCTTGGCTATCCACTCCTGTTCAAGAAACGACTCCTTAAAGGGCATGTATATATGACAAACGAATGAACAGCCTGTCCGGTTACAGGGTTACTTACTTGAGTATCTGGATGATTGCAGCTTAGACTTGCGTCCTCGGTCAAATCCGGACACTTCTCTAGTGATCCGAAGAACAGTTTAGTACATCTCTTGGGCGTCGCGCCCATAAAATGTTGGAGAGCTCGTGGTCCCTCCAGATTAAACTCCCACGAGGCGGAGGGGCGGCGTTTGCAGGCGGAAGGCTGAATCAGCATAACCTGCGCCGCCACGACCAGATTGATCTCTCTTTCTTGGAGGTCTCGAATCGGCCTGCAAGAGAAGCGTCCTTGGGCGGCCCGGTCGAGCCCCCGGTTGACCCATGATGCCAGCCGTTGTGGTGGACCTGGCCGGAGGCGGGTGGCGCCCACCATTTGGTGCCCACAGGAGGCGGTGATATAAAACCCTCCCGTTGCCACAAACCAAGCTCCTTCTTGAAAAGAGCCCTCAGACACCAGAGCATCAAAGACACTTGCTTATGGCCGCCTCTCACTTTTCTTGTTGCCCCTCGATCATCTTGGCTCCACCTTGAAGGTCTTGAGCCACAATCCAAAGTGAGGGGTAATATGGAGGAAGGCTTCACATCGACAATGAATGACGAGATATGGAGGATGGACTCAGATTCAAGTCATGGAAATCCAGCCCACAATAAAACATGAGCCCTCGTGATAAAGGGATCCGTCGGGAAGCCTAAACCCGAAGGAAGTGAGACCACGAACACCACGCCTCGCCGGGCTCGGGGAGTGGGAATGACCTGCCACAGGCGAGGCAGCCTATGCAAATCTCGCGGTTAGATACAGGCGTCTGCTAGCTTTAGCACATCTTCTTCCGTGACGGAAGAAGACATCCATCGGCCGAGCTGGTGGGAGCCGGACATCGTCGAAGGTCCAAAGCGCCTAAATCTGAAGCTTTGGGTGTTAGAACTTCGGGCGAGGCGAACTTCGATGGAGGTGGAAAAAAATAAGAGGCCTTGGTCTCATTATAAAGAGGTTGAATACCAAGAGCCCTCCCGTGGTGGATTGGGACTACGCCTTGATAGAGGCGGCACGCGAACCGGCACCAAGGTTACCGTCCATATTGATGAGAATCCCGGAATAAGGGGGCGATCTACGCTTTGATAAGGCGTGCCAAGGAAACGCCTCGCTAAACGCGGCTGAGGTGGTCAGCAAAAGCGATTCGAATAAAGGCACGGCGTGGTGTGATGTCACGCCCGCGGAATACGTCGGCAGATCGTGCAAAGGTTATTCTCTCTACGGTGGTATGTGGAACTTGTTTTTATGCGAGCCGGACACTATCCTTGTGTTCAAAATCTTCTATGAAGTATTGGAAGAGGAACCCGCCTTGCAATGCGAAGACAATATGCGTGCGGACTCGTCGTCATTGAAGCCTGGTTCAGGGGATACTGAGGGAGTCCTGGATTAGGGGGTGTCCGGATAGCCAAACTATCATCGTTGGCCAAACTCCTGGACTATGAAGATACAAGATTGAAGACTTCGTCCCGTGTCCGGATGGGACTTTCCTTGGCGTGGAAGGCAAGCTTGGCGATACGGATATGTAGATCTCCTACCATTGTAACCACTTCTGTAACCCTAACCCTATTCGGGTGTCTATATAACCCGAAGGGTTTCGTCCGGGGTGGATTAACAACAATCATACCATAGGCTATCTTCAGGGTTTAGCCTCTCTGATCTGGTAGATCTACTCTTGTACTGCCCATATCATCAATATTAATCAAGCGAGGGTAAGGTTATTACCTCCATCGAGAGGGCCGAACCTGGGTAAAAACATGATGTCCTTTGTCTCTTGTTACCATCCGCCTAGACGCATGATTCGAGACCCCCTACCCAAGATCTGCGGTTTTAGCCACATAACCGACAATGTCAATATGGGAATTGCAGTTCGCTGTGACTGCCTGCCGCTTTAACATGCGGAGTCGATGCATTGAAGCAGAGTCCTCGAAGCGGTCAGAGAACGCAGCTCGGCCCAAAAGAAGCAGCTCGAGGACAAGGAAGGTAAGTAATACCTTATTAAAGTAATACCTTATAGAAAGGTTTGGTTGCAAAATGACAGGACTAACATGGGTATTGTAGGGCCACGAGCGCAGGTGGCGACCACGAAGGAAGCGGTGTCCGTCGCAGCTCAGCGCAAAGCGGCCTAGCGCACTGAGCGAGAGAAGCGGGGAGGCGCGGAGTGGCGGAGGTGCGGCAAGAGCTCAGGCTCTCGTGGAAAAACACGAGAGTTTGGAGCGTGACTCGAGACTCGAGAGTCAGAGCTCGCCTCGGCTCTTGAGAGTGCCAAAGCCGCTAAGGCGAAGCCAAAAAGCCTCCTCAGAAATTGAATCATTAAAGAAGATAGCGGCGGGTAAGGCATTCTTTATACAAAGCAAGCATGTGAAAGTGAATTATCTATTACTTACCCAAATCCGGACTCTCCGGGAGCATTCGCAGATCTGCCCGTAGTGTGTACGATCAAGCTGCTGCTCTCTCGCGCCAAGGAGGGGAGCTGGATTTAAAAGGTGTTCTCGTCTCGGTATGCGAGGCCGGACATCAGTGCCCACTGGCGACCAGGTGAAGCAAGCTGGTCGAGCTCCACAAGGTGCCCGAACAGGCCATGAAGGGCCTCATAATTCTGTTGTGGGCCATTGGAAGCCATGCACAGGAGCTACTTTGGGCTAGTCTGGCTGGTGGGCCTTGTCCATGGATTGAAGTCATCAAGCGCCGTCTCGCATTGAAGGTGCCGTCGGGCCCTTGCCCGTGCTAAAGTGCCTTTGGGCAAGCTGGATCTTGAGAAGCTTGTGACAGACGGGCCACGAAGGGCAAGGAGCATCGCAAGTCCGAAATGTACTATGAGGGCGCCCAAGGGTGCCGCGCCTTATAGCGGTGAATGCTCCAAAGATGTAATTTTTGAATAGACTCGCATTTGTTATCTTATGCGCTGAAAACTTGTTCATATGCGCTAAGCAACGCTTGTTAATTTAAAATATTACCTTACATGCGGCTGTTTATCAAATTTGAGAGATGGCAAGTCGTTGGCTTCAGCCCCCCATGCCACGAGTGTTGGGGTGTTAGGGATAAACTTGAGCGCTCTTGTTCCCATTCTTGGGTCCTTGAGAGGAGGCGCTCAGCACAAGCGAACAAGGCAACCGGACTATAGTGCTTGAACACTCTCCTTAGCCATAGAATTCTATAATTTTAAATTTCGTGAAGCCCCTAGTATTCGAAGACCGAGTTCGAGCGCTTATCCACGCCTTGGCGGACAATGCCGACTCCTCGCTCTAAGCGGCATAAGTCTTTAGGGACCGAAAAAACCTCTCGAACAGCTTAACCGGCTCTCCCCTATCATGACGGGTCAGTTTTAGCTTTCTCCACCGAGGTGCTCAACCCAGCTCAACCGAGGCACAATCGCAGTGGTTCTTCCTAGCGCTACCTTAGCCGATATAGCGGAGCGTAAGGTACCAAAACATGGGAGCCAGGCAAACCCAACTATTGACCCAAGACATGATTGGAGCCGATGCATATAATGCTATAAGTTGAGTGCCGCACTTGTGAAAGTGTTGGACTTATCACACCATATTTTGGGGTACTTAAGCCCACAGTGTATTAGCCGTACCAAAGTGTCTGGGTGCAACATGTCATGAATGAACATATATATAGATAAAGAAAGGAGTGCAATAATAGGCAAAAGCTATGTATTGTTTATTCAAAAAGGTACTGCAATGAAAGCAGAGCGATACAAATAGTCACGATAAGCAAGGGATGGGACTATTTAACATGTCCCCTCAGTGGTAATGCGAGGATGGTATGTAAAACAGGTATAATGCTCGTAGTAGAGACCAACTGGACACTCGGCGTAACTACGCTTCCTGGCTGTTGCATCGTGAGTTCGGCAATTCTAGGTGCTTTACAGGACTTCCGGAAAGCGGAGTCCTGAAAGTAAGAAGAAAAGAAGAAAGAAAAGAATGACACAATCGGGGGCCCAGGTGCGGTTGAGCCGCATGCAGGCGTAGCGTGGTCGTGCCCTCCTCCTTATGCCCATGGTATCTCCAGGGCGTAGTTATATGCAGCGTAATACTGGCTTCGCAATTTCGCGAGGGCTGGGGTTGGGGCCGGATTACTCTGCGTGCTTGGATGCGTGCAGCGGTCTTGTTGTAAGTTACTCGGGCGGCTTGACGGTGTCCGGACGTTTAATAGCCGGACTTGCGTAAATTGTTGTGAGGCTGCTTTGCACCTCCGCCCGGAGAGGAAGCGTTCGGTGTTTCCATTGACCGTGATTACTCCTCGAGGGCTGGCATCTTGAGCTTGAGGTATGCGTGGTGCGGCAACCGCATTGAACTTTTGCAAATGCGGTTCGTCCAAGCGTCGCGTGATAGCCGCTGCGTGAGCGGGACTATGTCAAGATTAACTCTTCGCTTGGAAGTTATCCGGGGATCCGAAGACCACTTTTGTGTAACTGAGCACAGCATAATTGGCCTCTACATTCTGGTATGGCGCCTTTTAAAGGTCGTCTTTGTGGGTTTAATCCTTGAGGGTCTATGCCCATTTTGCGCCTTGTATCCACGGATAGAGCGAGTTCAGGCTGCTACCGCCGGTCCATCAGGACTCTAGTGAGGTGGAAATCCGTCGATGATTGGGTCAAGAACCAATGGCCCGAATCCGCCGTGGCGGATGCTAGTGGGGTGGTCCCTTGATCAAAGGTGATCGGGCAGGTGAGGACCATGGGTTGAACTTTAGGCGGCGGCTCCATCAAGATATACGCCCCTTAGTGCACGCTTCGCTCCCTTTTGGGTATGTGGGTTGCGTATATCATGTTCACCGTCCGCACTTGTTGGGGAAGCCCTTCTGTCCTCTATTGTTCGCTACGGGGCTCCTCCTTCGTCATCGCTATACAGCCCCTTGTCATTGAGTTCGGCATTTAACTTGCCTCGCCTGAAAGACCCAACAATCCCTGTTGGTGTGGTTGGCTGGTTTTGGAGGTGCCATGTATTTGCTACGAAAGCGATCGAGTATTCGGTCCAGATTGGGCGGGCCTGAGTATTTCTTTTTGAGCGGCTTTTTCCGCTGACGGGTTTAGAGGCCTGAATCCGGCATTGATCTGCCGTATCTTCAGCATTATCGCCGTTAATCTGGCGCTTGTGCTTGTTGCGGCGACCTGCCATTCTTGTCCTTGGTATCCGAACTACCAGGGTTTTGGTCAAGTTGTTACTACGAGCTAGCCATTGTCCTCTCCAGCAAAAGCGGGTCATGAGCGTTGTGAGGGCTGCCATGGATTTCGGCTTTTCTGTCCTAGGTGCGGGCAAGCCACTCGTCGCGGATGTTATGTTTGAAGGCTGCAAGGGCCTCTTGCATCCGGACAGTCAACGATTTGATTTTTCTTGGTTAGGAACCGTGTCCGAATTGTCCGGCGATTCTTACGGCTGCTGAATTATGTGGCTGAGGTCATGGTCTGGTGGTCGCATCATATGTGCCTGGAAGTTATCAAGGAATGCGGCTTCCTGTGTCCTCCCAACAACAATTGATTCTACGGCAAGCTGTTAAGCCAATGCCGAGCTGGTCCTTTAAGCTTGAGTGGGAGGTATTTGATGGCGTGTAGATCATCACCGCGGGCCATGTGGATATGGAGGAGGTAGTCCTCGATCCAAACCCGAGGATCTGCTGTGCCATCGTGATGATTCGATGTTTACGGGTTTGAAACCCTCGAGGATTTGATGATCCATCACTTCGTCTATGAAGCATAGTGGGTGTCGGCGCCTCTGTATTGAGCTTATATCACGGCGCAGCTCAAATGAGCTTTGTCTCATTGTGTTGGCCCGCCGGGTTCTGTATCCGGTGTGCGGTTATCATCACGTGTAATGTGGTGGCCCACATGATCCGTGAGATCGATCTTGTTTGTTTTGCCTTGTCCTCTCCAATATGTCCTCGCAGGTGCAGCGCGTTCCCGATGCCTTGGTACTTTTCGGCGGCGGCCTTGGTGCGGCTTGAATGGAGGGTCTAGAGGTCCTCTCTCGCCGACCGCAGGGTGGCCGGTCGGCGCATCATCTTGCGGTGATGTAGGTTTGGGTGCTGCTTCCTCTAATTGGGGTAGCAGCCTGCGTTTAGGTATCTCTTGGAGGGCGTTCGAGTTCGTACTCTTGGCTGCAAGGACTTGAGTCCATCTGTCGATAACAAGTCTTGGTCAGCTCTAAGCTGCTGCTGCTTTTCTTGAGGCTGCTTGCCGTGGCCATAAGCCTGCGTTTGAAAGCGCCTCCTGTTCGGCGGGATCCTCGGGCACGACAAATTAAGTAAATCGTCGAGGCTTGCCTCATCTTCGGAGGGAGGCATATAATTATCGTCCTCCACCTCCCTGTCTCGTCATCTATCATGAGGCTGGCTTTCTCCCTCCTCCATGCTGAATCCTGCTGAGGGGGTTGTCTTGACACCTTGTCAAGGGTGTTATTATCTCCGTGCGGAATCACCGCTTTTCTTGTGGCGGGATTTAGAGGCGGCGCGCTGCCTTGGCGCTTGGGCTGTTTCTTGGAGGGTCATCCTCCGCTGTTCCATCGCCTGTTCCCATCTTTTGGGATGTCCACCATGTATATGTCGTATGAAGAGGGTGGCTCTTCCAGGTGCCCCAAGTGGCGCTGGTTCTGGTCGTCTCCGGCATAAATCGTCCATACCGTCGATGTCTTCGAGTCGAAGTCGAGCATGTCGGTTAAATCATCGGCGGTGGCTACAAAGTGGGTGGTGGGTGGGCGTTGAATTTCTTAGTCGATCGCATCCCAACCTTCCTGACCGTAGTCGGCCAGGGCTCTCGGAGCAAGAGAGAGACTTTTAGTGAATTCAGGATGTCGCCAAAGGGCGAGTGCTGAAAAGATGTCTCGCTGCACGATGAACTCCATGATCCGCGCTTAATCGGATTCGATTGGCAGAGTGCGAGAGGTCTGGAGTCGGAGAGGAGTCCGGCACCTTGGAGTCACGGTCTTCGCAAAGGACAGGGATGGAGTTCGGCTCAATCGCCGTAGAGATCAGTAGCCCCAGGCGGTGTCCAACCACTCGTCCTCGATCGGGCGTAGTCGGCTCGAGCTAAGGGGGCGGGCGGAGCTTAGTGCGGCCTCGAGGACGCTTAGTTGTGAAGCTAGATCGTGCCCATCGAGACGGTCTGTGGCGGCTTGGCGTGGCTCGAATCCGTCGAAGATCAAGTCTCCGCGGATGTCGGCTGTAGTTCAAACTCCCAAATCTGACCGATGGCCAGGGCGTAGCTTTGATCTGCTCGTGATGGCCAAGTGAATTGGCTCCGCAAAGGCAAAGCCGCCCGAATACGTGAGATCTGTCCGGGATAAAAGTCACCTGGACCGCGTCGTTGTTGATGATCGAAGAGCCATCGGGCCTAAGGATGGCGACTAGGAGGAACTCTCAATGAAAGCACCAATGTCGGTGTCAAAACGGGCGGATCTCGGGTAGGGGGTCCCGAACGTGCGTCTAGGCGGATGGTAACAGGGAGACAAGGGACACGATGTTTTACCCAGGTTCGGGCCTCTCGATGGAGGTAAAACCCTACTCCTGCTTGATTAATATTGATGATATGGGTAGTACAAGTGGATCTACCACTCAGATCGGAGAGGCTAAACCCTAGAAGCTAGCCTATGGTATGATTGTTGTTAGATCCATCTGGACTAAAACCCTCCGGTTTATATAGACACCGGATAGGGTTAGGGTTACACTGAGTCGGGTTTACAATGGTAGGAGATCTACATATCCGTATCGCCAAGCTTGCCTTCCACGCCAAGGAAAGTCCCATCCTATTAACGGGATGAAGTCTTCAATCTTGTATCTTCATAGTCGAGTAGTCCGCTAGCGGTGATAGTTCGGCTATCCGGACACCCCATAATCCAGGACTCCGTCAACCCTGCTCCGTGGTTATCGTCTTTAAAATATAATAACATCCATGGTTCCTTGTAGAAAAAATGCTCGCCGGACTATATCCAGAGAGCCTGGCCTCCACCAGCCGGGCTCGAGCCGGACTTAGAGCTGCCTTCTTGATGCAATAACGTGGGATGTCCTCCTACGGAGGATGTGGATGGGCTGCCCGCTCACTAATTCCATAATGGAGAGTGCCATTGAATCACCGGCGTCGCCGCTGGCCGTTACTCCAGGCGCTAGTTTCTCTCGAGAGGCATTCGATGCCTTCAACTCGAGAGGCAGCATACATCCGAAGCTGCTCAAAATGGTCTTGCGAGAGCCATACGACTAGTATGTAAAGGATATCACGAACAGAAAATCTGATAATTATGTATATATGGTAGCCCCACGAGACTTGAAGCAGCTTGACACAACTGATTTAAGGATCATTATTTATGTGAGTTCTTATGGAGAAGAATACCGAGTTGTCTCAAGAGGGAGGAGGTGCAAAGCCCAGCTACGTGTCGCAATTGCCATGATGTGAAGGAATCCAAGAAGACCATCATGCAGTAACTTGTTTCTATCAAAAGAAGGCACATGTGCCGGTTGGTATGCGGCATGTATGTAAATCTAACAATAGATTCTGCAGATGATCCGAAATGAATCTGGAGGTAGTGTGAGGGGATGAACAACATGCTCAATGACAGTTAAAGGCCTAATGAAACGCAGCTTAGAAAGTTAGGAAGGAGAAAAGCGATCTCCAAAGATGCCAATATCCATTTGAGTGTTGAGCTCGAAAGATGTTGGGCCCAGCTTTGCTGACTCGTAAAAGAGGAGAATAGAGAGGCTTCGACCTCGGCATTTTTAGTAAGTGCTTAAAGAACTTTATAGAGTTCGTGAAAAACCAGCTAACGATGTTATATCTGTAGGATATGCTTGTGAGTCGTCCACGAAGAGATGCCAGGTCTTTAGGTGATCTTCTGCCCAGCTCACAACTGCTGCGAACAAGTTGAACCGGTGATGCACGAGGGGCGTGAACCCAACCTGGTCATCCGCCTCCTCGCCGGGGAGGCATGGGGGAGCGTGAGAGTCTTTCCGAGGGAGCGCCAGCGGCACCGATTATGGAAGATATCTGCCTACCGACAAAGGTGCGAGGGAAACTCGGGCCATGGTGAAGACTCGATATACCACCAGGCTGACCCGAACCATATGGCCGAAGTCGGACTGTGAATGCGATGGGAAAGAAATCCCCATCGGTTTGGTGTATGACTAGTTGAAATTAGCCGCAAAGTATTCCCAACAGGATTGTAGGCTAGACAGCATGTTGGATGGTATAGAAGAAGAATTTAGTCAGTCTAAGTGACTGTGTACTTCAATTGACATATATTGTCCCTAGCCGGATTGTAAATCATTTGTCATGGCAGACCTTTTAACCCGACCTCCGGACCCGGCAGTCCGGTGTATCGAATACCCGCTCAGTTATGTAAAAAGCCGGGAGTGCGGCATGGAAACCAGGCGTAGGGGTCATAAGTGCTTGAATAGACAAGTACCCAACTAGCTATGTTATATTACATGGATAGTAAGAAACATCTTCGGGGAGAATAGTTCCATTAAGGGTTCCTTTCTGCAGAGTACGCATGCATTAATGTGCATGTCCGAATCTGCGAAAAGAGATGCAGGATATAAACATCTGGGGGCATGTTATTACAATAAATAAAAGTCATCTTTTGTTCATCGACCGAATATTCCCTTAGAACGCTTAGCTTCGGCTTCACCCAGCCTGAGGTACACATCCGGTGACCGGCAGTAACATTGTGAAGGTGCTCCCCTTATACTAGCGAATTAGCGGAACGTGGGGCATAAACACAAGAAACAGCAACAGCAACTTGGCCAAAACTTAAGTCATATCGATGCATATAATGGCGAAGAAATGGTACATGTGGAAAAGTAACACATGTGCGGGGGCATAAAGCCGGAACATAATTATATTAAGCTTCGTATAATAAGCCCCGGGTATAATGAGCACGCCTAGCGCGCCAAGATTATGTAGTCAAGACACATTTTAACCTTATGAGGCTGTGAAGAAAAAAAGGAAGAAAGAAAGAAGAGCGGCGGATAGCTGATATATAAAAATTGGCGGAGGTGAGGAGACAAACACATAGTGGGAACTAGGCATAGAACCTTCGGAGTCGGCTGCGTTCCATGGGTTTGGCTCGAGTCGATTGTCCGATGCATCCCATGAGCGATCGCTCCACGGTCAAAACTTAATCAATAATGAAGGGACCTTCCCATTTGGGCTCGAGTTTGTTCTTTTCTTCTCTGCGGTAGGCGTGAAACTAGTTCGCCAACATTATAAGTTTTGGCCCGTACTTCCTGCCTTTGATACGTCGGAGCACTTTGCTGATAGAATGCGGAGTGGGCTTTTGCCATGTCACGCTCCTCCTCTAGGGCGTCCAAACTGTCCTGCCGATCAAGCTCGGCTTCTTTCTCTTCGTGCATGCGCACTCGAGGTGAGTCATGAATGATGTCGCATGGCAGTACCGCCTCTGCGTCGTACACCATGAAAAATGGTGTGTATCCGGTAGTGCGATTCGGCGTGGTCCGCAGCCCCAATAGTACGGAGTCGAGCTCCTCTACCAAGTGTGTATCTGATTCCTTTAAGGATCGCACTAATTTGGGTTTAATGCCGCTCATGATAAGACCATTTGCCCGTTCGACCTGACCATTTGTTTGGGGGTGATAGACGGAGGCATAATCAAGCTTAATGCCCATGTTGCTACACTAAGTTTTTACCTCGTCGGCTGTAAAGTTCGAGCCCTTATCGGTGATGATGCTGTGGGGGGACGCCGTAACGGTGTACAACCCCGAATATGAAGTCTATAACTGGTCCGAATTCGGCGGTTTTAACTGGTTTGGCTTCTATACACTTGGTGAATTTATCCACCATGACCAATAGGTATTTTTTCTTATGGCTTCCCCCTTTAAGGGGTCCGACCATATCAAGCCCCCAGACCGCAAAGGGCCAAGTAATGGGGATTGTTTGGAGAGCGGCGGTGGCATATGGCTTTGGTTTGCAAAAAGGCGGCAACAGACTTAGCGTTGAGCGAGGTCCTATGCATCTTCTCGGTCGTCGGCAAGTAAAACCTGTTGTCTTGAGGCCTTGCCTACAAGGGCGGAGCTGCGCGCGTGGTGGCCTCAAGTCCAAAGATGAATTTCTGCCAAAAGTTGTCGTCCTTCCTCTTTGGAGATGCACCTTTGAAGTACTCTCCTGGCGCTTTTCTTATAAAGCTCTCCTCGTGGACCTTGTAGGCTTTAGACCGCCGCACAATGCAGCGATGCCTCGTTTGGGTCCTTAGGGAGTTCTTGCCCTAGTTAGGTAGGCCAAGAAGGGTTCTGTCAAAGGCGATGTGATGACATAATCACGCGATGGGCGGAGCGTTATTTTGGTGGCGAGCCTCCGATTACGTCAGAGTGTTCAGACAGATCTTCGATTCGTGGCTTTGCACCGCGGGCAATTCGCCCATCCGGAGCAGATCAAAGCTACGCCCGCCATCGTCAGGTTCGGAAGTTTTAACTACACGATCGACATCCACGGAGACTCGATCTTCGACGGATTCGAAACAAGAGCTGCCGCGCACTATCTCGATGGCATGATCTAACTCGCCACGAAAAGGTCTCGAGGTCAAGATTAGTGACCGCCCACCATTGATTCGAGCCGATCCCATTGGACGAGGATGGTTGGTTGACACCACCGGGGCTAAATTTCACATTGAGCAACACCATCCCCGTCCTTTATGAAGACCAGGACTCCAAGGCTGCATTCTCCCACTCAACCTTCATACCGCTAATCAATCCGATTGGGCATCGGGTCATGGAGTCACCGCGCAGATATCTTCAGACTCGCCTTTGGCATCCTAATTCACTAAAGTCTCTTTATCAGAGGAGCCCTGATTACTGTGAAGGTTGGGATGCGACCACCATAAACAATGCCCACCCACCGCCCACCTTGTAGCCACCTAAAGCTTAAACAACATGCTCGATTTCAATTCAAGATTGATGATATGGACGATTTATGAGAGATAAACCATGAACCAACACCTATAGGGTATCGACACCACCTCATCCCATGATGTATACATGGATACACCCAGTTAAAGGGACGACGAGGAACAACGGACACTACGAAGGATAAACCTCGAAGTACAAAACGGTAACGAAACGCCGCACCAAGTCCCGCCGACAAAGACTCCAGCCATACAGTATGGCTTAACCGTTGACGCATTTAACATGCTATCGAGCAACCATCCAACAGACAACTTGATAAACAATCCGCCTCGCCGAAGAATAGTCGGACGATCTCATCACGACAAATTGTTGGAGCAGTAAGAACCTCCACAAAGGCTCGCCGCCACTCACGCCAGACTAAAAAAGGAAGCGAAGCTCAAACAGCGGAAGATGCACTCAGAATCAGATGGAGAAAAGCACTAACACTCAGACAAATACGGCGACAACAATAATAAAGAGCTACCCAAAGAGAAAACTATTGCTGAATTTGATGAGGAGGCCATAGAGCCCCACAATCAAAAAGTAAGAAGGCCACCGTCGGATGGACGACCCACGGCAACAGAGAGCGCAAATGGTGTCGACACAAGCCGTACGCTGATCCGCATAAGGATTCACATCAAAAGGATGGCCCATTAGGTCCATCTATGCCGAGAAAGCAAGCTCTTCAAAGCAATGCAACACCCAAATATCCGAACATCACGGGCACACCCAATAGGGTGCCGCACACCCCCGTGTTTCACTGAGGTGCTGATCACTAATTCAGCAGGATTCAAACCCGTAAACATAGAGGCATACGACGGAACAACACTCCTCGGATTGAGGATTACATCTCCATATACACGGCTAGAGGAGATGATCTCCACGCCAAAATACTTACCCTCAAGCTCAAAGGGCCAGCCCGCATTGGCTCAAAAGCCTCCGAAAATACCATTGAAGTTGGGAAGAGCTCGAGGATGCTTTTCGCAATTTTCAAGGGACTTATGTCCGCTCTCCGATGCATTATTTAAGTCATATAACTCAACAACCCGAGAGTCCTGCAAATTTGGAACAGGTTCCTCACCAAAAAGAACAAATAGTCAACTTCTCCGGACGCCAAGCCTTAGCAGCTAAACACAACGCCCAGATTTAATGGCTCGCCAGACACCTCGCCAGAGAAGCCGAGAACCATGGCTGCATTAACAAGTTTCATGACCCGCTATGCTGGAGAGGATAGTTGGCTGGCAAGATGCAGACTAGCGACCCAAGTACATCCAAGCAAGGATGGAATGGAAACCACGACGCAACAAGGACCAACGCCGGATTAAGGGGAACGGTCCAAAGAGCGCGGCAGTCAACGCCGGATTCAAAAGCTCACGACAGAACAATAAAAAACTGCCCCTTAAGGACAATAGCGATGAGCTATCCAACTTAAACAAAATCTTGGACAAGATATGCCAAATCCACAAGATTCTGGAAGCTCCAAACCATACCCATAGAGATTGTTGGCTTCAAGGTCCGCAGACTCAACGCCGAACACAAGGGCTCGACACACCAAGTGAAGATGATGACGAGCACCACAAGTAGAGCCCGAAAACAAAAGAATTTCCCACAAGAAGTCAAAACAGTAACTTACTTCAAGTAACAAAGGAAAACAGAGCGGCACCCATGAACACGCGCCGCACAATCTACTCCCCAGCGGAGTCCCAACACTGTTGTCAAAACCAATCACCTTCACCATCAGACTACTCGAAGTATCCGAACGCAGGATGGACTGCCTTGATACTAGATCCTATAATCGACGGTCTTCATTACACAAGTCCTAATGGACAGCGGCAGCGATTTAAACCTGCTATATCAGACACAATCCGCAACATGGGGATAGACCCAACCAAATTAGCCATAGCAACACCTCCTTCAAAGGGGTAATGCCAGCATTTATGCCCATTGTACGGGCTCCCCATCGCTAGAAGTTGTGTTCGCTCATCCGACAACTTCCGCCGAAAAGTTAACCTTCCACATTCCCCATTCAAAGTAGCTATCACACCATCACGTGAAGCTACCGCTTTAACGCATACCGCATTATGCATCTCTTACACTTAAAATGCCCGTCCACGCGGCATCATCTCATTAAAAGGGAGTATTATGTTACCGAGCACGGAAGAACGTGAGACTGCTTGACAGCCCCACACCAATCCGCCCGCTAATCAAAGCACTGAATAGGTCATTCAAACCCCGACACGGCTAGACGAGTCCGGCCTACTAGCGCATACCCCATACAAGGTGCACGCACGCATAACAAGAGACAATAAAGCTCAATTCACCTTCCGAACCGTACTCTTTTATTTAATATAAAGTATTCCGCATGATATTTTTTTCTTTCAACTAAGTTCTTCTTTACAGATGAACAACGTGCTACACCTGGCCTGATACGCACAACGGAGACAAAGCGCAGACGCAGCAGGGACCCGCTGCAAGGATTCTTTTCAGATTAAGACCCTCATGAAACTTTTTACTGTCTCTTGTTGATACACATCCCGGTTTCTTATTATAACCGAGGAGGAGGCTGGCGCTGGCATCGGCCGCACCAGAATTTTTATGCTGCATCGACACTGTGGCTTAGGGCATTATTCGCCTGCTTATAAAGACCGAATACCTTAGGGAGTGTTCGCGCCTCGAGTTAGGGCCTTATATGCATCAGCTCTAATCATGTCTTTGGTCAAATGTTGGGTTGCCTGCCCCATGTTTTGCTATTTTACGCCCACGGCTACAGAAGGCCGGAGAACCACCGCGATTGTGCCCCGTTGAGCCGGGTTGAGCACCTCAAAGGAGAAAGCTAAAACCGATCATGATATAGCGTGAGATGGTCAACCACTGATGACCCAGCGGAATGTTTAGAATTCCCCTGACAACGAAGGACCGCTTCGTCAGCATACACGCGCCTCGATTCGGAGAGCGCGGTGCCCCTAGGGGCTATATAGTAGCCCCACCATCGAGCTCCTATGGCTAAGTGAAAGTGATAAAGCATTATAGTCCGTTGCCTAGTTTGCTACGCTATCACCTCCTTCACAGACCAAGACGTGGATTAGTGTGAAAATGCTTTTTGTAAACACCCCCGCACTATGTGCGTAAGTCAAGACTGCCATTCGTGTTATATACATACATCAACGGTCAAGACAGAGGCGCTTTACTTGAACGCACAAGTATAAAAAGTCTTATATTATATTGAAACATTGTTTTCACAATCATACATGTCATTTAAACATAATATCCTTCGAGCATTGCCTCTATTAAACGAAAGCCTCGCAGACTTCCTCAAAATAGTGCTCTCGCAGTACCGCTCCCCGTCCCAGTCTTGGGATGCAACGGTGGCCTCATCTCCGCCAAAGATGTCTTGACACGGCAAGAGCCATCCGCCTTCCTCTATGCACGCCGACCGCTTCATTGGCCGATACACGTGCCGCACTCAAGGAACCTGCTGACTAAGCCAAAATAACTTCTTCTACCGGGTCCGCCTCGCCACAAATGAGTCATGACATGCTTCATGGCAAGTCCGGATAATCGATTCAGCTCGCCCATTCGCCAACCGATCGGTCAACGGAAGAGGACGCCGGACTATGGAATTGCGACCAATATAGCTCTTCCCTTCGCCCCTTCGCCTCGAAGTGCTCAATCGCGCTCCACCGCTAAGTCCAGATAAGCATCCTCCAACTCCACAACTTGTCCAATCGAGCATACTCGATCCAGTATTTCCTCCGCAGTAAAACGGTTTTCCAGCCGCAATAGCCCCGCCCGACTCCAGCCCTCCTTGGCAGCTCATAGCGAACGGCATCCTTGATCTTCGCGCGGCCTTTTTCAGGTCTTCTGTTCGCTGACGTTTTTTTCAAGAACCTCGCAGCGGTCGGTAGTATTCTTCAACTTTATGGCCATATCGCCATTTTGCTTCGCAGGAGCAGCCTGCTCGCTTTAGCTCGGCCGCTTCTTAAAGCGCCGATTACTTTTTCTCGCTTGTTTTTAGCTCGGCGAAGTTCAAGAGTTCTCCACAAAGAGCGGCACCACCGCATTAAGCATACAAGTAGTAAGGCACGGGCGCCAAGCCTTACAGTTCATGAGAAGTCGATACCTTGTGACTCACAAACCGCTATTGACAAGCGCGATGTCCTGATCCGCTTCGCCAAGTTGCCGCTTTAGTTCGCAAATTCAGTACCAGCTAGCCACTGGACGCCCCCACCTATTTAGGAGCGCGATATGTTATAATCGAGATTATGATCCCTCGCACGCCGTCAATTTTGACAACATACCGAGTCTCAGGGCTACTATCTATACAGGGCGATTCTATATGCATAATCGCCGGGTACATCATTTTTACGACTCTCGAACTCCACAAGAAGCTTCGACGCTTTCATGCAATCCGCTTCGCGGATGCATTTTTCAATCACCGTATCCATTAGCGCACGGTGATCTTTCGAGATAGCCGCCGCCGGAGCAGATCCTTCAGTCCTCCGATCAAGACGCCAGCTTGGCGCCGACCTTCCTCGCCGACTCGGGAACCTCCGCGACGACACCTCGGGTCGCTCGCCTCGCATGAAGGTGCGACAGGAGGCTGCCTCCATCTTCTTCAATGCAATGCAACACGCCAAATATCCGAACATCACGGCACACCCAAATATAGGGCACCGCACACCCCCTATGTTTCACCGATGAGGTCTTGGATCATGAATTTCCAGCGGAGTTCAAGCCCGTAAACATAGAGGCATACGATGGAACAATGACCACAGAGTCGGATTGAGGATTACATCCTCCACATACACATGGCTAGAGGAGACGATCTCACGCCATAAAATACTTACCCTCAAACTCAAAGGGCCAGCTCGGCATTGGCTTAAAAGCCTCCCGAAAATACCATTGGAAGCTGGGAAGAGCTCGAGGATGCATTTGGGAAAATTTTCGGGGACCTATGTCCGCCCTCCGGATGCGATGATCTAAGTCACATAACTCAACAGCCCGAGAGTCAGCCCGAAATGCAGGAACAGGTTCCTTACTAAAAGAACCAAATAGTCGACTGTCCGGACACGAAGCCTTAGCGGCCTTCAAACACAACGTCCGAGACGAATGGCTCGCCAGACACCTCGGCCAAGAAAAGCCAAGAACAATGGCCTTATTAACAAGCCTCATGACCTGCTTTTGCGCAGGAGAGGATAGCTGGCTAGCAAGATGCAGCACCAGCGACCCAAGTACATTCGAAATCAGGGATGGAAATGGGAAACCACGGCATAACAAGGACTAGCGCCGGATTAAGAGGAACGGTCCAAAGAGCGCGGCAGTCCACGCCGGATTCAAAAGCTCACGGTAGAACAATAATAAAACTGCCCCTTAAGGACAATAGCGATGAGCTATCCAATTTAAACAAAATCTTGGACAAGATATGTCAAAATCCACAGTACTCCTGGGAGGCCTGCAAACCATACCCACAGAGATTGTTGGGTCTTCAAACAGTCCGGCAGACTCAACGCCGAACACAAGGGGCTCAACACACCAAGTGAAGATGACGACGAGCACCACAAGCAGAGCCCCGGAAAACAAAAGAATTTCCCACAAGAGGTTAAAACAGTAAACTCACTTCACGTGATCAAAGGGAACAACAGAGCGGCGCCCACTAAAACGCGCGCCGCACACTGGTTGTCAAAACCAATCACCTTCGACCATCAGGACTATTCCGAAAGTATTCGGAACGCAGGATGGACTGCCTTGATATTGGATCCTATAATCGACGGATTCCAATTTACACAAGTCCTCATGGATGGCGGCAGTGACATAAACCTGATATATCGAGGACACAATCCAGAACGGGATAGACCCAACCAAAATTGTCAGAGCAACACCTCCTTTAAAGGAGTAATGACAGGCCCATATGCCCATTGTACGGGCTCCATACTGCTAGAAGTTGTGTTCAGTTCATCCGACAACTTCCGTCGCGAAGGTTAATCTTCCATGTCGCCCGCTCAAAAGTAGCCATCAAGCACTATTGGGACGCCGAAGCTTCGCCGCTTTAACGCAATACTGCATTATGCATCTCTAACACTTAAAATGCCCGTCCCGCGCATCATCTCATTAAAAGGAAGTACTATGTTACTTGAGCACGGAGGAATGTGAGACTGCCTTGACAGCCCCACACCTATCCGGCTCCGCTAGTTAAAAAGCCTGAATCGATCATTCAAACCCCGGACACGGCTAGACGAGTCCGGCGCCTACTAGTGGCATACCCCCACAAGGGGCTGCAAGCATGTATCACAAGAGACAATAAAGCTCAATTTTATTGACTTCTTCAAATCGTACTCTGTTTATTTAATATAAAGTACGTCTTCCGCATGATCTTTTTCTTTTAAACTAAGTTCCTCTCTTTTACAGATGAACAATGTGCTACACCCGTCCAGGATACGGCACAACGGAGACACAGGCGCAGACGTGCAGTAGGGACCCGTTGCAAGGATTCTTTTCAGATTAAGACCCTGCGTAAACCTTTTTACTGTCTCTTGTTGATATACATCCTCGGTTTCTTACTATAACCGAGGAGGAGGCTGGCGTTTGGCATTGGCCGCACCAGAATTTTTTGCACGCACGGACACTGGGGCTTAGGGCATTATTCTGCCCGTTTTTATAAAGACCGAATACCTTAGGGAGTATTTGGTGTCTCGAGTTAGGCCTTATATGCATCAGCTCCGAATCATGTCTTTGGTCAAATTTTGGGTTTGCCCGGCTCCTGTGTTTTGCTACCTTACGTTCTGTTTTATCGCTAACGCGGCACTGTGGAGAACTCATGCGATTGTGCCCGGTTCGCCGGGCGAGCACCTCAGTAGAGAAAGCCGAAAACTGACTGTCATGATATAGCGGGAGACTGGTCAACCACTCGATGACTCATCGGAATGTTTACAATTCCTCCTCATTAACGAAGGGCCGGTTTTCGGTCAGGCATAGACGCACCCCGAATTCGGGAGAGTGTGGTGCCCCCAGGGGCTATATAGTAGCCCCACCCTCGAACTCCTATGGCTAAGTGAAAGTGATAAAGCATTATAGTCCGGTTGCCTAGTTTGCTACGCTACCACCTCCTTAACAGGACCAAGACATTGGATTAAGTGTGCAAGCGCCTTCTTGCAAACACCCCGCAAGACTATGTGCGTGGGGGCTGAAGCCAAGGACTGCCATCTTTCGAGTTATATATACATATACATATACGGCAAGACAGGAGTAGTCTACTACTTGAACGCACAAGTATAAAAAGCTCTTATATTATATTGAAACATTGCTTTCACGAATCATACATGTCATTTAAACATAATATCCTTCGAGCACTGCGTCTCTATTAAACGAGCGCCTGGCAGGACTTCCTCAAAGTAGTGCTCGGCAGGTACTCGGCTTTTGTCCGAATCTTGAGCTGCAACGTCGGTGGCCTTCATATCTGCCCAGTATGTCTTGACACGGGCAGAGCCATCCAGCGCTCCCTCAATACATGCCGACCGCCTTTATTGCGCCGACATGCGTACCGCATCAAGAAACTGCTGCACTAAACCAAAATAACTCTTCGGCTGGGGTCTGCCCGGCCACAAATGAGTCATGACATGCTGCATGGCAAGTCCGGATAGCCGATTCAGCTCGGCCCATTCGGCCAACCGATCGTTCAACGGAAGAAGACGCTCGGACTATGGAATTGCGACCAATATAGCTCTTCCTTCGTGCCCCTTCGGCCTCGAAGTGCTCAATCGCGTCATGGCGCTTCGCCGCTAAGTCCAGATAAGCATCCTCCGAACTCCACAACTTGTCCAATTGGGCATACTTTGGATTCAGATATTTCCTCCCAGCAGAAACGGTTTTCCAGCCGCACTTTCCCGGCCGACTCAGCTCCTCCTTGGCAGCTCTCAAAGCGAATGGGCATTCTTGATTCGGCGCGGCCTTTTTCAGGCCCTCTTGCTCCGCTTTGACGTTGTTTTTCGAGAACCTCGCAGCGATCGGCAGCATTCTTCAACTTTCCGCCATATCGGCCATTTCCTCTTGCTTGGCAGTGAGCAGCCTGCTCGCTTCTAGCTCTTCGCCGCCCTTAAAGCAGCCGCATTACTACTTGGCTTGCTCTTTCGCTCGGCGAAGTTCCGCCCAAGCTCCTCCACACAGCGGCACCATCTACATTAAGCATACAAATAGTAAGACATGGCGCCAAGCTCCCTTACCGGTGTCCGCGCAGGAGTTGCATACCTTGCGATTCGTCAAACCGCTTATTGACCAGCGATGTCCGTGATCCGCCTCGCCTAGTTGCCGCTTTAGTTCGGCATATTCATCGATCCGTTGGCCACGGACGCCCGCCACCTATTTAGGAGCGGCGATATGTTATAATCTGAGATTTGATCCTCGACGCTGTCAATTTTGACAACATACCGAGTCTCGAGGCTACTATCTATACAAGGCGCATTCTATATGCATAATTATCAGAAGGTACATCATTTTTGCGTACCTCAAACCCCGTCAGTAAGCTTCTGACGGCTTCATTCAATCGGCTCTCCGCGGATGCAACCCTTTCAATCACCGTACCCATTAGAACACGGTGATCTTCTGAGATAGCCGCTCACTCGAGCAGATCCTTCAGCTCCTCCGACCGCACACCACTTGGCGCCGGACCTTCCGCCTCGCCGGGGGGAACCCTCGCGACGACACCTCAGGATCGCCCGCCTCGCATGAGGGTGCGCCGGTGGAGGCGTTCGCTCTCCATCATCTCCGGAAGAAGATCCTCAAGACGAGCTCACGAGAAGGGCTGAGATCCGAACTACAAGGTACAATTTCGATTATCTTCATTAATAAATACAGGGATGTTCCTTATTCACAAGACCCCTTCTTTTCACTTACGGCTCGTTGGAGGGCTGATCCCCTTGGGTAAATAGTGCGGCTAGGTTACTTCCCAGCGCCGGACTCTCTGACGAAGATTCCTTTCCCTTCTTCGAGGCCTTGACCTCCGGATCTTCCGAAGCGGTCCTCTTCTCTCCTCGGAAGACGGGACATTTAATCCCTCCTTCCTTGATAGCCTCCTTCGTAGAGGCAGTTGCTTCCACGCTCCCCCCTTCGCCTTTCTTCAAAGGGCGCGACCTTCAACATCTTGGCCAGCATGGGATCCGGCGTGGTCTCTCGGGGGAGCCGGACACCTTATTAACTTTGCCTTGGCTATCCACTCTGCTCAAGAAACGCTCCTTTAAAGGGCATATATATATATATATATATATATATATATATATATATATATATATATATATATATATATATATATATATATATATATATATATATATATGATAAATGAATGAACAATTTGTCCGTTACTGGGACTACTTACTTGAGTATCAGGCGATTGCAGCTAAGTCCTGCGTCCTCAGTCAGGTCCGGACACTTTTCTTGTGATCCGAAGAACAGTTTATTCATCTCCACGGGCGTCGTGCCCATAAAAATTTTGGATAGCTCGTGGTCCCTTCGGATTGAATTCCCACAGGCAGAGGGGACGACGCGTTTGCAGGCTGAAGGCGCCGGATCAACATAACTGTGCCATCGCAATCAGATTGATCTCTCTCTTGGAGGTCTCGAATCTGCCCTGCAGCAAGGGAACGCCCTTGGACGGCCCCGCCGAGCCCTTGTTGACCCATGACGCCAGCCGCTGTGGTGGACCTGAGCGGAAGGCGGAGGCGCCACCCATTTGGTGCCCCCGAGCGGTGATATAAAACCACTCCCGTTGCCACAAACCAAGCTCCTCTTGAAAAGAGCCCTCGGGCCACGGAGCATCAGACATTTGCTTATGATCGCCCCTCAAGCACTCGCTTGTTGTCCCTCGATCATCTTTGGCTCCACCTTGAAGGTCTTGAGCCACAATCCAAAGTGGGAGGTAATATGGAGGAAGGCCTCACATACGACAATGAATGATTTAGATATGGAGGATGGACTCAGATTCAAGTCATGGAAATCCATCCCATAATAAAACATGAGCCCTGCACAAAGGATTTGTCGGAAGCCTAAACCCCGAAGGAAGTGAGACACGAACACCACGTTCTCGTCGGGCTCGGGGAGTGGGAATGACCTGCCCCGAGCAGGCAGCCTATGCGAGATCTCGCGGTTAGATACCTCGCGTCTCGCAGCTTTAGCACATCTTCTTCCGTTATGGAGGAAGACATCCATCGGCCGTGCTGGTCGGAGCGGACATCTTCAAGGTCCGGCGCTGAATCTGAAGCTTTGGGTGTTAGAACTCGGAGCGCAAGGCGAACTCGATGGAGGGTGTAAAAAAGAAGAGGGCCTTGGTCTCATTATAAGGAGGTTGAATACCAAGAGCCCACCCCGTGGTCGACTAGGACTCGCCTTTGTTAGAGGAGGCGTGCCGACGGGCACGGTTGGGTTACCCACGTCCGTATTCATGAGAATCCCGGAATAACGGGGCACGATCTATGCTTTGATAAGACGTGCCAAGGAAACCGCCTCGCTAAACGCACTAAGGTGGAACGGTAAAAACAGTTCATATAAAGGCCTGGTCGGGGTGTGATGTCACGCCGCGGAATACGTCAGCAGATCTGTGCAAAAATTATTCTCTCTACTTGTTATGTGGAACTTGTTTTGAAGAGCCGGACACTATCCTGGTGTTCAAAACCTTCTATGAAGTATTCGGAGGAGGAACCCGCCTTGCAATGCCGAAGACAATATGCGCACCAGACTCGTCGTCATTGAAGCCTGGTTCGAGGGGCTCTTGAGGAGTCCACGACTAGGGGTGTCCGGATAGCCGAACTATCATCACGGTCGGACTCCAAGACTATGAAGATACAAGATTGAAGACTTCGTCCCGTGTCCGGATGGGACTTTCCTTGGCGTGGAAGGCAAGCTTGGCGATACGGATATGTAGATCTCCTACCATTGTAACCGACTGTGTAACCCTAACCTATCCGGTGTCTATATAAACCGGAGGGTTTTAGTCCGTAGGACGAACAACAATCATACCATAGGCTAGCTTCTAGGGTTTAGCCTCCTTGATCTCGTGGTAGATCTACTCTTGTACTACCCATATCATCAATATTAATCAAGCGGGGTAGGGTATTACCTCCATCGAGAGGGCCCGAACACAGGTAAAAACATCGTGTCCCTTGTCTCCTGTTACCATCTGCCTAGACGCACAGTTCGGGACCCCCTACCCGAGATCCGCCGGTTTTGACACCGACAATGGGTATCCGGCTCGGAGAGCTCGGGAATCCGGAAATAGTTTGTCCTCAAAATAGAGGAAGAATCGCTACATTGCTCCTCCACCACCGTTATCTGATGGGTTATTGGCAGAGAGTTAATCTCCCTTTGGTCGGGTTTGAGCCCAATCCGATCATAGTCCATAGCGACTCCTAGGGCGGCAATGCGATCCAAGAGCTTGTTCAAAGAAGAGAGCTCCATTGGGTCCATCTGCTCGGCGAATTTCGAGCCGACGTGGAGGCTGTTTTTGATGACCTGAGAAGTCATCGTCGGCGCGATGACCGAACGGGCGGTCATGAAAAAGCCGCCTAGTCAGAGAGTTTGGCCTACAGCCAGGGCTCCCCCAGGGGTAATGATGTCCTTGACGACAAGGCGAGCCATCCAGCCTTATCATGACGACACAGTGGAACTCTCCATTAAAGCACCAATGTCGGTGTCAAAACTGGCGGATCTCGGGTAGGGGGTCCCGAACTGTGTGTCTAAGGCGGATGGTAACAGGAGGCGGGGGACACAATGTTTACCCAGGTTCAGGCCCTCTCGAGGAGGTAATACCCTACTTCCTGCTTGATTGATCTTGATGATATGAGTATTACAAGAGTTGATCTACCACTAGATCGAAGAGGCTAAACCTTAGAAGCTAGCCTATGGTTCTGATTGTTCTTGTCCTGCGGACTAAACCCTCCGGTTTATATAGACACCGGAGGGGGCTAGGATTACACAAGGTCGGTTACAAGGGAGGAGATCTACATATCTGTATTGCCAAGCTTGCCTTCCACGCAAAGGAGAGTCCCATCCGGACACGAGACGAAGTCTTCAATCCTTGTATCTTCATAGTCCAACAGTCCGGTAGAAGTACATAGTCCGGCTGTCCGAGGACCCCCTAATCCAGGACTCCTCAGGGAGACCCCTCCGAACTGGGTCTGGAAGTGTGACGTCCTCAATAGAGAACCATTTGGAAGGCCACTCTTCGGATGCCTTCTTTGGTGTGCCGGATAGGTATCCGGTCTCGGCGATGCGCCATATTTCGGCTCCGCATGTCGGTGTCAAAACCGGCGGATCTCAGGTAGGGGGTCCCAAACTGTGCGTCTAAGGTGGATGGTAACAGGAGGCGGGGGACACAATGTTTACCCAGGTTCGGGCCCTCTCGATAGAGGTAATACCCTACTTCCTGCTTGATTGATCTTGATGATATGAGTATTACAAGAGTTGATCTACCATGAGATCGTAGAGGCTAAACCCTAGAAGCTAGCCTATAGTTATGATTGTTGTTGTCCTACAGACTAAACCCTCCGGTTTATATAGACACCAGAGGGGGCTAGGGTTACACAGAGTCGGTTACAAGGGAGGAGATCTACATATCCAAATTGCCAATCTTCCCTTCCACGCAAAGGAGAGTCCCATCCGGACACGGGATGAAGTCTTCAATCTTGTATCTTCTTAGTCCAACAGTCCGGCTAAAGTATAGAGTCCGGCAGTCCGAGGACCCCCTAATCCATGACTCCCTCAGCAGCCCCTGAACCAGGCTTCAATGACGATGAGTCCGGCACACAGATTGTCTTCGGCATTGCAAGGCGGGTTCCTCCTCCGAATACTCCATAGAAGATTTTGAACACAAGGATCGTGTCCGGCTCTGCAAAATAAATCCCACATACCACCGTAGAGAGAATAATATTCCACAAATCTAATATGCTGGCAAGTTTCATAGCATGACATCACGCCACGGCCCGGTCATTATTCGAACCGTTTTTCCCAACCAGCTAATGCACATATTGCGAGGCGGTTTTCTTGGCACGTCTTGTCGAAGCAGATATCGTGTCCCCCTATCACGGGATTCTCATCAATACGGGTGTGGGTAACCCAACCGCACCATAAATTATGGCGCTTAGGGAATAAGCGAGTTTACCAGGCAGGTGGGGAGGCACATAGTTTCTTCCGCCCTTATAAAGGGACAAGGATTCACCTTTTTCACTCACACCTTCTTCTTTCTTGCTCATCCATTCTTGCGCACTCGAGCTCCAGCGCCCAAGTTCGCATTTTCTCCTCAAAACCACTCCAAGCATGTCCGGAGCGGGAGGCAAGTGGATGGTCTCCTCCCTTGCGGAGGAGGACATTGCAAAGCTCCGGGGAGCTGGATACCTGGCCGCAGATATCGCGCATCGGCTACCAGATGCGGGGCAGATCGTCCCTACTCCAGAATCTCATGAGAGGGTGGTATTTGTCACCCACTTCGTCCGCGGACTGGGATTTCCCCTCCACCCATTCGTCCGCGGGCTCTTTTTTTATGGGCTATATTTCCATGATCTGGCGCCCAATTTCATCCTCAACATCTCGGCGTTTATCGTCGTGTGCGAGGCCTTCCTCCGCATCAAGCCCCACTTCAGCCTGTGGCTGAAGACCTTCAACATTAAACCGAAGGTGGTGGTCGGCCAGCAAGTGGAGTGCGGAGGCGCCATGGTGGGAAAAATGCCCAACGTCACCTGGCTCGAAGGATCCTATGTGGAGACCGTAAAGGGGTGGCAATCGGGGTGGTTCTACATCACCGAGTCGCGCGACACCAACTGGGTGGCGGCCCCCGAATTTCGATCCGGAATCCCCATGCGGCTCACCTCCTGGAAAGAGAAGGGCCTATCCTGGGGTTCATCGGAGGAACTGACCGGACTCCAGACCTGCGTCAAAAATATGATAAGCAAGAAAATCAAGCTTGTCAACATGGTCCAAGTCATGCTCTTCCGCCGGATCCTCCCGTGTCAAAGAGGCATTCAATTTGTGGGAGTTCGACCCGGCTAAGCACCAGACGCTGCGAGAGCTCTTCGACACGACGCACAAGGACGTCTAGAAGGTGTTGTTCAAGGGCGCCGAGGTACCTCCTCCCCTTACCGAGGACCGCGGACTCAGCGCAAAGCGTCCTGCCAATCCAGTAAGTCTTTTATATCTCACAAGATGTTCTTTTCCCCAGTATAACCATGCGTGGGATCTAAGCCTCCACGCCATTTAACAGGACTGGGTAGCGACAGAGGAGCAGATCGATTATCCAGCCCCCCTGCCCGAAGATCCAGCAGATGCTCTCCTAACGGAGATGCTGGTTCCAGCGCCTTATGAGGCGCCGGAGAAGAAGGCCAAGAAGAAGGCCACGGGGACCAGGAAAGGTCTCCTGCGCAAGGTTATAACGGACTCATCATCCAGAAACACCGAGGCACACTCCTCCCGCAAAGACGAGGAGGAGGAAGAGGAAAGTCCCCCCCCCCCCCGGCCGGGGGGACAGGAAAAGGAAGGCCGCCCCATCAGGGGAGGCCGAAGGGTCCAAGAAGGGAAGGACCCTCCTCCCGGACTGCTCCACGACGGCCGCTTTCAGCGACGAGGAGTGGTTACCCAGGGACATGCCCCTGGCGAAGTCCTGAGTATCCGGATACCATAATAGTTCTTGGTATGTTTTATTGTACTGCTCCTTATCATGCCGAACATGATTATGCAGTCCATCCCGAGCCCATATCGACGTATCTTTGTCGGATGATTCTTTGGGCCCGTTGGATATGAACAGCGATTCACTCCCGACCGCCTCCTCCCCCTGCCCTACGGACGACGCCAAGGTGTTGTCTCAAAGGGAACTGAACCAAGGGGAGACAGTTCCGGAGGCGCCCCAAGGCGACATTCCAGGCGCTGGGCGCACGAGGGGTAAGACTCCCCTGGGCCCTAACGCCGGGGGCAGCAAGTCTAGCCCCTAGCCGAATAAGGCGCCGGAACCTCCAGTGGTTCCGGATTTTGTCAGGCAACCCCTTGCTAAGGGGGGCAAGCCGTCTGTGCTGATGGCCTCTGTCCATCCAGAGGCATCGGACAACTTGCTGGAAGCGCTTCGCGGTGCTTCCATTGACGAAGAGCACCGCACTATTATGAGTGCGATGGTCAAGAAGGTTCAGTCCGCCAAGAGCGGACTGACTGAACCCGGTGCCAGCCTCCTAACAGGCTTTGAGGTAAGTAATCAAATTATAAGAAAATGTTACAGCATAGACAATAGCCCCTGATGCTCTATTTGGCGTTCGCGAAGAAAGGCCGAATAGAGGATCAAATAATAATCGCGGGATTCTAATCAGAATGTGTCTATGTGAATAAGCAGGCTTCACTGCTGGCCGCCGCCGCTCGTACTGCGGAGGTCACCGCACTGAAGCAGGATCTTGAGCGGTCCAAGGAAGAGCTTGGCCTTACCAAGAGGCAGCTCGAAGAGAACAAAGGTAAGTGACACCTCGTCTGAATATTGATAGAGAAAAAATTGGTTTTTGAATAATAGGATCGTCATGAATTTTGCTAGGGGCCACTGTTGGGTTCTACGGTAGGGTGCGTCGACTGCAAATTAAAAATTCCTACGCGCAGAACATCCAGGAACATGCTACGGGAGATGGATCACAGTTCGTTACCACTAGACGCAGCGCGATGCCGTGCAGCGAAGAAGAGTTGGGGCAGCAGCGTCCAGTGGATCGTCTCCTCCTCGTCCGATCTCCCTCGGCGGCCGGTCGTCCGATTCCACGTCACGAGTTCGCGGAGCGGCGCAAGTGCACCGCCTCTAACGGTATCCGCTGCGTGCGGGGAGGAACACCGAGCGGCGGACTGCTAGGTTCGATCACACGATCGGCGGCAAGTGGAGGTGGCTCCACGAGGCGGCGATCTACCTCCACGAGGCGAGCGATCGCCTCCACGAGGCCAAAGCGTTCTCTCTCTTTTATGAGTGTGCCGTACCTCCACTTTATATAGGCGTCCGTCGCGAGCTCAACACTTGGGCCTCACACGGACCCTAAAGCCCAAAGTCTACAGTCACGTTCCTAGTCCGATTCGGATCACATCCGACCGGTGTCCTACGAACCGACCTTGTAGGTTCCTTCCCTTGCTTGCGACCCCTTAGGTTCAAGTCAGTTTGGTCACAGATTCGGATCACCTCCGACCTGTATGGTTGTGTAGCGGCCTCTAGTAAGGCGTGGCCACCACCAAGCGAGCGATGAAGCTGGTTAAGCGAACACTGCCTGGCGTGTCACACTGTTCCCTTTGCCACCACGATATATGTTGTCGGGCTCAAAGCGAGGCTGTCATCCTTGTGCTAGCCCGACCTCTTTCTTGTTCAAAGGATCTCACCACTATCGGATTATCTCATAATCCTTGTCGCATGGCCATGCTGTTCCTGGTCGGATCACACGATGGGCCCAGAGTATATCTCTCCGATCGGAGGGGCAAATCCCATCTTGCTCGACCATGTCTCGCATGCATGGGGTGGACAAACCGAAACCTACCTTTGTAACTACCCGATCACGGAGTAGCGTTTGGTCGGCCCAAAGCAAGTCTATCACCATCTCGAGTACATCGTCAGCTCAGGTCTTAGGACATAGAGCGATATGTTGTACTAGAGACTCACAGATGACATATCGTTGCGTCTCATAGTTGGAGTCCTGTCCGACTCGGACCTTATCTTGACTCGGATCCAACTATGTCGAATCCGACCAGACCTTTCCAAGTCCATATTATCCGGTTAGCATCCAATGCTCCATGGCTAGTGAGACTGAGCCATCGACCGTGTCATATGCTAGTCTAGTCGGCTGCGCGTCCACACAGCCCTTTCGACTAGGGACCTTTTAGGGCAGTCATCATACAATCCATAGTCCCACAAACAAGTCACGTACTTGCTGATACACATCATTGATAATGTCCAAGGACTATCTTTATTCATAAACACGTAGGAAATATCATCATACATGATTGCCTCTAGGGCATATCTCCAACAGCCACGACCGAAGTGGCGGCCCTGAAGAAGGCGCTGTCCGAGGACGAAGACAAAGCAGCCAAGGAGCGCGTCGAGCGAGAGAAGCAAGAGGCCCAAGTAGGCGAGGTGTAGCAAGAGCTCCAGGCTCTCGTCAAGAAACACGAGTCCTTGGAGCTTGACTCTAAGACGCAAGGGTCCAAGCTTGCGAAGGCCCTAAAAACGCACAACATTCCAAGGCCGAAGCCCAAAAGGCCCTCCAGGAAATTGAGGCGGTTAAGAAGATAGCGGCGGGTAAGGCATTCATTATGCAAAGCAAGCATGTGAAGGAAACTTTCCTTTTACTTACCCGAATTCGGAGCTCTCCAGGAGCGTTCTCAGATCTACCCCGCAGTGTGTCGGATGCCGCAGAGTTCTACCGGGCCAAGGAGGGGAGATCGACGGAGAAGTTGTTCTGGTCTCAGTATACTGGGACCGAACATCCGATGCCCTTGAGCGACCAGTTGAAGCAACTGGTCGAGCTTCACAAGGCGGTCGAACTGGCCATGAGGGGCCTTATAGTCCGGATGTGGCCTGGCGAGCCCCTGCCTGGCAGCTATTTCAGCCTGGTAAGGCGACTTGTGAATGCATGCCCAAGGCTTGAAGTCATAAAGCTGTCCGTCTGCATCGAGGGTGCACGCAGGGCTTTTGCCCGGGCGAAAGTGCATTGGGCCGAAGCTGGACGCCGAAAAGCTGGTGAAGGAGGGGCCGCCGGAGGGCAAGGAGCATCGCCACCCCGAAAATTATTATGACAGTGTCCTGAAGGGTGCTCGCCTTGTGGCGGAGGAATGTGCTAAGGATGTAATATTTGAATGAATGTACTCGTGTGATCCTGTAATAGAAACGAGTTCATGTGCGCTATGTAACGCTTTGTAAATTTAAAATATTACCTTCTGTGCGGCCGTTTATAAAATCTGAGAGTTGGCGATTAAATAAACACGCCCCATGTAACTAGTATTGAGGTGTTCGGGATAAACCTGATCACTCTTTATCCCAATTTTGGATCCTTCGAAGGAGGTGTTCAGCGCAACGAACCGGGCAATCGGACTATAAAGCTTTATCACTCTCACTTAGCCATAGAAGTCTACAATTTTAAATTTTGGCGAAGCCCCTAGTATTCGGAAGACCGAATTTGGGGCGCTATATACGCCTAAGTCGGACAAGGCCGACTCCTCGCCCGAAGCGGAAGAAGTCTTTAAGGACTTGAGACCTCTCGAACAGCGACCAGCTCTCGCCGCATCATGACAGTCAGTTTTCGGCTTTCTCTACTGAGGTGCTCGTCCGAAAGAATCGGGACACAATCGCAGTAGTTCTCCCAGTGCTACCTTAGCCGATATAGCGGAGCGTAAGGTACCAAAACATGGGAGCTAGGCAAACCCAACTATTGACCCAAGACATGATTCGGAGCTAAGGCATATAATGATATAAGTTCGGGGTGCTGCACTGTCGAAAGTGTTCGGACTTTTCACGCCATGTTATGGGGTACACTGAAGCCCTTGGCGCACTGGTCGTACCAGAATGTATGGGTGCAATTTTTTGTAAATAAGCAGACAAGGAAAATAACGAAATGCAATAATAGGCTAACTCTATGCATTGTTATTTAAATAATACGTCAAAGTGTACGGATATAAGTAGTGCAATAAGCAAAAAATAGGACTATTTGACATGTCCTATCCAAGGGCAAGCTGCGTATGGGTATGTAAAACAGGTATTCGATCGTTATCAGAGACCACCCGGGGATTCCCTTGTACATCAGAGCGTCTTGCTTCCTTGGTATTTCCTTCCCGCAATGAGTCAACAATCAGTCTGTCGGAGAGGTCTTCCCGAGAGTAAGGTCCTGAAAGAGAAAAATGATAAAGGTATACGTGCCCGAGGGCGGTTGAGCCGCATTGTGGGCTGTGCCATAGCCGTGCCTCCGCCTATGCCCATGGTATCTTGAGTGCGTAGTTATGTACGCGCGACACAAATTTCGCCACTTGACTGGGACTATGACGGAGGCCGAATTGCTAGGTGAGCTCAAAACGTGCCTGGCGATCCTCCTGCGGGGTACCCCGGACTCGCTTGAAGGTGTCCAGGGTCTTTTCCGCTGAATTGGCGGTTTGCCAAATAAGGCTGCTTTGAGCTTCTGCTGCGAGGGCCGCAGTGTGCTCCTTCGTGCGGAGTGAGCGTTCTGTGTTTCCATTAACTGTTATAACCCCGCGTGGTCCTAGCATTTTGAGTTTGAGGTATGCATAATGCGGTACCTCATTGAATCTGGCAAATGTGGTTCGTCTGAGCAGTGCGTGATAGCCGCTGCGAAAGGGGACGATATCGAAGATTAACTCCTTGCTTTGGAAGTTGTCCGGAGATCCGAAGACCACTTCCTGTGTGATTGAGCCCGTGCAATAGGCCTCTACACCTGGGATGACACCTTTACAAGTGGTTTTGGTGGGTTTGATCCTCGATGGGTCTATACCCATTTTGCGCACTGTATCCTGATAAAGCAGGTTCAGGCTGCTGCCACCGTCCATAAGGACTCGAGTGAGGTGAAATCCATCAATGATGGGATCAAGAACCAATGCGGCCGAACCGCCATGATGGATACTAGTGGGGTGGTCCCTGCGATCGAAAGTGATCGGACAAGAAGACCATGGGTTGAACTTTGGGGCGACTGGCTCCATCGCATAGACGTCCCTTAGTGCGTGCTTCCGTTTCCTCTTGGGAATATGGGTTGTGTAAAACATGTTCACCGTTTTCACTTGGGGAGGAAATTTCTTCTGTCCTCCTGTGTTCGGCGGTCGGGGCTCCTCCTCGTCGTCACTATGCAGCCCCTTTTCCTTGTTTTCGGCGTTCAACTTGCCGGCTTGCTTGAACACCCAGCATTCTCTGTTGGTGTGATTGGCTGGCTTATCGGGGGTGCCATGAATTTGACACGAGCGATCGAGTATGCGGTCCAAACTGGACGGGCCCGGATTGCTTCTTTTGAACGGCTTTTTCCGCTGTCCGGATTTAGAGCCACTGAATCCGGCATTGACTACTGTGTCTTCGGCGCTGTCGCCGTTGTTGCGGCGCATGTGTCTGTTGCGACGTGGTCTGCCGTTGTTGTCTTTGGCATCTGAATTGCCAGGATTTCTCAATGTGTTATTGCTGCGAGCCAGCCAGCTGTCTTCGCCTGCGCAAAAGCGGGTCATGTGTCGTGAGGGCTGCCATGAACTTCGGCTTCTCTTGGCTGAGGTGTCGGGCGAGCCACTCGTCACGGATGTTATGCTTAAATGCCGCTAAGGCCTCGGTATCCGGACAGTCGACAATTTGGTTCTTTTTAGTTAGGAACCGAGTCCAGAATTTCCTGGCCGATTCCCCTGGCTGCTGGGTTCTGTGACTCAAGTCATCAGCGTCCGATGGTCGCACATAAGTGCCCTGGAAGTTGTCAAGGAATGCGTCTTCCAGATTCTCCCAACTGCCAATGGATTTTGCTGGCAAGCTATTCAGCCAATGTCGAGCCAGTCCTTTCAGTTTTAGTGGGAGGTACTTGATGGCATGTAGATCATCACCATGGGCCATGTGGATGTGGAGGAAATCTTCGATCCATACCGCGGGGTCTGTTGTACCATCGTATGATTCAATGTTCACGGGTTTAAATCCTTCTGGGAATTTGTGATCCTTCACTTCATCAGTGAAGCATAGGGGGTGTGTGGCGCCTCTGTGCCGGGCTATGTCACGACGAAGTTCGTACGAGTCTTGTCTGTTGCATTCAGCATGGCCGGATTTTCTTTTAGTATATCCGGCGTGACGATCATCATCACGCGCTAGGGTGCGCCCCCGTGATCCGTAGATCGATCTTGCATGTACTGCTTTGTTTTCCAATATGTTTCGCAGGTCCTGCGTGTTGCCCCGGGCCTTGGTGTTTTTGTTTGACTGTCTACGGGGTACGGGCTGGACTTCGGGTTGATATGTCGTTCTGTCTCAGCCACGGGGTGGTCGATCAACCGCATCATACGCTGGTAGTGTGGGTTTTAATGCTTCCTCCTCGAGTTGGGGTAGCAGCCTGTGCTTTGGGTAACTCCTGGTTGGGCGCTCGAGTTCATATTCCTCGGCCGCCAGGACCTCGGTCCATCTATCCGCTAGCAGATCTTGATCAGCTCGAAGCTGTTGTTGCTTTTTCTTCGGGCTATTTGTTGTGGCTATAAGTTGGCGCTTGAAGCGCTCGTGTTCGATGGGATCCTCGGGCACGATAAATTCTTCGTCACCGAGGCTCACCTCGTCTTCGGAGAGAGGCATGTAATTGTCATCCTCTGATTCTCCGTCTGCTTCCTGTTCCTGAGGGCTAGCTTGCCCATCCTCCCGCTCGAGGCCTGGCTGGAAGGAATTTTCATCGTCTTCGGCACTATCCGGAGCGTTATGGTCTCTTGTGCCGGTATTGCTGCTTTTGCTATGGCGGAACTTAGAGTGGCACCGCTGACGCCGGTGCTTGGATTGCTTCTTGGAGGGATTATCCTCTATTGCCTTATCGCCATCGCCTTCTTTGGGGGTGTCCACCATGTATATATCATATGATGAGGTGGCAGTCCAGCACCCTGTGGGCGGTGGTTCCTGTTCGTCTCCTGCATCGTCGTCCATACCGTTGATGTCTTCGGAGCCGAAATCGAGCATGTCGGCTAAGTCGTCGACAGTGGCTATTAAGTGGGTGGTGGGTGGGGAACGAATTTCTTCGTCGTCCGCTTCCCACTCAAGTCGGACATAGTTCGGCCAAGGGTTTCCAGACAAGGAGAGAGACCTTAATGAATTTAGCACGTCGCCCAATGGCGAGTGCTGAAAGATATCCGCGGAGGAAAACTCCATGATCGGTGCCCAATCAGATTCGACAGGCACGGATGCAGGCGGTTCGGAGCCCGTGGCCGGGGACGAATCCAGGCGTCCGGCAGCACAGGTCTCAAAGGGGGTGAAGTCAGCATTCGGCTCTATCGCCGCTGAGTGTGCGGCCTCCGTGGCAGGGTCTATCCACCCTTCCTCTGATGGCACGATCTGCTCCGGGTTGAGAGCCGGAGTAGCCGCAGGTGTGATCACCCGAACACTATCCGACGGCAGAGCTAAGTCGTGCTCGTCGTGACTGTGCGGCGCGCCTGACATGGGCTCGAATCCGTCGATGATCAAGTCTCCGCGGATGTCGGCGGTATAGTTCAAGCTTCCAGACCTGACCTGATGGCCAGGGGCGTAGCTTTCGATCTGCTCAAGATGGCCAAGGGAGTTGGCCCGCGGTACGAAGCCGCTGAATACGAAGATCTGTCTGGGGGAAAAAATCTCCCTGGATCGCATCGTTGCCGATGATCGAAGGAGCCATCAAGCCTTATGGTGACGGCACAGTGGAACTCTCAATTAAAGCACCAATGTCGGTGTCAAAACTGGCGGATCTCGGGTAGGGGGTCCCGAACTATGCGTCCAAGGCGGATGGTAACAGGAGGCGGGGGACACAATGTTTACCCAGGTTCGGGCCCTCTCAATGGAGGTAATACCCTACTTCCTGCTTGATTGATCTTGATGATATGAGTATTACAAGAGTTGATCTACCACGAGATCATAGAGGCTAAACCCTAGAAGCTAGCCTATGGTTATGATTGTTGTTGTCCTATGGACTAAACCCTCCGGTTTATATAGACACCGAAGGGGGCTAGGGTTACACAGAGTCGGTTACAAGGGAGGAGATCTACATATCTGAATTGCCAAGCTTGCCTTCCACGCAAAGGAGAGTCCCATCCGGACACGGGACAAAGTCTTCAATCTTGTATCTTCATAGTCCAACAGTTCGGCTAAAGTATAGAGTTCGGCAGTCCGAGGACCCTCTAATCCAGGACTCCCTCACCGCCCACTTAAAATATTGATCCCTCATGGTTGCACGGGACGAGGCAGAATAGCTTACTCCACAATTCAAAGTGGGCCTCACAACCCAGGAACAGCTCACAAAGAGCGACATAACCCGCGATATGCAGAATGGAGGCATGAGTAAAGTTGTGCAGTTGAAGGCCGTAATACTCCAATAGCCCTCGGAGGAACGGATGAATTGGAAATCCGACGCCTCTTAGCAGATAGGGGACGAAACACACTCGTTCCCCCTCAGACAGATTGGGGAAATTCTTCGCCTGGGCTTCACCATTGAAGGAGGCCAACCCCGCTCGAACAGGGACCAGATCCGCAGGGGGGAGAAATCCATGTGTTTGTAGCTTCAACAGCTGACTGTGTCGGATTTCGGGTTTCGGCAGACCCTCTAGGTTCGAACTCTGGGGTGCACGCGGAGATCTCAACCCCTACCTACCTGCACCTCCTCGCCTCGCAAGGATCTAAACTACACAAAGAGCAACACAAGAGACACAAGGTTTATACTGGTTCGGGCCACCATTGTGGTGTAATACCCTACTCCATTGTGTGGTGTGGTGGATTGCCTCAGGGGCTGATGATGAACAATACAAGGAAGAACAGCCTCGCGAGGGTCTGTTCTTGGCCGGTGCGACGAAATGCTAGGGGGAGTTCGGTCGCTCTCTCTCTCTCTCTCTCTCTCTCTCTCTCTCTCTCTCTCTCTCTCTCTCTCTCTCTCTGGATTGCTTGATCTCTAGCTCTGTTCTGGATTCCGGATCCTGGATCCTCGATGCCTCTACCCTGTGGGTGGCTAGTCCTATTTATAGGCAGAGGCCCTGGGCCTCTTCCCAAATATTGAGCGGGAAGGGCGCCAACAATTGGCCATTTTGAAGGGAACATCTAGTACACTTATCTGACTAAAGTTGGTCCTCGCTTTGTCAAAGGCTCGGCAGTGGCCTTGGCTTGGGCTCCACGATGACCTCCTTCCTGCTGTTGTGTTGGTCTTGGTCTTGTTGCACGAAATGGTTGCCTTTGCTTGATGCTCTCGCTGCGCTTGCCTCCTTTGCACCAAAGAGGAAATGAGGACACTGCTGCGGGCTGGCGCCCCCTTGGCGCCCTTAGTCGTCATGGTTTTGCGTCATGGGCACCTCATGCGGTACCCGCCTTGATCTCTCTGCCTCCTCATGAGCCAACTGACGAGGCCGTGCTGCGAAGCTTCTGTCGTCCGCCCGTGAGGCTTGGCCCTCGCGAGGTCTTGAGCTTATGCCGATGAAGATGGGCGTCTGGGCCACCCTTGAGCCACGCCGCAGGCGCGAGCGAGCAAAGTCAGGTACCCCGTTCCCGAACGCCCGACGGGCTGTGGGATCTGAACACTTCTCCCACTCGCCTTTTTCCGGGCCGCAGGGACGGGAGGAGGAGCTGGGAATGCCAGACATGTTGGAGTGTTCTTTCCTAAGCAATCTTTGAGGATTTTTTCTGCGAGATGTCCAATGGATCTGAGATCCAATCTCTTTAAATAGACAGTATCCCTCGCGTGGCCGGGGTGTTATGTGCAAAAATACCCTGACCTCTCGCATTCGCTCGACACGTGGAAGCTGAAGTTGTTGATACACAGAAGACGAGGGGTACGACATTAAATGGAAGGCCGAATACACTACTTGGAAGTCATCGGTGGAGGAACCCGCCTTGCAATTTCGAAGACAATCTATGCACTGAACACCTCGTCATTGAAGACTGGTTCGGGGGCTAGTGAGGGAGTCCTGGACTAAGGTCTCCTCGGGCGTCTGGCATGTTAGCCATGGGCCGGACTGATGGGCTATGAAGATACGAAGACCGAAGACTCTACCCGTGTCCGAATGGGACTCTCCCTGGCGTGGAAGGCAAGCTTGGCGATCAAATATATATATTCCTTTCTTTGTAACCGACCTTGTGTAACCCTAGATCCTCCTGGTGTCTATATAAACTGGAGGACTTAGTCCGGAGGAGGGAGATTCATTACCATAGTCATACAGGCTAGACTTCTAGGGTTTTAGCCATTACGATCTCGTGGTAGATCAACTCTTGTAACACTCATATTCATCAAGATCAATCAAGCAGGAAGTAGGGTATTACCTCCATAGAGAGGGCCCGAACCTGGGTAAACATTGTGTCCCCCATCTCATGTTACCATCATTCTTAGACGCACAGTTCGGGACCCCCTACCCGAGATCCGCCGGTTTTGACACCGACAGAGATCCATATAATGTAACTCTTTTGCGGTGTGTTTGTTGGGATCTGATGAACTTTGAGTTTATGATCAGTTATATCTATTGACATTCTAGGAACGGGGGTCCCCAGACTTGCCTGCCTGCAGCCCACGGTGTGGCTCCAGCAGCAGCCTGGTATGGCCCATCTTCACCAGCAAACACTCAAGACCCTCGCGAGGGGCCAATCCTCGCGAGGCGAACGACACAAGACCTCCTCAGGGGCGGCCTCACTAGGCTGGCTCACGAGGAGCGGAGAGATCAAGGCGAGGGGCACCTCCTGAGGTTCTCGTGACGTGAGCCGTGACGACCAAGGCCAGGCGGGCGCTAGCGGGCACTGAGTACCCGTTGCCTCTTTGGTGCTAAAGGGGCAAGCGCAGGCGAGGAGTCCCGAGGCGTCAGGCAAAGGTTTCCATATCGGTCCAACGAGACCAAGACTAGCAGGACGGCGGGATGGAGGTCATCGCGGAGCCCACAACAGCGTCACCACCAGAGCCTTTGGCAGGCGAAGACCACCTTTTGTCAGGATAGCTTGTACTAGTTGTCCCCCTTCAAATTGGCCGTTGTGGGATCCCTTCCCGCCTAACATTTGGGGAGAGGACCCGGGCCTCTATAAATAGGACTATCCACCACTTTAGTGAGGGGACGGACCATTCGGATCATCCTCAACCACACAAGCTCACCGAGCTCAAGAACACCTCACCTCAAGAGGTTGTTCTTCCCTTGTACTTGTTCATCCTCAGCCTACAAGGCAATCCACCACACCACACTGGAGTAGGGTATTACACCACATCGGTGGCCCGAAGCAGTATAAACTCTTGTGTCCCTTGTTCTTCGAGTTCGACGCGCTGAGCTTTGAGATCGTGGCGAGTGTGTGAGCTAAGGGAGGGAGAAATCTTTGTGCGCACCCCAGAGTTCGAACCTTAAGGGTTGCCGGAACCCGAAATATGATATTTGGCGCGCCAGGTAGGGGTGTGCCGAAGCCTCTCTTCCATCAGCAGACGCGTCAACATTCCGCGGTGCCGATGTCCAGCGACCTAAGGGCCAACGCCGACCACTGGGCAGCTTGGCCAGGCCGGGCGGCATCGTCCGCCCAAGAAGACCTCAACTCCGCGCTCCAAGCGGCACGCACGCGGTTGAACGCCATGGGGCACGGGTGGCGCGATCCGGCGCTTCCACCCTTACCCCGCGGCGTGCGGGCCACCGCAAGGGCCTCGAGCTACGCCACAGCGACAACGCCACACACCCGACGGGAGCAAGCAAACATGAGGGCCGCACTCATAGTGGCGCGGGAGCTGCTGCGGTGCCGACTGGAAGAGAGCGGCCGCGATGCATTGCTGGAGCACGTCGCTGAGCTATTGGACGCCGTGTCCAGGTGTACGCCACCTTTCTGCTCCCTGCCTACGCCTCAAGTTGTTGCTAGATTGCACGGTGGGTCTCGCCGCACCCGCGTGCTCCCAGGCGCACCAGGAGGGTTCATTGGCAGCGACGCAGCCAGTGGAGTCGGGCACCCAGCCGCACATGTGCCTCCTCCGGTGGGCACAGTCACGAACGTTGCCCCTCACGGCCCCAGCGGGATGCCGCCCTTCCATCCTCGAGGCGGCGCGCTGGGCCCGATGGTGTGGAGCGCGGGGCACTTCAGCGGGGTTTCCGGGACGATGGCTCCGGAGGCCTATGTGCCCCACATGATGGACCAGGAGTACACGCCGGAGGATGACCCCGGCTCGTTCCTCAAGCCGGGTTGGGAAGAGGAGACGCTGGAAGTTGACGCCTTCCAGGAGCCTCGCCGACCCCGCCGGCGACAACAACTGCAGGGTACCACTAATCTCTCAGGAGCAGGCTTACGCTAACCATGGGTCACAAGTGGATCAGGTCACAGCGGTGGACGACGGCCCCAGCACGGCAACCTCCTTTCCACCAGGGGAAGCGCACTGGGGGCTGCGTGGGAGGAGCCAGGAGCAAGACCCTCCCCACATCGCACAGAGCAAGGCGTCGCCGGAGGTAGGTCCTCTGTCGGGGAGGCACTGGCGAGCCTTCCCCCTGGCAGAGGGCCCGTGGTCGCTGTGGGTGCCGCTAGCGTCCCCTTTGCCCCTTGGCATCGTCCTAGTTTCCGGACACCCCAACGGTGGTCGAGGGTGGCGCAAGGCGGGGCCCTCGTCTGGCGATATGAAGCAAGGCTCACGCCTGTGAAGGTCTCCGCTCGTGACACTCTCACGTAATAATGAGTGGGGCTGTACATGCCCCGGAGTCTCCGGAGTGCCGCCCTCGGGCCTCGGGGGCTCTCGCCCACGTCCTAGTGGAAGCACCATGCTCCGCACTGGCCGTCGACACTGTCCCCCAATGACTATGCTTAGAGCCAGTGAAAGCACTTAGCTCCGCGTTGGTGGGAAGACAAGAAGACTAGCAAGGTGCTAGACGTGGCCATTTGCTTTTGACCTCTTTTCTGTAGCTCAAACTTGCAGCCTTTGTGTTTGAATTTGAAGTTGTATTTCCATTGGCAATCGTGGGGGGCATCCTTTCTCATTCGTGCTGATTTTGTGAGTTTCTGGATTTGTGCTTTGTTTTGAGATTTGCGTTCGCTATCTCCCCCCTTCCGAGCACCTCACGAGCGGGGTCTGGTAGCGGCATACATGCGCTATGCGCGCACCTTGCCATCACTGGCATTCGCTTCTCGCGAGGACCTCTCGGGTGGACTAGCAGACCCCTCAGGAAACCAAAACCTTGCGAGCTCGCAAGGGGCTCCCCTCAGAAGAAATGCACATCCGCACCTGCCAAATCAGTTCGAAGCCCGACTGGACCAAAGTAAGTTACGATAGCAAGCCCGCAAGGGGCTCACAAGCACACAAGAGCGCGTTTTAAGCCTAGCCTAAGGAGTAAAATGGTAGTGTGTTTACATGAGGGGCTCCCCCTCCCCAAAATGCTCTTACATTGTGAGGGGTTGTGCCCAAGCTTTTGCGTGCAGGTTCAAAATAAAGGAGCGCGGGCTCAGTTGGACATATCGCTCGCCGCGTTTCCCGAGTCGCTCCCAGACAGGCTGCTGGCGCTATCTTCATCGTCATCAACTACGTCGCCTTCATCCGCCACGACCACCACCGTGTCGTCATTAGAAGCAAAAGCCCTAACCAGAGCATCCACATTGTCTTCCACCCAGCGCGCTAGGTTGGCCCTCGTCCTGAGATCCTAAAGCATGGGAACATGCTCGCGTAGTAGCGTCTGCTGGTGAAGCGCCTCTTCCCTACCCTGTTGCGCGAAGGACTCGGCACTGGTAACCCGCTGCTGAAGCGGGATCAGCTCAGCATGGGCGGAGGACGGCTCGGCTTGCATGGAGATCAAGGCAGCTGCTGCGGCCTTCTCACGCTGCTTCGCCTCGGCCAACCCTGACCTAAGGGCGGCAATCCTACCTGCAGATTCAGCCTCCACGAGTTTCAGCTTCAGATCGTGCCTGTTAGCAAGATCAGCAGGAGGCTCAGCAACAACGCGGTCAACTTCCTCCTGGGTCCTGGCCTCACGCGCGCTGGCAGCATCTTCCGCTTCGGTGACTTGACGCTCTTTCATCTCCAACCGCTCAAGCTCAAGGCTGCGCTCCGTAGCCTCCAGCATCAGCGCTTCCTCGCGCCTCAATATCTCCTCCTCATCAGATGGCGCCCCCTTCATAGACGCCAAGGCAGCCCTGCGCGTCTCCACTTGCTGCTCCAGGGAGGCATTCAGGGCCAGGAGCTTCTGCATGTGCTTCCCGGCGGCCTCACGATGGAGGTCAGCCTCCCTGGCCTCCTCCAAGGCCCGGGCGCTAGCCTTGCGCGAGGTTGCAAGGGAGGCCTCGGCCTTCACGTTGGCGTGCTCACGCTGGAGGCGCCCGAGGTTGATGGCCACCTTCAGTTGATGACATTCGTCCATCTGCCGGAGACCCTTAGCTTCAAGGCGGGCGTCGACGTCCACGAGTTCTTCCCCAAGCCGGCTCAGTGCACCCATCGCCTCTCGGAAGAGCTTGTGGCGGACAGCACCCCGCTTTCGTGCAAGCTCGAATGCATGACCAGGCCCGTCCCTTGTGCCGGAAGTCGTTGAAGATGTCTGAGGGGGCTCGCCTCCTCCCAGCAGGGGGCTGGGGGTTGGTGCCCTACCGGGCGCCCCTCGGGCCCTGCTGAGAGCCCCGGTGAGGAGTGGCTCGTCACCTGAAGGAGAGGCCAGGGCTGAGGCCACCCAGCCACGGTAGACAACCAAAGGAGGAGCCCTTGGCACGCCTGCGTCACCCCAAGCAAGGTCACGAAGGAGAGATGGCAAGAACGCGGGCTCGAGGCACCAGGCTGGCGCGCTTGCCTCTCCGCCCGACCTCACGCCATGCGTGGCAGGCTGGCTTGAGGCGCTCAAGGCCAGCAGGGGACTTGAGGCAGGAGGAGGTTGCTTCTCGCGAGATTTCGCCGCCTCAGCAGAAGGGACCCTGGGGAGCCACAGTCAGGAGGGGAAGCAGCACTCGAGAAACTACAAAGATAAGGTACTCACTCGTCTACGGCGATGTATTTTCTCTGTTTCAATGGCCGAAAGGCATCACCGCTGCAGCTTGGAGACCCTTTCCTCTTCGGAGCGCGTTGAAGTTCAGCCGGAGCCGGCCGAAGCCCGGGGTACGGTCGCCAGCCCCGGGCTCAGCTGGGGAAGCTCCGGAGGAGGTGACCTCAGGGGTGCCATACTGCATGGAGACCTCGGCCTCCGCCTCGCGGCTACCCGCCGGGGCCTCGGGAGCATCAGGCTACGACGCCCCACCTGCCGCTTCATAAGGACGACTCTCCAGGAAGCCATGGGTCGGCCCTCCGGGAGCCCCGAGCGGCACCGATCCTTCGGCAGCCGCGTCGCCAGCGACCGGCAATGGTTGCCCCCCTGCGCCCACTTCCAGGGATGTCGCCGCGCCGGTGGCGGGCAAGGGAGCCACGGAGACCGGGTTCTCACGAGGCCCTTCAAGACCGGATGGGCGTAGTCCCCATTCGTCGAAAGGGGGCATCTGCCTCGTGAAATCCACCTTGTTTAAGCAGAAGTACAAGAGGCAACCTTCCTCCGGCATGTCGGCTAGCGACGGGTCTGGATCTCGAGCACAGTTTGTTGCGCCTCAAGAGGAAGCCCGGACTCGTGAAGCCTCATGCCGTCCTCGCTGTCGGGCAAAGTCCACATTGGTCGAGAATGGCGCTGGAGCGGGCAACACGGCACCGAATGAACTCCTTCACCACCATGGGTGCGGTCACGCCAAGATCCTTCAGCCTCTTCAACCGGAGCCAGACGTAGGCAAGATGCGGGTCGGCGAGCCTCTCATGGCCCCAGCCAGAATTGGGAACGTCGGGTGCCGACGGGAGCGAGAGCAGAGGGCTGAGCACACCGACATACATGAATACCCACCGCTTCTGGAACTTGCTCATATACGGCGGGAGCTCGAAGTCAATCCCTGAGCCGGCCATCGCGGGCACGGCCTCGAAGCTCAGACACCCCGAGCACTGCCCAGGGTCGGCCAGGTGCAGCGAGAAGAAATGGCGAAGTAAGGCCACGGAGGGAGCAATGCCCACCATGTCCTCGCAGACAAAGGCGAAGACAACAAGGAGGGCGATGGATTGGGGATCTAAGTGCATCATATGGATCTGATAATGGGAAAGCACGGTGTTGAAGAAGGAGGAGAAAGGGGGAATCAAGTCGGCCCATAGGGTGTCAAGGAGAATGTGGACCTCAGTGGCTATCCTGTCAATGGAGGCGCAAGATGCGGGCCAGGCCACAGTCTTCCCCCATTCGTTGAAGTCGGCGGCGAGAGCTGGGCGGACCTTGCCCATGGCTTCCTGGTTGAGCACCACCGACCGCCCGACAGCCATCTCGAAGGCCGGGGGTGGTTCGGCTGAGGCCTGGAGCTTCTTCTTCCCCTTCTTCGGTCATCTCGGCACCATGGCGACGGAGAGGACAAAGCTCAGGTCAGATTGGAAGAAGGGGTTGTTGTTTTGAGAAGGCAGAAGAGTTGGGGGAGCGCATCGCCAGCGACAGAGGAATAACTGTGTTAGTCGCGGTGGCCGCCTAGCCAGGCGGATATCAAGGCTGTGTGGGGAAACGGAGACGCACACGTCTCGTCAGTCGCCATGCGTCAATCAAGACCGCAGGCGGTTGGGGCCCACGGTGCTCCGCACTTGCCCTTTGGCTTCGCATCAAAGCCAAGTCCGAGCGTGCCTTGGGCCCAGGGGCTACTGTTGGCGTTCTGGGAACGGGGCTCCCCAGACTTACCTGCCTGCGGCCCACGGCGTGGCTCCAGCAGTGGCCAGGTACGGCCCATCTTCACCAGCAAATAGTCAAGACCCTCGCGAGGGGCCAAGCCTCGCGAGGCGGATGACACAAGACCTCCTCAGGGGTGGCCTCACTAGGCTGGCTCGCGAGGAGCGGAGAGATCAAGGCGAGGGGCACCTCGTGAGGTTCCCGTGACGTGAGCCGTGACGACCAAGGCCAGGCGGGCGCCAGTGGGCACAGAGTACCCGTTGCCTCTTTGGTGCTAAAGGGGCAAGCGCAGGCGAGGAGTCCCGAGTCATCAGGCAAAGGTTTCCATATCGGTGCAACGAGACCCAGACCAGCAGGACGGTAGGATAGAGGTCATCGCGGAGCCCACGACGGCGTCACCACCAGAGCCTTTGGCAGGCGAAGACCACCTTTTGTCAGGATAGCTTGTACTAGTTGTCCCCCTTCAAATTAGTCGTTGTGGGATCCCTTCCCGTCTAACATTTGGGGAGTGGACCCGAGCCTCTATAAATAGGACTGGCCACCACCTTAGTGAGGGGACGGACCATTTGGATCATCCTCAACCACACAAGCTCACCGAGCTCAAGAACACCTCTTCTCAGGAGGTTGTTCTTCGCTTGTACTTGGTCATCCTCAGCCTACAAGGCAATCCACCACACCACACTGGAGTAGGGTATTACACCACATCGGTGGCCCGAACCAGTATAAACTCTTGTGTCCCTTGTTCTTCGGGTTCGACACACTGAGCTTTGAGATCATGGCGAGTGTGTGAGCTAGGGAGAGAGAGATCTTCGTGCGCACCCCAGAGTTCGAACCTTAAGGGTTTTGCCGGAACCCGAAATCCGACAATATCTTCTTATATCAATGAAAGTATTTGAGTTTCTTTTATCTCTTTTATGCATGATCTCTTATAGCCTCGTATTTCTTCTCTGATATTTGGGTTTTGTTTGGCCAACTTGATCTATTTATCTTGCAATGGGAAGAGGTGCTTTGTAGTAGGTTTGATCTTACGGTGCTTGATCCCATTGACAGAAGGGGAACCGACACATATGTATCATTGCTACTAAGGATAAAATGATGGGGTCTAGCTCTACATAGATAGATCTTGTCTACATCATTTCATCGTTCTTATTGCATTACTCCGTTTTTCCATGAACTTAATACACTAGATGCATGCTGGATAGCGGTCGATGTGTGGAGTAATAGTAGTAGATGCAGGCAGGAGTCGGTGTACTAATCTTAGACGTGATGCCTATATAATGATCATTGCCTGGATATCGTCATGATTATTTGAAGTTCTATCAATTGCCCAACAGTAATTTGTTCACCCACCGTTTGCTATTTTTCTCGAGAGAAGCCACTAGTGAAACCTACGGCCCCCGAGTCTCTTTCTCATATATTTGCCTTTGCGATCTACTTTTCCTTTGCATTTATTTTCAGATCTATTAAACTAAAAATACAAAAATACTTTGCTTCACTTTACTTTATTTGTGTTCTATTTCTTCAATCTATTACAACTTTCTCCCGTCCACGCACCAATTTGAGGTGTCACTACCCGAAAGGGATTGACAACCCCTTTAACACGTCGGGTTGCGAGTGGTTGTTATTTGTGTGCAGGGGCTGTTTACATTGTGTTGCTTGGTTCTCCTACTGGTTTGATAACCTTGGTTTCATATATGAGGGAAATACCTACCGCCGATGTGCTGCATCTTCCCTTCCTCTTTGGGGAAATACCGACGTAGCTTCAAGCGACAACAGCCAACGTTGAACTTTTCTGAAATCTATCTTGAATAGGCATTAGTTCAATGACATATATGTTGTGATAAATTACCAAAACCACCCGAGCACTACAAAATTTGCTCTATTTTGCGATGCTTCACTTGTGTCATGTATAACCCATTTTCGACATGGAAAATACACTGGCGACATTTTCCGATCGTCACGCCCAGCGTCACAAAATGTCGTCATTGAATCTTTTACACATGCCAGTCTCACCGAGATTTTGGTTCGGTGTCACCAAGTTGAGTCAAAAGGTCGTAACGTTTAGATTTTAGGTGAAGACTATTTATACCCATCCACCAATCGGCTTACCCTTAATGGTAACAGTACAAATACGTGTCTTGTCCCCTTCTATCACTGTGATATAGATTACCGCGAGATTGAACCCATTACAAAGCACCTCTCCCATTGCAAGATAAATCAATCTAGTTGGCCAAACCAAATCAATAGATCAGAGAGAAATACAAAGATATAATAATCATGCATAAAAGAGTTCAGAAAAGTCTCAAATAATATTCATGGATAATCTGATCATAAATCCACAATTCATCGGATCCCAACAAACACATCGCAAAAAAATTACATCAAATAGATCTCCAAGAACATCGAGGAGAACATTGTATTAAAGATCAAAGAGAGATAAGAAGCCATCTGGCTACTAGCTATGGACCCGTAGGTCTATAGTAAACTACTCACACATCATCGGAAGGGCAGCAAGGTCGATGTAGAGCCCCTCCATTGTTGATTCCCCCTCCGGCAGAGTACCGGAGAAGGCCTCCAGATGGGATCTCACGAGAACAGAAAATTGCTGCCGCGGAAAAAGTATTGGGGGTGGCTCTATGACGTATGGGGAATATTTCAGAATTTATAGAGGCGGAATTAGGTCAAGAGGTGCCACGAGGGGCCCACAAGCCCGGGGGGCGCCCCTCCCCCTAGGGCGTGCCTCCCTATCTTGTCGCTCCCTCATGGCTCATCGGGTCTTCTCCCGAAACTTCTAGTGTCCCTTCTAGTCCATAAAAAAATAAATCCAAAGTTTTTTCTTCGTTTGGACTCTGTTTGATATTGATTTCCTGAAAAGCCAAAAACAAGCAAAAAAACTGGCACTAGGCACTAGGTTAATAGGTTAGTCCCAAAAATGATATATAATTGCATATAATTGCATCATAAACATCCAAGATTTATACTATAATAGGATGGAACAATAAAAAAAATATAGATATATTGGAGATGTATCAATCACGTCAGAGACAAGTAGACTGACTCCCGTCTGCATCTACTACAATTACTCCACGCCTCGACCGCTACCCAGCATACATCTAGGGTATAAGTATAAAACAGAGTAATGCGTTAATCAAGATGACATGATGTAGACGAAGTGAACTCATCTAATATGAATAAACCAACAATTGTCGGATGTGGGGCTCCGGCAAACCCTTAAGGTTCGAACACTGGGGTGTGCGCGAAGTCTTTCCCTCCTACCGATCTATGCCCTAGCTCGCTAAGATCTCGCGGACGAACTCGACGAGCTCACAGCACAAGGGACACAAGATTTATACTGGTTCGTGCCACCGTTGTGGTGTAATACCCTACTCCAGTGTGGTGGTGGATTGCCTCTTGGGCAGATGATGAACAGTACAAGGGGAAGAACAGCCTCCTGAGGTTGAGGTGTTCTTGTGCTTGGTGACTTAGTGAGTGAGAGCTGGGTGAACTGCTCGATGGGATCAGATGGGATCTAGCCGAGATGAGATGTGATCAGATGCCCCTACTGTGGCGGCTAGCTCTACTTATATAGGCCCTTGTCCTCTTCCCAAATATTGAGCGGGAAGGGAGCCAACAACAGCGAGCAAATTTGAAGGGGGGGCAGCTAGTACAAGCTATCCTGACAAAAGTGGTCTTCGCCTGCAAAAGGCTCTGGTGGTGACTGAGGGAGTCCTGGATTAGGGAGTCCTCGGACAGCCGGACTATGTGCTTTGGTCGGACTGTTGGACTATGAATATACAAGATTGAAGACTTCGTCCCGTGTCTGGACGGGACTCTCCTTTGCGTGGAAGGCAAGCTTGGCAATTCGGATATGTAGATCTCCTCCCTTGTAACCGACTCTGTGTAACCCTAGCCCCCTCCAATGTCTATATAAACTAGAGGGTTTAGTCCGTAGGACAACAACAATCATAATCAAAGGCTAGCTTCTAGGGTTTAGCCTCTACGATCTCGTGGTAGATCAACTCTTGTAATACTCATATCATAAAGATCAATCAAGCAGGAAGTAGGGTATTACCTCCATCGAGAGGGTCCGAACCTGGGTAAACATTGTGTCCCTCGCCTCCTGTTACCATCCGCCTTAGACGCACAGTTCGGGACCCCTACCCGATATCCGCCGGTTTTGACACCGACATTGGTGCTTTCATTGAGAGTTCCACTGTGCCGTCACGATAAGGCTTGATGGCTCGCCTTGTCATCAAGGACAGCATTACCACTAGGGGAGCCCTGGCTGCAGGCCAAACTCTCCAACTAGGCGGCTTCGTCATGACCGCCCGTTCGGCCGTCGCGCCGACGATGACTTCTCAGGTCATCAAAAACAGCCTCCAAGTCTGCTGGGAATTCGCCGAGCAGATGGAACCAATGGAGCTCTCTTCTTTGATCGAGCTCTTGGATCGCATCGCCGCCCTGGGAGTCGCTACGGACTATGACCGGATCAGGCTCAAACCCGACCAAAGGGAGATTAACTCTCCGCCGGTCACCCATCAGATAGCGGTGGTGGAGGAGCAATGTAGCGATTCTTCCTCTGTTTTGAGGACGAACTATGTCCGGATTCACGAGCTCTCCGAGCCGGATACCCATCTACTGGAGGACATGGCCCTAGCTTCGAACTTAGAATCAGGCATGGGGCTAGAACTATTGGGCAACATCCCAGAGCCCGAACTTCCAAGCTCGGAAACTCCTCGGCCCCTGGGTTCCAGATCGGGTCAGGGTTTGGACCTAAATCTACCCACCCACCCAGACATAAGTGATATTTCCCACATTAGACAAGAGCCCCAAGAGACAGTACATCACTATTGGGCCAGATTCCCCCTTGTAATGAACAAGGTCAAGGACTGTCGCGAGGAAGACGGAATTTGATTCTTTTGCAAAAATTGCACGGACAAGGGAATTCTCAACGCCATAAGTCGCTGTGACATAGCACACTTCACTGACTTGGCGGCCATAGTACAGAAGTACTGTGCGATGGAAAGCGCCAGGAAAACCCAAACAAAATTCTGGGATCCTCCGACTCTCACTAGATCCCCCGTCCGAACTAAAAGGGTATACTCTCATAAGTCACCCGATCCAATCACAAAGAAACCAAAGCCCACTACAGGGCACGGAACTATATTCGAGGGATGGCTCAATGGGCCATGCAAAATTCACAGCACACCGGATACCATGCCAACACACAGCCTTAGAGCATGTTGGATACTCCGGCAGGTCGCCAAGAGCGGTGAGGATCTCCTCATCAACAATACCGCAGAGCACCATCCCGTGGAAAATAACAATACAGTATTGACAGTCTTCGAGACCTTCGCCTCAAATACGAGGCGCAAGCGAGCACTCCGCAGCCTTGCCGAAGTCTGCCACGTCGTAGCAATAAATCCATGGAACGACACAGCTATAACCTTCAATGCCAGTGACGAGCCTCAATTCCGAACAGCCCGAGCACCAGCCGCTATGGTCCTTAGTCCAATTGTGGACGACTTCCGGCTTACTCAAGTGTTCATGGACAGCTGCAGCGGATTAAACCTCATCTACGAGGAGACTCTTAGCAAAATGGAAATAGACAAGAGCCGCATTGAGCAAAGCAACACGACCTTCAGAGGAATCATCCCTAGTCGGGAGGCACGATGTGCGGGAAAAATCACACTAGATGTGGTATTCGGCACCCCGGAGAATTATAGGTTCGAAGAAATCACATTTCAAGTGGCCCCGTTCAGTAGCGGATACCACGCCCTTTTATGGCAGGAGGAATTCACGATCTTCCAAGCTATACCCCATTACGGGTACATGAAGCTCAAAATGCCTGGGCCCAAGGGAATCATCACTCTAGCTAGTGATCCGGACATAGCACTCCGCACCGAAAATAAAACCGCCGCACTAGCCCTCGAGGCATTATCCGAAGCCCTTGCGGTCGAAGAACTAACTGCGCTGCGCTCCACAGTGGACAAGGATGATGTGATACTCGACAAAAGACCCAAGTCCACCTCTTTTAAACCAGCGGACGAAATAGTCAAATTCCAGGTCCACCCAACGGACCCTACAAAAACAGCATCCATCGGGGCACAGCTGGACCCCACAACAGACGCCGCATTGCGGGAGTTCTTGCGCGAAAATTGGGACATATTCGCCTGGCATCCTTCAGACATGCCAGGAATCCCACGCAGGCTGGCCGAGCACAGCCTTAACATTCTAAAGGGGTTCAAGCCGGTCAAACAAAATCTCCGGCGTTTCTCCGAGCCTAAGCGACAAGCCATGGGAGAAGAGCTAGCCATGTTACTTGAGGCCGGATTCATCAGAGAAATAAAACATCCGGACTGGCTAGCAAACCTGGTGATGGTACCAAAGAAGGACAAATCATGGCGCCTATGTGTCGATTTCAAGGACCTTAACAAGGCTTGCCCCAAGGATCCCTTCCCCCTCCCCCGCATCGACCAAATTATCGACGCTACCGCAGGACACGATTCATTGTGTTTCCTCGACGCATACTCCGGATACCATCAAATTAAGATGGCGGAGTCCGATCAAGCCGCAACGGCATTTATCACCCCATACGGCCCCATCTGTTTTAACACCATGCCTTTCAGGCTCAAAAACGACGGTGCAACCTATCAACGCATGATTCAGACATGCTTGGAAACACAGATCGGCAAAACAGTGGAGGCATACATAGACGTTGTGGTCATTAAAACCAGACATGTCGAATCCTTAATAGACGACTTGAGGCTCACGTTCGACAATCTCCGAACATACGACATCAAGCTCAATCCGGAATAATGCGTCTTCGGCGTGCCCGCCGGAAAGCTCTTAGGCTTCATCGTCTCCAATAGAGGAATTGAAGCAAATTCGGCTAAAATCCGAGCTCTGTCACAGTTGGCTATCCCAACAGACCTCAAGCAAATCCAGAAACTAACTGGATGTGTGGCTGCCTTAAGCCGCTTTATCTCCCGATTAGGAGAAAATGCGCTACCTCTTTATCGCCTTCTTCGACGCACCGAACACTTCGAGTGGATGGATGCGGCCACGGCCGGATTGGAAGAAATAAAAGCCGTTTTGGCAACCAACCCAATCTTGGCCGCGCCAAATGTCGGCGAACCAATGCTGTTATATATAGCGGCAACACACCAAGTTGTAAGCGCGGTGCTCATCGTCGAACGAGAGACGGACGGACATAAGTTCCGCTTAAAAAGCCGGTATACTATGTAACCACTGTCCTCACTCCATGCAAATCACGGTACCCACATTATCAAAATATAGCATACGCGGTCTTCATGGCATCTCGGAAACTACGACACTACTTTCAAGAGTGTTCAATTACGGTGGCCTCTGAAGTACCACTCAACGACATAATAAACAACCGCGATGCCACGGGCCGGATTGCTAAATGGGCTATTGAACTGCTCCCGTTCGACATAATATACAAACCACGGTGAGCCATTAAATCACAAATCATGGCTGATTTAAATGCCGAATGGATGAAGTTTAACTCCCTAAAGAGTGCAGTAGCGTATCTAATTGGATCATGCACTTTGACGGCTCTAAAATGCTGCTTGGTCTGGGGGCTGGTGTCGTGCTGACATCCCCCACCGGATATACAGTCCAATATGTACTCCAAATACTATACACAGACTCCAACAACGCAACAGAATATGAGGCCCTGTTACATGGTCTCCGGATGGAGGTCTCCATGGGCATTCAACGCCTAGAGGTGCGTGGGGATTCGAACCTCGCAATATCTCAAATAAATGGAGACTTCGACGCCAAGGATCTGAAAATGGCGGCTTACCACACCGCCGTCCTCAAGATGTCAGCTCGGTTCAAGGGGCTTGAATTCCACCATGTGGTGCGGGAAAACAACCAAGCGGCGGATATCCTCGCCCGCATCGGTGCTAAGCTCGACCATGTCCCACCTAATATCTTCTTGGAAAGGCTGTTTAAGCCATCTGTGGTATGGGAAGGAGAGACCGGCAACAATAGTCCGGACCCGGCCACAACGCCAGATCCCAAACACTCTGACGTAATCGGAGGCTCTGCCACAGAAATAACACCTTCGGTCCACGTGATTATGGCTGTCATCGCCCCGTGGACAGAACCCTTCTTGGCTTACCTAACTAGGCAAGAACTTCCCAAGGACCTAAACGAGGCACGTTGCATTGTGCGGCGGTCTAAAGCCTAAAAGGTCCACGAGGGAGAGCTTTATAAGAAAAGCGCTACCGGAGTACTTCAACGGTGCATCTTCGAAGAGGAAGGACAGCAACTATTGGCAGAAATTCATGCTGGACTTGGCGGCCATCACACTGCAGCACGGGCCCTTGTAAGCAAGGCCTTCCGTACAGGCTTTTACTGGCCGACGGCCCGAGCAGACGCACAAGACCTCGTCCAACGTTGCGTCGGTTGCCAGCTTTTTGCAAACCAAAGCCATATGCCACCTACCGCTCTCCAAACAATCCCCATTACAAGGCCCTTCGCGGTCTGGGGGCTGGATATGGTCGGACCCCTTAAAGGAGGAAGCCATAACAAAAAGTACCTATTGGTCATGGAGGATAAATTCACCAAATGGATAGAAGCCAAACCAGTTAAAACGGCTGAATCCGGACCTATGATAGACTTCATATCCAGGGTTGTACACCGTTACGGCGTCCCCCACATCATCACCGATAACGGCTCGAACTTTATAGCCGACGAGGTAAGAACTTGGTGCGACAACATGGGCATTAAGCTCGATTATGCCTCCGTCTATCACCCCCAAACAAATGGTCAGGTCGAGCGGGCAAATGGTCTTATCATGGGCGGCATTAAACCCAGATTAGTGGGATCCTTAAAGGAATCAGATACGCACTGGGTAGAGGAGCTCGACTCCGTACTATGGGGGCTGCGGACCACGCCGAATCGCATTACCGGATACACACCGTTTTTCATGGTGTACGGCGCAGAGGCGGTACTGCCCTGCGACATCATTCATGACTCTCCTCGAGTGCGCATGTACGAAGATAAAGAAGCCGAGCTTGATCGGCAGGACATCTTGGATGCCCTGGAGGAGGAGCGTGACGTGGCAAAAGCCCGCTCCGCATTCTATCAGTAACAGGCTCGACGGTATCAAAGTAGAGAAGTACGGGCCAAAACTTATAACGTTGGCGAACTTGTTCTACGCCTACCAAAGAAGAAAAAGAACAAACTCGAGCCCAAATAGGAAGGTCCCTTCATTATTGACAAAGTTCTGACCGGTGGAGCGTACCGTCTGCGGGATGCATCGGACAATTGACTCGAGCCAAACCCATGGAACGCGGCCAGACTCCGAAGGTTTTACGCCTAGTGCCAGACTCTCTGTTCGCCTCCTACCTTCGTCAATTTTTTTATATATATCCGTTATCTGTCTTTTCTTTCTTTCTTTTATCCCTTTTTATTTTTCACGGCCTTAAAAGGTGAACATGTGTCTTGACTACACAATCTTGACGCGCTAGGCGTGCTCATTATACCTGGGGGCTTCTTATACAGAAGCTTAATATAACTATGTTCCGGGCTCTATGCCCCCCGCACATGTGTTACTTTTCCACATGTACCATTTCTTCGCCATTATATGCATCGATATGACTTAAGTTTTGGCCAAGCTGGGTTGCCTGGCTCTTGTGTTTATGCCCTACGTTCCCGTTAATTCGGCTAGGGCATAAGGCGGGCACCTCTGTGATTGTTACTGCCGGGTCAGCCGGATGTGTACCTTAGACTGGGTGAAGCCGAAAGCTAGCGTTCTTAAGGGAATATTCGGTCGGTTAACAAAAGATGACTTTTACTTATTGTAATACATGCCCTCAGATGTTTATATCCTGCGTCTTTTTTCGCAGTCCGGACATGCACATTAATGCATGCGTACCCAGGGAAAGGAACCCTTAACGGAACTATTCTCCCTGGAAGTTGTTTCTTACTATCCATGTAATATAACATAGCTAGTTGGGTACTTGTCTATTCAAACACTTATGACCCCTACGCCTGGTTTCCACGTGTACCCCGGTTTTTACATAACTGAGCGGGTATTCGGATACACTCTGCATCGTCGGGTCCGGAGGTCGGTTTAAAAGGTCCGCCATGACAAATGATTTACAATCCGCTAGGGACAATATATGTCAATTGAAGTACACAAATACTTAGACTGACTAAATTCTTCTTCTATACCATCCAACAGGCTGTCTAGCCTACAATCCTCTTGGGAATACTTTATGCTAATTTCACTGGTCATACACCAAATCGACGGGATTTCTTTCCCATCGACCCACAGGTCCGACTTCGGCCATATGGTTCGGGTCAGCCTTGGTATATCGAGTCTTCACCATGGCCCAGGCTTCCTTCGCACCTTGTCGGCAGGCAGATATCTTCCATAATCGGAAGCGCCGCCGCGCTCCCTTGAGCATCTCTACGAGCTCCCCCATGCCTCCTGGCAGGGAGGCGGATGGCCACAAGGCCTGGGCAATGCCCTGCATTACCTGTCGAACTTGTTCGTGCAGTTGTGAGAGCTCGGGAAGAAGATCACCTGCAGACCCGAGCATCTCTTCTGCGGGACGACCCGTCACCATACCTACAGATATAACTCTGTTAGCCGGTTTCTTCGTCGAACTCTATAAAAGTTTGTTTAAGCACTTACTAAAAATGCCGCGTCGAAGCCTCTTATTCTCCTTTACGGAGTCAGCAAGCTGGGCCCGAACATCTTTCAGTTCAACACTCAGCCGGATATTGGCATCTTGGAGATCGTTTTTCTCCAGCCTAACCTGCTTAAGCACGCGCTCGCCAGCCTTTAACTATCATTGAGTATGTTGCTCATCCCCTCGCACGACCTCCGGATTCATTTCAGGATCATCTGCAGAATCTATTGTTAGATTTGCATACATGCCGGTACATGTGATTCTTTTTGATAGAAACAAGTGTTACCAGAGGGGGCCTTCTCGGACGCCTTCATCGCGGCAACTGCGGCCCGTAGCTGGGCTTTGCACTCCTCCAGCTCTTGAGACAACTGGGTATTCTTCTCCGTAAGAACCTACACAAATAATGATCCTTAAATCAGTTGTGTCAACTATTTCAAGTCTCAGGGGCTACTGATATACATAATTATCAGATTTTCTTACCCGCATATCCTTTACATAGTGGTATATGGCTCTGGCAAGACCATTTTGAGCAGCTCGGATGTACGCGTCTCCTGAGTTGAAGGCATCGAACGCCTCTTGAGAGAAACAAGCGTCGCAGAGTACGGCCCGGCGACGCCTGTGATTCATGGCACTCTCCACTTCGGAATTTGTAGCGGACAGCCTATCTGCATCCTCTGTAGGAGGAACATCTGGCGTTGTCCTCACATTGCCATCTGCCTCTGGGTGCGGCTTTGAAGCCCGGCTAGTGGAACGTGGCCGGCAGGCTCTCCGGATACAGTCCGACGAGCATTTTTTCTGCCAGGAACCATGGATATTATTATATTTTAAAGACGACAACCACGGAGCAGGGTCCTTTTTCATACCTCTGCGACGACGTCTCAGTCCTGACCGCCTTACTTTTAAGCCTGCCTGGTTTTGGCGCCCTTTGTTGGTGAGTCACTGCGGGTTCGGCACGGCGTCCTGAGGGCCTTCCCTGTAAGACACCATATGTGTGCGGTAGGTGAAGTGCGAAAAAAAAGAGGATCCTTCTCAGAAGTCGGGACTCCGGTTTTACTTACATGCGATGCAGGGAGCGATCCGGGATAATCGGCTATGATGGCCACCAAGGTACCGTCGAAGCTTAACAGATAGAACGCCCTGTCGATGAGCTCCACAAATGTGTCCGGATCTTCTTCGAGTTCGGGGTCGAGGGCCCGGTCAGGGTCCTCTGGTTGTGAAGACGGGATGTGGACCTCCCTCACAGCTTTTTGCAGTTCCTGCTATGAAATAGCAAGGTAAATATTTATGACAAAGAATGCGGGGAGGTCTGGAGTAAAAAGTAGCAACTCACCCAGTTTGGGGGTTGTACATGGAGAATCCATCCCGTGGCTTGATGCGGATGAACTCCTCTTCCTCTCCTTTATATAAATCAGACAATATTTTCGCTAGAGCCGCGACGGAGTCCGGACCTTTACGATCGCAGCGGGTGGCATCGTCTTCTCCATTGAAGTGCTACATGGGTTGTCCCCGATATTGAAGTGGCTGCACCCCCGAATTATACATATTGACATAACCTCGATTATTGCCAATCCTGATTTGGCCAGCGTTTGTATCCGGCCCATCGTAAAGGACCTCTCTTATCTTCCTCCGGGGCTCCGAGGCGCCAAATGCGCGCTTTCTTGAAAGGGGCGTTATTAAACTCAGGAAGGCCCATCCGAACAGGGTCCGGAAGGGGGATGTCCTCCATATAAAACCACTCCGAAGGCCAGTCTTTAGAGGTCTTCTTCGGAGTACTGGACAGTTATTTGGTCCCGACGATGCGCCATATCTCGGCTCTGCCCGCTTGATATATTGACCTCTCCTGTGTACGGGGTACGAGGCAGAATAGCCTCTTCCATAGCTCGAAATGATCTTCGTAGCCCAAAAACAGCTCGCAAAGGGCGACATAGCCAGCGATGTGTAATATGGAGGCGGGAGTAAAATTATGCAGCTGGAGGCCGTAGAACTCCAGGAGCCCACGGAGGAATGGATGGATTGGAAATCCAAGTCCCCTTGATAAATAAGGGACAAGGCATACCCGCTCCCCCATAGATGGATTGGGAAAGCTCTCCGCTTGCTCCCCACCATTGTAAGTGGCTAGTCCGGCTCGGACGAAGACCATATACGCAGGAGGGAGAAACCCCTGGGTCTATAACTCTACTAACTGTTTGTGGGAGACGGAACGCTTCTTCCAATTGCCTGGCTTAGGGCTACGGGAGCGAGAGCAGGAGCTGCGATGGCCGGCCATGATGGGATGGATTTTTCCGGGCGCGCTCCGATGGATACTCGCTGAGGGAGGATGGTGTGATCTGGATCTGAGGATCCCCGGTCCCTTAAATAGAGATTTACTCACATGGTTAGGGTGGCAAGTGTAAAAATGCCCCGACTTCTCGCATTCGCTCGACACATGGAAGATAGCCATTATTAGGCGCGGAAGCCAAGGAGTGCAACATTTATGGGAAGCCAGACACTACTCGACAGGTACTCAGAATTTGGAGAAGAACCCGCCTTGCAATGCCGAAGACAATTTGCGTGTCGGACTCATTGTCATTGAAGCCTGGTTCGGGGGCTACTGAGGGAGTCCTGGATTAGGGAGTCCTCGGATAGCCGGACTATGTGCTTTGGCTGGACTGTTGGACTATGACGATACAAGATTGAAGACTTCGTCACGTTTCCGGATGGGACTCTCCTCTTCGTGGAAGGCAAGCTTGGCAATTTGGATATGTAGATCTCCTCCCTTGTAACCGACTCTGTGTAACCCTAGCCCCCTCCGGTGTCTATATAAACCGGAGGGTTTAGTCCGTAGGACAACAACAATCATAATCATAGGCTAGCTTCTAGGGTTTAGCCTCTATGATCTCGTGGTAGATCAACTCTTGTAATACTCATATCATCAAGATCAATCAAGCAGGAAGTAGGGTATTACTCCATCGAGAGGGCCCGAACCTGGGTAAACATCGTGTCCTCGCCTCCTGTTACCATCCGCCTTAGACGCACAGTTCGGGACCCCCTACCCGAGATCCGCCGGTTTTGACACCTACAGTGAGGCTGTCTTGGGCTCCACGATGACCTCCGTCTTGCCATCCTCCTGGTCTTGGTCTCGTTGTAATCGATATAGCAACCTTTACCCGATGCCTCCGACTCTCCGCTGCTACCGGCCTCCTTAGCACCAAAGAGGAAACAAGGATGCTGCATGCGCAGGCGCCCGCCTAGTTTCGATCGTCATGGCTCACGTCACGAGAGCCTCATGAGGTTTGCCCCGCCTTGATATCTCTGCCTTGTGAGCCTGCTCGACCAGGCCACTCCCGAGGAGGTCTTGCGCCGCCACTGGTGTGAGGCTTGGCCCTCACGAGGGTCTTGGATGCCTTGTCGATGAAGATGAGCCAGACGGCCTGCCTGGCTTAGCCACGCCGTGGCCGCAGCAGCAAGTCTGGGGACCCCTGCTCCTGTGACGCCGACAAGAGCCCCGGGCCCAAAGGTGCGCTTGGCTTGGCGGGCGGCCAAGGGTCAATCACGAGCACCGCGGGCCCCAAAATCCTGTGGCCTCTTTTTACACGTGGCGGTTGATTGGACGTGGGCGTATCCGCTTCCCCATGCTGCCTCGGCAATTGCACGACTTGACAAGTCCTTGCACCATGCAAGGAAAACCATCATTACCTGCGATCGTGGGAGGCGCCGGTTGGCCTTCTTCGGTTATAAATGGAGAGGGGGGCGGAGCCCCCATCACCCATCTCTTCCTCGCTCGCTTGCTTCTTCCTCCTTGCTCCACGGCTAACAACAATGGCGCCTATCAGAAGGTTTTCTGCCGAAGAGAAGGGAAAAGCTCCCCGGGATGACCCGGGGCCACTTCCGCCGAAGAAGAGGTCGGTCCACCGTCGTGATGAAGCGGCGATGCAGGTGGTGATGAGGCCTTGGTGCAAGCGGCCTCCTCCGGGGTACCCTCTACCCTTGTATGCCCGAGCCAAGGGCTCGGGAGGACAGAGCGACGAGCAGCACCGCCGCACCACAGCGACGCGCGCCGTCGCCCCCGGAATCCACGCCGCTGACTCCTCACGCGAGCTGGTGCTGTGGACGCCGATGCCTCCAAGCTCCTGGATCCGCTTCCCGCGGTTCTTCTCCGACGTGATGCCGCCGAGGGGGGCACTCGAGCTCTGGTTGCAGCACACCGGCTGCAGCGCCCCGGCAACCGGAGCAGAGATCGAAGCAGTCCCCACCGGCAAGATCTTCATGATGCGGCTGGGGCAAGATCGCGCGGGTCTGTCGTGCGAGGGGTGCCCTCGCGATCCACTTTGAGTTCGACGGCGTCTCCACGCTCTTCTTCAAGGTCTTCGATGCTGAGGGCCGCCGCCTGGAGTGCTGTTCCAGAGGGGAGCATGAGGCTGGCGCACGTTCCGCTCGCGGCCACTCCAGCAGAAGCAGCCCTTGGGAGTCTAGTAGCTCTCCTGAGCTCTATGAGACTCCAAAGACGAGCGATGATAGCTACGTGCCCCCGAGCTCTCGCCGCACTCGGAGCAGAGCCGCAGCGTCCGGTCGTCGCCTCCGCTGATCTGGATGGGGTTGGCGTCGGCCTCCCGTGGCCCACTGTTGATGATGGCGTCCGCCATGGGAGGGTGTAGACAGGATTCCCCTTAGTTTTAGCTTTTGTTCCCTGCGAAGAATCATGAATTACCCCGTGGGGGCATGTAAGGGTCTGTAATGTCTTTCGTGCTTATCTTCCCGGTTACGAGAATTTGGTGAACGCATGTCCCGTTAAGGCTCGGTCCCCCCTTTCTTTCCTTGCAATAGCTTGTTGCTCTACGCTGATAGGTCCCGGTCCCCAGGTAGACTACAACTGTCGCTGGTATGCCAGGTCACGTGCCGTGGTCAAGGCCAGGAGGTGTGCGGCCCGAGGTCCAGTAAGAGCCCCTGAGGCGCGATGCTCAGGAGGTCCCCCTTAGCGCTCAAGCAGCCATGGTAAGGCGAGAAAGGGAGTTGACATGGCCGCAATGGGGTTGCGGCAAGGTGCGAGTGACCATCAGGCCCAAACATTTAGCCGATCCGAGGGCGGGACTTATTTTGTTGACTTCGTGGTGATTCCTGACGTTGCTCTAGAGTTGCGCGCCAACTTGTGCGGCATAGCTAGGCTGGCCCATACGAGTTTCCCTCCCCATGCTCTCCTTAGTGCTCTGCGTCCTCGGGTCCCGGCCCTCGAGCGAGCTGAGCCGCCACTGGTATGCCAGGTCGCGATGCCCTGGTCAAGGCCAGGGGTGAGGGCTGGAGAGCCAGTAAGAGCTCCTGAGTCGCGATGCTCAGGAGCCCCCCTTTTAACGCGCAAGCGAATTGCACTAGAGAAAAGGAGACTCGCGGTATCGCCACTACAAAAAAAATACACTTCCGTGATGATACGTGTTTGTCACAGTAGGTCGCGTTTTTTGTCATGCATGTACATCCATGACAAATTTATGATGTAATCAAGATAGTCATACTGTGTTTGTCGAGAAGTGTTCCATGACATTACCAAAATTATCATCACGGAAGTGTTCACTTCCATGACGATAAATCGCGCCACGTAAGTGCTTTCGCCAAGGGTGACCGACACGCGGCATCCACCGTAATGGAACACGTTAAGCTATCGGGTCGGGTTTTGATCCGATAACCCGTTAACAACCCCGACCAATGGGAAATTTCCACGTAAAATTTTTATTGGCCGGACGAAAACACGGTCACCGTTAGTGGGTTAGATAGGCGCCTATGATATGTCGACACGTACACGCCCACCATCGCCCATTTAGCTTACAAAGCCGCCCGCTTGACTTGGTCAAAGTTAACGGCTGGCCCATGAAAAGCTCGTTAACGGTCTCTTCGCAAATAGCCCATTTTACGGCATGTTAACTCACGGCCCGTTAGCCACTAAAGGAAATCGCCCAACAACGCCATGTGGGTCGTCAATATAACACCAGCCCATTTCACTTTCGCCCATGTATGGCCCACGACGCCTTTCGCCCATATGAGGCCTTCAGATCTTTCGCCCTTTACAGCCCACGGTGACTCTAGCCCATAATGAACAATAATTTTGTTGTACCCGTTAACGGCCCGTGATTTACATGGGCCGCTTCAGCCCGTGTTAGCTTTCGCCTATTGACGCCCATACGCTCTTGGGCTCCTTTTCGCCCTCGACATTTCCGCCCACATCGGTTCTGTTCCCCTAATGGGCCAAATTCGCCCATGGCAAGAGTCGCCCACATCGCATATGCCCCAAATGGGCCAAATTCGCCCATGGCAAGAGTCAGCCCACATCGCATGTTTGGCAAGAGTCGGCCCACATCGCATAAGTTACCCTAATGGGCCAAATTCGCCCATGGCAAGAGTTGGCCCGCTTCGCCAGCCCGCCCTATATTCTCGCCCATTAACGACCCGTTATGCCCGTGATGTAATTAAGCTTTTGCAGTCCCACTACCGTTAACGGCTCGTTACCGTGCCGGGCCGATACCAATTACGCCCGACACGCCCATGTAGACCCATTTATCCGATGGCCCGAGGCCCACCGACATAAAGCCCATTTATCGACGTCGATATACAGCCCATTTATCGTAGGAGACCCATGGATCCCGCGTCTCAGATATGGCCCATGGGTAGTTGCGCCACTAGCAAACCAGGGAAAAGAAGAATAGGAAATAAATAAGGTCAAACTAACGCTAGGCTATTAAGGCGATTGACAGATTACATCCACGGCATCAAAGATCGCCACCAAAGGCAAATATAGGGAACACCCTACACTATACAAAAATGGCTTGCTATTTTCTTCACCGGTGGTTGCACGTTAAGAATAAATTTTGTATCGCACCAAAACAAATTACAACTATATAACAAAAGGAAGGTTGGCATAAAACTTAACAGCCTAGCGATAAATGCACCACCGTAAGTTCGTAAGCTCGGTTCATTTGACCGACCGTTACGTTTTCATGTTGTATTGTCCGATGGAGCACCATAACCTCGCCTTCATTTCCCTAGGCTCTCGAACAACATAGCAAATGTCCGATAGTCTGGTTTCAAAACCATGCATATCTTGACGACATTGAGCAATGTTTCTCCTTGTTTCACAAAGGGCCTCTGTTAGGGAATGGACTTGTGTCCGAGCGCAGATACATCATTGCTTTGAGCTTGCATATCTTGATCATGAGGCAGTTTGGACGATATTGCCTTAACAACCAACCCAAGATACGCAGAACGTGCTTTTGGCATCGTTAGTGGATGTGTATCGACCCACCGCAGCAAGAGTCGACATTGCGGTTATAGTTGCCTCGCCACCTTCGTAAGGTGGCGGTTCCACCATTTTTCCATAGCTCGCTGAAAAGTTGAGGTTTTACATTAGTAGTACCGTAACGTAAGATATTAAGGAGGCAGCAAAACCAAACAAAATAGCTTTGGTCTATATACGTAACTTATTCTCGTGAACCCATGTAAAATATTAGTTGTATTTTATTGCAAAGTACATAATAAAACCAGGTTCCAAACATATGACCATGTACCATCGCTAATGTATTGTCTATTTCTTCACATTGTATTGAGGGCTAAGGATAAAGAGACGAAGTTTATAATACGGTAAGCATAGTATGACATCATTCATATCACAAAACAACCGAGAATGCATAAACAGCAATTGTAACATTGTGTGGGCAAGTCCAAGACGGAACTAGATTACGGGTCAAGATCAAAGGAACATCACTCCTCCCTTTTAAACCTTGTAAGGTGCAATGATACGCTAAGACAATTGTGTATAAAATTGAAAAGAGTAATAGACATTGGCTGCAAACCATGCAGTTCAAGGCACAAGTCGAGTAAGTAGTAGTTAAAAGGCATGAGGATTAAGGACTTACAACAGCGGCTTTGACGGTGTAGTCATGCCCTTCTTCTTGCTGGTGTGACATCCTTGAAGATTTCCACACATTTGGTTCAGTACTTTTTGGTCCTTATGGCTTTCCTCCGCATTTCAACAAGTCAATATAGATCTGATAATATGGTACAGCGAAAAGAGTGAAACAACAGCTAATTACAAGAGCCTCGCATTGTGCAATATAGCTACGAGATCCCGTCGTCTGTTGAATTTCACTTTCAGACGGTTGGCCTTGTTCTTTGAACAGTTCACCTACAAGAAGATAGATTTGTGTGGCACATGCGCCAATAGGACTTCAACATGTGATCTGATCACATATATATAATGTACCGATACTTCGGATCGCACCAGTGTTTAACAAGGCCCTCCGCCTTCATCCGATATATTTTCCATCGAGATGTTTGGGAAAGTTCACCGTTAGCCTTGCCTTCAAAGTGAGTTTTCCTCAAGTTATACCGATACTATCGCAGAGAAGACTTGAAAACATGGGTGCAAGCTTGTCTGGTTGCAGCATCTTGGCTATCCAACTTGAACCTCATCTGTTGAAAATTATGGGAGTCTCATTATCAAGAACCTAGAAAGTATGGGATGAGCAAGACGATATTACTAGTTTCCATACATAACCATACTTACAGATAAATGGTCGAGGAAGGTGTTGAACTGGTTTCGCTTTGTCATTCCTGCATCGAATCCATGTTGGGAGGATACGACATGACACCTAACGGCAACCGCTGCCTCGATACTAACTTGGCTGACTCAGAGCATCACGTGGCCTTTTAAACCTGCCTCAAAACGGATCTCCATTCTTCCTCCTCTAGATTTAGTTAACCTATCGAGCATTATCCCCGATGTTTGTTTCCTATTGCATCAAACTGTGAGACTACATATAAAGAAGCATGCAATCAGAATTTGACTCCAAAGAACTACCTTCTTGCTGTTGAAGCTCACAAGGTTCATCCGATATTGCCAACTCGTCTTGTGTCAAGAGTGCTTGGGAAGTAGTGTCGTGGCAAGGGAGCTTGGGAACGTGTTGCTAGCTCGCTTGACGCACGAGTATGTCGTGCACCGGTAGTACTGTGGTAGGTGTTGCAAGAACTAGGGCTGTCTCTCGCTTGTTTGGTGGCAGCTATTTGTTTCGCTTGGCTTTTTTGCAGCTCGTGTAGCATGGGATGCCGTGTTTGTAGAATTTTCCTCTGGACTTTCACCTTCTATTGCACCATTAGTACCAAGCAGAATCTGCAGGATTCATCCGCTTCTCATTCCCCGCCATTCTGTGTTTCTTCCTCTTCTCTCGTGCCATGTTAAGTCAAGTCGACAAGAAAAATGAATAACAATTTAGTTCTTCGTAACAAATTGATGCGTGATGCAAATTAACTGAACTTTGATGTTAGACAACCACATGATAGGAGGATGTAATATGTATGAAAAACATGACGGAAGAGATAACCGTAACTATGATGTGTAAACTAAGAAGAAGACATTTCACCAAATTAGAAGCAATGCAATGGAAGGTAGACACCATATGAAAGATGCTACAAATATCGCTCCGCCAAGTTAATAAGTGTCTCAAAGATAAATGGCGTTTAAACAAATGTGAAGCAAGACAAGAAATAAATCATATGCAAGATGCAAACAACATCACACTACCATGTTAGAGGTCTCTCGTCATTAGTGCCATTGCATATTCACAGCATTGCATATTCACAGCTTATGATGTGTAAACTAAGGAGAAGGCATTTCAACAAATTAGAAGCAATGAAAGCTAGACACCATATGAAAGATGCAACGAATATCACTCTACCAAGTTAAAACTGTCTCATCATAAGTGCCATTTCAACAAATTAGTAGTACAAGCTAGAAAAGAATGTGAGATGTAACCTATATCACACTCCAAGTCAAACGTGTCTTATGATAAGTGATTGTTGCAGGTTACACAACAGTAGTAATTTGATGTAAGAACATGGTGTGATAGGCAGATATTGTATGTTCTAGAAACAGAACACGTGTCTTATTCAAGTATAATGTGTAAAGTAAGCAGATGGAATTCAACAAAATTAGAAGCAATACAAGCTAGACATCACACATAACATGCAACCACATATAACAAGTGCCAAGTTAGAGGGAGCACCAAGTGATGCTGCACTAGGGGAGACGTGCTCATCATAAACACAGCTTTGTTGAGTGTCTATGCATGTGTTGTCTTGGAAATCATCTTGGGGTGTGGAGGAGTAGAAACTGAGAGGCCCTCCGCTTGAAGGAGCACCTTTATCCGCTGCCTTGCTAACTTCCTTCCGCTTTATTGATTTTGAATTGTCAAGTAAAACCGACAAGAAAAAGCAATAAAATTCTCTCTTCGTAACTCATTAATGCATGATACTGACAATCACTACTTTGATGTAAGGCAAACACATGATACCAGGATGGAATATGTACGAAAAACAAGACGGCATGGCATGTTCACAACTGTTTGTGTAAACTAAGCATAAACCATTCCAGCAAATAAGAAGCAATGCAAGCTAGACACCACATGAAAGATGCAACCAATATGACTCGCCAAGTTAAAAGCGCCCCATCATAAATGGAATTTCAACAAATTAGAAGCAGCGATGCTATAAATCATATGAAAGATGCAACTAATATCGCACCGCATATACTAAAGGTGTCTCGTCATATTGATTGATGCGGATACAAAAAACAATAGTTTTATGTAAGGACATGCTTAATAGACAGATGTACTATGTACTAAATACAGAAGGCATGTCACATTAATAGGTATAATGTCACATTTACAGAGTATAAGCTAAGCAGACTAGCACATGCAGTTTAACCAGATTGGAAGAATTACAATCTAGACACCATATGCAACATGCAACCACATATCACGCTGCCAAGTTAGAGCAAGCACTGCGATGCTAGTGTAGGGGAAATGCTGTAATCAACTACAGAGCTACGTTCACTATCTTCATCTAGCATTTCTATTTCTTGAGAATCATGTCGGGAGGCTGACGCTGCATTCTTTAAATGAGGAGTAGTCCCCTTGCCTGCCTGCCTCATGATAAGTGATTGATGAGGGATACACAAGAACATTAGTTTGATGTAAGAACATGGTTAATACACGATGTACTAGTATGTACCAAAAATGTAAAGGCATGTCATATTCAAAGGTATAATGTGTAAGCTAAGCAGATGCAATTTAACCAAATTGGAAGCAATACAAGCTAGACATCCGGCTGGAGTGGTGAACATGATCATCTAGGACCCGAGAGCCTGGTGGAGGCGGGCTGCTTCGCCACCATCGCTGCTTTTTAGTTGGCTTCTGTGATGCCTGTCTTTGTTGGGCTTGTCATCGGCTCGCCAAGGCCCTGACTAGCTATTTGTCTTCCGTGCTCACGGATGGTGGTTCATGTAAAAATATCTTTCCTTATCTTAATAAAGACCGACTTCGCCTTTCAATACAAGCTAGACACCATATGGAACATGCAACCACATATGACACCGGAAGTTAAAGCAAGCACCTGGATGGTGGTTCATTGCAGCGAGGTCATCAACTCCAGAGCAACGCTACTGCCTCCATCTCGCGACACCGCACCCTTTAAAGCGCCAGAACGTGTCGCGCCTAGCCGCCAGAGAAAGTCGGGCACGACTTGTCTCTTTTCTTTTTTGCTTCCCTTCGAGCAGACTCTAAAATACCCTTGCATAAAAACACAATAGTGAGAGTATGGATGAAGTGTGTAGAACTAGTGCATCGTAAAAGTAGCAGATATAGGTGGCTGAAAAATAAATGACAGGAGACATATGATAGCTCTACAACATTGCATGGCAAACAAAATTAGATTCTACTCCGTATGATTTTGTAATATATGAGCACAGAAATGCAGTACTCCTCCAAAGACACCACCACATGTGGTCATATCTAAGATAACAATGACTGAAAATAAATAGGTCACCGATTTTTTAATGAACCGTCCGATCTATAAGGAACGGGCAGATGGCCTTCGCTCACCTCCCGCCACCATCTGTTGACGATCTTTCTCGAACCGCCAACGACCACCGCCTGCACCCTGCCTCCGCCGCCCGCCTCCCATCGACCTCACACCACCGCCGCAGCTTGGCAGCGCCTCAAGCCATCCTTTAATCCCGCCGACCTCCAGATCGGGCGCCAAGAGTTCTAGGCCGCAGACGCCCTAAGATAAACACCAAGGCGCTGCTTCCCGGCGTAATAGTCATACTAGCGCTGTTACGCCGGGAATGCTTCCGCTAATTGGGAATCAACTCGCCGAAATTGAAATTTGGGGGCGACGGACCTCTAGCTAAGGTGAAATAGTATATGAGGAGAAACCTTGTGCATCGCGAGTTACTAGGAACATCTAGTATCAAGAAGAAGCGGTCAACTAGTGTCTTCGTGGGATGAATACTGCAAGCAGAGACGTAAGATTTGCACGAATAAGGGAAGAGGAGTACCTTCTTCGTTGCCGGTGTGGTCACCTCCACATGTCGCGCGATCTTCTTCTTTTTACCGGGAAACCGATGTTCGAGGGTGCAGGCTTGGACGAACCCATGGCCAAATTGTTGATCTGTGTTGCCGTGGCCGTATGTCGGCGGAGGGAAGCAGATCCGAGGCGGCGAAGGACGGCGAGCAAGAACAGCTCGGTGCGGTGGAGGGTGGCGATGTTGAGCGGCAGCGGTGAGGCGCAGGACGGCGTGGTTGAACTGCTCTGCACGGACGGCTCGGCCTCGGCTTCAACTACTAGCCGTGGAGGGCGCTATGTTGAGGTTATGTGGACGCATTTACGCCGGGTATCGGCTCGGCGTGATGGAGGAGGGCGGCGGTTGATGGGTGGGATGGGTGGCGGACGAGGACGCCGGGTTTCGCGGCTGGTGGAGAGGTAGTTTTGGCGCCCACGGAGTACTAATGGGGAATCGACGGTGGGGGGAACCATGTTTCGTCTGGGACGCGCTTGTTTTTGGCTTTTTGAATGTAAGATGGGACGCGCTTGTTTGAAATTTGGGGAAAGTACAAACTTTGCCCCCTCTTAAATTTCGGACCCATCATGGGTCGGGGTAGGATGGTAATCCCTGTGTCCCAAATAGTGGGCGGAGCGATTTCGCCATGCATGTGTGCTTAGGCGGCCATTGTGTATGAATGTTTTTCGAGGCGGTTGTATGCCTAGATGAAGCTACAAACCTACCCGGTTTAGACCTTTGGACGTCGGGCCGGTAGGTTTCACAGGTCGGAGTTATTAGAAAAGTAATTTTTGTACTACCAAACATTGGTCTCTCGGTTTCAAGTAGTAGAGGCTCTTTGGCGCTTGCTCAAATTTTGAAACACAAGCATTCACGCTTAGAGTACTCTTGAACTATGAGGATTGACCTAAATAGACAACGTTATATTTGACCTTGTATGTTTGAAAACCTCATTAAATTATCCGCTTCTTTTGAAATTTTGACACTTGAAAATCCTATAACTACGATTATTTTGGAATGGAGGAGCTAATTTGAATCTATTTTGTACACGACTACATATGCTATTATGTACAAAATCAGAGCAAAGATTGGTACCCCATAGTTTAGGTATGGTTTACAAATGCCATGATATCAAATTCAAATAATTGAATGGACTTCATGTTGAATTCGATTTTTAAACCACCTTAGGTTGAATTCAAATGTATGCTAGTTCATAGGTAGCTATTTATAAATGTCCATTGTGTAACTTTCAGATGTATAATGTGCTTTACACACACAACATGAACTATACTCACGCTTATATTCGATTGCTAAAGCGATGCATTGTCCGGAGTTCAAAATACTAACTATGTGGATCAATTGTGTCGAATAATAACATAGACATGCTCAAATTCGATAGAATCTAGATGTCCGATGGATCAATGACCGCCTTACGCTAATTGCAAATATCATGATCCCATCCTAATATTTGGATACAATTTATATCTTTAATCAATGTGTAGAGCAGTCTTTACATGTAGTTTCACTCTCCATCGGTGGTCTCTCACACATGCTCACACACTCTCTCCCGAGGTGTCTTTCTCGCACACATGCTCTAGATATAACCTCCCTCCTCTCGTAACCATTTACAACTGTTTTCACTAACCTTTATCACAAGCACTCTTCCTCTCGCAAACATACACACGCACAATCCTCATCGACCCTTTCTATATACATGGACCTGCCTACGTGTCTCATGTACGCACATTATCTTTTACTGCCTCTCACGCATTATCTCACACCTCTTCCTAATCGATTTAGTATGATTCTAGCAGAGCATTTTGTAGGATGCCCCTTAAAGTTAGGTTGGATGAATAGTAATATCGAGATAAAGGGGTTACCTTAGTCCAAGAACCTAGGGTTACAAATCCTAGCCGGCTTTGTCAAGGGACACAGAGTCCTTCACAATTCTGCTATCTTTGTCTTGTACGACTAGTCATCCATGGGTCTTCCTAAATGTGTCATGGGCCCACCAATGTGGCGCAGGACGGAACCGAACGAAGGGCCTCACCTCGACCCACCGGACCTCACGCGTGACACACCCTCCGCCCCCACGCCTCATTATCTTCTCACACCCACACATACCAACACAAACACCACACACAAAATTTCTCCTGGTGCCTCTATTCCTCCCCTTGCATATACACACTCAAGGGAATGGAATCTCTTGTCGTGACGCCATATTCGCTCTCTCTCTCTAGACCACTCTCATTTCTCGTGCTATCTCTCCCACGCCTCCCCGTCGGCCCCTCTATCCATGCCTCTCTCAACACGTAATACACACACATACCTCTCTAGGCCCCGCCAAATGCATCAACTACACATTCACACATGTTACATCACGCACCCCATTGATCTAAAAAGCCCTCTTCACGTTTATTTCAGATACAACATTCCTTTTGAATAAAGTGTGGCCAAAAATTATTTTAGAGGTTCTACATATATACAACATTACAAAGTTATATGGAGGAGTACGAACGCTAATTTGCATTGCATGGTGCCCACAATGATATTTATTCCAAGACCGTGAATTTGTATATTTTATACTATATACAAAGTTAGTCATAATAAAGAGAAACGAAGAGCATCTCTCTCCATCGCATACCCCCTCAGACGCCCCTTTCACGTATGCACACAAAACTATCTCCGTGTCCTCTAAAAGTAAGCCCCGTAAAAATCACGCGTGTTTCATCTTTCTCTCGCGATATATGCAATGACGATCATTGTATTTGAAGCGAAAGCACGATACATACATTGACTTCATAATCCACTCATTACGGTCACCGCTTATGTTTAGTGGTTATTATACAGTCACGGGCTCACCGCATAACTTTGTATTTGCTCATGACATGACTAGTTGACCAGCTTAAACGCTCCACGTGGCACCTCTAGTGTTGCATCGCATTATCTCACTAACATCGTGCCCACCTATCGACTTGTATCTACTCTACATCTACACTATTATAAAATACATAAAATACACTCTTATAAAAAGCAGAGTTGGTGATGATGGTGTGCGTGCCATCCTGCAATATAGGTTATCCGATTTATATCTGACGGATAGGAAAGAAACTATGGCAATTTTGCAAAAAGGTACCCACACACATCTCCACGTTTGCAAATAAGGCCTTCCCTCGTTCATCCTTTTCTCTCACAAGATAAACAAGTCATACAAATGCATCTTGGTGTTACGTGCAACGCATGGGCATCTTGCTTGTAAGAATGAAAACAAACGACAAAAAAATATTTTGACGGTGGTTCGAAGTCATGACCGCTAGCACAGCGGACAAGGCGGCCTTGTATTCGTATGCTGAGCCGTCTGTTTTAACACACAGGAGCTAGTCTGGTGATTATACACACACGCACGCATGCACACGAACTCCATCCACGCAACACTCACACAAACACATGCACCCACGCACGCACGCAACACTCACACATACACACGCAGCCACGCACGCACGCATGCATGCACACACCAGTACACCACACGACCAACACACACTCTCACGCTCAAGTGCTCAACCTACACGCATGCGCACACATCAGGCCCCGATGCATACATACACAACCAGGTGATTCCAGCGCACGGGTTGGAGCCTTGTCGCTACTGCAAATTTGTGTTTATCCGACCTTTTCCCTATGCGAATCGACAGTGGGACCCACAAGGAACATGGTCAATTTAACTAGTCAACATGGCGCCACGCAGACTATTTGGCCGGTCAACAGAGTGCAATCCGATGCTGAACTGTGAGCAAGTGACCGGATAATCACCGCAAAACGATATAGTGACCGTAATCAGCTTATTCTCAAGTTCGTGACCGTGTTACGCTTTTCTCTCTCAGAGGCCCTCCAAAACTACATCTCTACATGTTCTCGCATGTTACATCTAACAACTATGCAATACAAGACTACTACTACACTCTAACACAATAAATCATATGTGTTTTAGTTTTACTAGATATCATATTGTTACTTATAATTATTCAGTTTGCATACATTAAAATTGCCTTTGAAATGTATGGCCAAGATTATCTACCGCAAGGAAAAATCCCGCCTTTCCTGCTTAATCGGTTTGTATCGATGGATCGTATGAAACAGCAAAACTATAGTACTATACAAGACAAGTGACAGCTTCATCGGGTCGTCAGGTCATCTACTCCTCCGTCAGAAGAGTGGAGCGCCGCTTCATAAATCTTCTAGTCCCTTTCACGACATGTGGGACATCAAGCTACCGGGTCCACGTACATACCGAATACAAAGCAGCAGAGCAGCCGGGTGAAGCACCCTAGTCATGGCGCCGCGTAGTAATGAGCAATGAGGCGCCAAATCACAAAGCTGCACCTTTCCGCAGTTAAGTTGAGGGACGAAGTAATAATGCTAAAAAGAAGTTGAGGACGGCAACCATCATTTCACCTGCTGCTGAATCCGCTTCTCCTCATCTTCTTCAACTTAACCACGTGTTGCTTCTACCGTTGTTCTGCCTCATGTGGGACGCGGATCAGCTTGGTAAAGCACTCACACGGGACCGCATGTTAGCAAACCGCCAGACAACGCCCTCCAAAATAAGAAACCTCCCCGCCATCCCGCGGCAAAATCACCTCCTTTTACTAATCTTTGATTCTATAATTTTTAGATCAATATAATTGAGATTTGTATAGATAGCACACAGGAGCAAAACCAAGTGGTACGGTTAAGGGCATCCACAATGTGTAGCCAAATGTGAAAATAGCTTTTGGCATCATGGGAACCATTGTGGACGGTGTTGCTAAAGCCAAAAGATGGAACCAAGCTCCTCGATTGATTGATTGAAGGAATAGAAAATGCAACGCTCTCCTCTTTCTCCCATGCTTGGACGCATGTAGTACAAGATAGAGCATGAGTCTACTCCCTGTCCCTTCTATCACAAATCACAAAGCAAAGGAGGCGTCAAATCACAAAGCACGGACGAAGCAACTATCATTTCACTCTTCACGACTCCGCTTCTCCATCGCCTTCTTCGAGAAGCCATCTCACCGCACTAGTACTCCTAGTAGTAGTACTAGTAAAGGACTTTCGGATGCAAATAAGGCGGTTGTCTCGCTTGCAAAGTGCACTTATGTAACGACTTACCGTGGTCTCCTCAATGGTGTTCTCCGTCGAACGACTTCGCCAAACCACAAAAAATGTCGACGCCACCGCAATGGGCAAGGAATTCAAATATAGTTACTACCTCCATTTTTTTGTACACAAGGCCAGATATCAAAATTACAATTTGCAAAGGGCCACTAACACTAATCGAGGCAAAATTGATGGGGTTAGCAACCAAGGACATTAATATCCCCGCATGCATGCGGAAGTGAGAAGGTTCGTTTGCATGGCGCTGCATTAATCAAGCGATGAGGAGTGAGATGGTTAGCTCTTTGGTCTTTCGAGAAAAAAATACGCATTAATTGACACGTGAAACGAGGATTTGTATCGATTAAATCCCGCAAAGGAAAACCCCGCCTTTCTTTTTTAACACTAGTACTCCTAGTACGTACGTACTTATCCTGTTTGGGTCTAGGCCTTGCATTGCCAAACTTCGCCACACATTTTGCCAAGCTTGCCTAAAGTTTTCAAAATGAGAAGGAGGTACACTTTGCGCACGGCTGTCACGGTCGCACCGCACCTCACACGGTCGCTTCCTGACGCCATGGTCGCACCGCACCTCACACACACCGCTTCCCCGCACGCCGCAAACCCAACCAAGGAACGCACCTCACCGACACGTGATGTCGCATGTGAACAAACCAAACTCAGCCATCCTATCGCTGACACATAATTTTCGTTCATAGAGTATGTTTATCCAACCGCATGTTGGGGAGTATCCGACGCCCGCAAGCGGTGGTCTGTTGGGGAAGAAGAAGAGGTGAGGAAGAAGGAAAGAAGGGTTAGAGACGAGGATATTCATCCAACCGCCTGAAATGGTAGATCGACCCAAGTCAGCGACTTGCATAACAAATAGTATGTTTTACGCAAAAGATCCATAAAACAACAACATAAAGAAAACTATCATCGCTCAGGAAAGAGACGGCCTCGCTGTCTTTGGCTGCCGACGCGGTGTCTCCGCGACCGTGGTTGTCCTCGGCCTCCAGCCTACTGCTCAAGCGAGAGTGCGGGCGCCTGCACGGACGAGAGCACAGCCCGTTCAAGTCGATGACATCCGGTTTCGCCTGCAGGAGGGCCTCGATGGCAGCGGCATCCGTGCGCTCCGCGTCGAGTCGAGCCTCCGCCGCCCGGTTCAAGTCCAGGACTTCCGATTCCACCTACAGGAGGGCGTCGATGAGAGTGGCATCCGCGCGCTCTGCGTCGAGTCGAGCCTCTGCCGCCCGGTTCATGTCCAAACGTCCGATTCTGCCTGCAGGAGGGCCTCGATGGCAGCGGCATCCGCGCGCTCCACCTCAAGTTGAGCCTCCACCGCCCGGTTCACATCCACGACATTCGGTTCCACCTGCAGGAGAGCCTCGATGGCAGCGGCATGCGCGCGCTCCCCGTCGAGTTGAGCCTCTCGCCCCCGGTCCTCCTTTAGTATCGCCATGTTGAACCGCTGGTCCGCTCGCACCATGGGGGACCTTGACGCCGCACGAAGTCGACGCCCATCGCCTCATACCCATCGGGGCCTTCGCGCCGCGACCTCCGCAGTGAACATTGATCCGCCTCCTCCTCGTAGCTTGGCTCCAGAGAACTCGGGATTGGCCCGCCGCAAAGCGAGCTTGGGAACGGAGGTCTGTGGCACGACCGCCGCCGCGATTTCGCGCGGCGCCCCCGCCAAGATCTTGTAGTAAGTGATCTTGCGGCGCACCATGGCTTTCCGGCGAACTAGGGACGCTTGATGCGGCTAGGGATCAAAGGTGGGGAATGGGCTGAGATTTGGTGTGGTTTTAGGGCAGTGGCTGGCGAGGCCGAGCAGCAAGGTTTCGTGTGAATAGTAGTTCCGTGACGACCGTCAATCGGTTTTGACTGTACATCGCTCTTGTCGCGTTCGCGTTGCAGCCCGCACGCTGGACCTCCATGTCGCCACCGAATGGAACGCGCTTGCCTTGCGTTGCCGCCAGGGACCGCAGTTGAGAGCAAACCGACGCCCTGTGGGTGGGGCCCTTCCTCCCCTTCTCCAATACTAATTATCCATGTTGCACTTTACGCCAAACACGTAACATTATTTACGTAGCATTGCCCCCGCCATTTATTATACCACCACCCTCCGCTTTATGCGGAGTAAATAAAACAGAGGGAGTATACTACGGATGAGGATCCTCGACGTGGTCGAACCCATTGAGTAACCGACATGCGGGCCTAGCAAGCATGGGGTCCGCCAAGAAGTGACCGAAGGGAGGGTAAGGCAGGGATACCCACGCCGAGGATCCACTTCCACTATACTACTTTGACCAAATGTTAGAGTAATAATACTCCTCCATTCCTAAATATAAGTCTTTGTAGAGATTCCACTAGGTGGACTACATACGAGCAAAATGAATCAATCTATACTTAAATGCATCTATATACATCCGTATGTGGTTCATAGTAGAATCTCTACAAAGACTTACATTTCGAACGGAGGAGTATATGACATGCAACTTACACAAATGTTAGAGTAATAATATATGACATGCAACTTACACAAAGCATATAGGGTCTAATGCGTTTTTCGAGGCTAAGTTTGACCAAATGTTAGAGTAATAATATATGGCATGCAACTTACACAAAGCATATGGTCAATTTCGTATGTGAAAGGAGTTTCCAATGATATAATTTTCACATTATACATCTCATGTACTCCCTCCGCCTAGGTGTGTAAGTCATCTTACTTAAAACCAAATAATCCCAAAACACGAGGCGTGGTGCATTAACTTCTACCTCGCTTCTTGTTTCTTGACATATGAACCAATAAGAGATGAGGTGTGCATGCTTTAATGACCCGAGACTATCAAACATGACATGTAGTGGTTAGTTCATTGCATGCAATACTATTAATTAGCAAATAAACATTAATGTCTCTCGTTTTCCCCTCCTCCTTGGTCACGGTGCACAGCCTAAGATGACTTACTCACCTATGTGAAAGGAGTACTATTAATCTTGTCAATAGTCAAATTGGAAACCATCTCGAGTACAAGTCTAGGAGTACGCATTTAATCTAACAATATTGATTGGGTGTTTTGAATGTTGATACCTTTTTCATCATAGTAGAGATACTTTGACTACACATAAAACTTATACTCCTATCATAGTATGTAAAGTAGAAAGGATAGGAGGGAGTATATTGTACGCTCAAAACGAAACGAACATTGAATACCCTTTATATATGATTTATGGATGCTATGATCACCGGTTCAAAATTTTGAATCCGCCTTTAGGTATCACGTGCCCCCACTGCTCCTCTCGATTTCATCTCGGGTCCGAGATCTATTGAAAGAGGACTAGGTGGGTACATGCGAATGATACTCGCGGAATGTTCAAATGAGGCATGCGGAGGATGGACTCGATCGAGGGCTTACATGATCGATGGAGAAGAGGGTTGAGAGGAATGAGAAATAAGCAAACGCCACATGATTACACTTGAATGGCTCAAATAAACAATAAGTTGTCTCGCTTGGCCTACATAGTGAAAGGCCTAATGCGCAACGCGGAGCATCGACGCTTCGAATATGGCCGGAAAATAGGGAAACCGACATAGCGCAGACTAGTCCAATGGAGGAGCTGGCCCACGACCTCCTCTCGCCACCGACAACCGCTCATGTGGGTCGTTAGCCAACAATGGGCGCATCTCCAAGACCGCCTCGACACGGCGATCAGGTGAGCTTACACGCCATATCGCCGATAGACACGGTCGGTTTCAGCAGCCGAGGGTGGCGTTAGTGTTGTGGCACCACCAATGGTATGTTTGGTTTGTGCCCAAGGTTGCCCCATCAAAGCATTGGGTAGCCAAAATTTTGGTTGAGGTATTGGTTGCCCATGATTTGGCCGACATTGGCAAGAAAATGAACTAGAGTTGGCTAGAGTTCATTGGCATGCCAAAGAAATGGCAACCATCCAAACAAAGACCAATCTTTGGGTCATGACCAAAATTTTTGTAAGGTGCACTTTGGCCACAATCCAAACACACCCCAACACCCGCTCGCCGAGGATGCACGGGCGCCGCGACGCATCCGTGGAGTGGTGTAGCGCGCCAACTGCATCCTCCGACCTGAGACCATGCCGGTCGCCTTGCTTTTTCAATGACATGCGGGATCGATTTGAGCAAAGGGCATCTCCAACGCTGCCATGACCGCAGCTGACTACCCCGCACACCAAAGCCCTCGCCCTCGCGCTGTCATCGCGGTGCGTTCCCACCGGGCGCCAGCTGCCCGCATTCATGCCGCCCGCTCAGATGTCGTCAGCAGAGGCTCGGTGCCCGAGGAACCAACTCCGCGACTTAATGACGCACCCGGACGCTTGGCCTCACCGAATGCGCTACTTAAAGCGGCAACGCCCAGCTAACCTCGCACACCATAGCGCATCATCCTCCTACCGCACCACATCCGCCATGACCGCAAGTGTGAACGCCTGCGGAGAGCTTGTCTTCGGGATGAAGCTCGAGGTCGCCGCCTCGCCAAGTCGCTCGCGACGCAATAGCGGCGAGCCGGACGCGGACGCGACCAAGACAAGCGGTGGCTACGCCGGGCGGCCGACGACGGAGCACCGCCACCACGCTGCCCTACTTGCCACCGCCCAACGCCCGCACCGCTGAGGTCGGGACTCCTCCGAGGATGAGTAGGGCATGGAGGCGGCAGGGCATGGTGTGCCAACTGGCCGGTCTATATCCCGTGTTCTACTTCTTCTCGCCGGAGACCGCACCTTCACTTCACGGGTCTTGAACCCCGCCTCAGACATGGACGCTGTCACGCCAGAGAATAGGTTTAGGGTCGGGTTTTTTTATTTTTCTGTCCTATAAAAGTTCAAATGTAATGAAAATCTGCCGTGTTTGCATTAATCTCGCCGTGTATATGAACTTTCACAATAATATACATATTGTAGGAGTATTAGTAAGATTCTCGTATGCTGTACGGAAGATCAAGATCTTGTGGGAGAAAAGGATGAACGAGGGAAAGCCTTATCTGCAAATGTGGAGAGGGTGAGGGTAAATTGTCATAGTTTCCTTCCTATCCGTTAGATATAGATCGGACGGCCTATATTGCAGGATGACAGCACACCATCATCACCAACTCGCTTTTTATTGAACCGAGACAAATCTAAAAACCCAACTAAGCCAACCTCCCAAAGATATCGCTGGGAAAAGACCCGCCGCGCTGCTTTAGTCGGGATTACCGGATTACTAGTAGTAGTATGGATGGATCGCGCAAGCAACATTTTTTAGGGGCGGCACCTAGTTTAAAAGGAAAAAGGCGGTACACTCACAAGACTTCTGTCATGATCGCATTGCACCACACACACGCTCGTCCTGCACACGGCTCACGCAAACGGAACGCGCTCGGTTTGCCTCTTCACCGACACGGACTGCACTTGAGAAACCAACCATGCGCTAAACTCCCCGCCCACCGCAAAAATCCTCCCCCCACACACACACACAAAAATTCCCCAAATTGATTCAACCGCCTTCGCCAAATATTCCCAAACCCTCCCCCCCCGCCCCCTCCACTCCATTCGCTCCGCCAAAGCCGCCTCCCCGCCAGGCCGATACATCGGGCACCATGTTCATCGAGGGACGACGGCGATCCTCTCGCCCCATAGTACGCCTCAGAGATCGCCGCCCTTCAGCCGCGCCGCCACCTCGCTACGTTTGTGGAGGCGCACGGCGCGGGCGATGTTCGTGTGGAGACGCACGGCGGTCAGCTTCTCCCACGGTACGCGATTCTAGACCGAGGCCCCGCTCATGTCGGTGTAGCGCTGAATGTTAGCCGATAGACGCTGTTAATCTCACTGCTTGTCAAGTAGTTTATCGTCAATATGCTCGCTTAAGAAGCTTCCTTGCTCGCTCGCACTCAATCTGCTTAGCTGAGATGGCATGCCAAGGCCGATTAGTTGCTAAAATATCCTGCCATATATTTATTGTGACGAGATTGCCATGGTCTAGTAGCCAATCTGTTAGGTGAAATAGCTCTACACCGCTTTATACTCGATCTTTGTTGCTGCGATGGCCTTCGATAGTTCGATGGCTGTGTGCTCGGCCTCATTGACTACCTGAAACAGCTCGCCATAATTTAGCACTCAAATCTGTTTGCTGAATTAGCTTTACATATATTTCGTTATTTAGATCTGCTCATCCAAATATCTTGCCATAGCTTTAGACATCGACCTAGGTATTTTTTTTCCGACTTCATAAAAAGCATATATGTTTTTCCTGTAATATCTAGTAGAAGAACTAATTTGTATGTTCAATGATGGACATGACTTGATAACTTCTGCTCAAGATTCTCCGCTGCATATGTCGAGGGGTTGAAAACTTCATGAACTTTATCGAGCTGAGTATGGTGGTCCAAATCAGATGTGCTCGCCTGTAGCAGTTGTATGAATTCAGTTACAAGACCCCACCAACTGTGCAAAATCATCTACACTTGTATGGGATGTCGGTCACATATACTAGGTGGGTTCATCATGGTGAAGCTGTGAACGCCAATGTTATTGACTACGTGGAAGCAGCAGATCACCATCTTGATCCGCCTCGATGCTCGTGTGGAAGAGGAGGAGGAGGTGGTGGTGGCGGAGCCAGTGAGTTTGACCAACATTGAAACAATGCTACGAAATGCTCGTGCATTCCGTGAACTTTCACCGCAGAAGAAAACGGTGGGCCCGCATGTTGGAACAATGCAACGCATCACACCCTGTGAAATAAGCTGTCAAGATTCTCAGCTATGGTCACCTTTCTTCGTGAAGACATCCGAGCGGATGACCAACAAATCATTCGATGCGATGTTGGCTGCTTTCCGCAAATCTTTCCTAGATGCGCTCGAGCTGCCACACACCTACAAAGAAATGAAGAATTTCCTTCGTGCAGCTTGGAATTGGATATGATATGATCCATGTTTGTAAGAATAATTGTGTTCTGCTCCTAAGGATTATGCCAACTTAAGTGAATGCCCAAATGCAAATCATCAAGATGGAAAGATGGCGATGATGTGAAGAGGGTTCCTCATAATGTTCTCGAGACATTTTCCAATTACACCAAGATTGCAGAGGTTGTTTCATGATGTCAAACAAGAGAGGATGTACCGTGGCATTCTAGGAACCAGGAGTACAGAGATCGAATGTAATGAGCCATCCATCTCATGGTAGTGAGTGGAAAAGCTTCAATGATAAACACAAAGAGTTTGTTGCTGACCCGAGAAACATTAGACTTGGCTTAGCTTCATATGGATTTAACCCATTTGGCCGCTAGAGCACCACATATAGCATGTGGCCAGTGCTTGTTATCCCTTACAACATGCCTCCAAATGTCTGCACCAAAGAATCAAACTACATGATGGCCTTTGCTCATCCCAGTCCAAAAAGTCCCGGAAAGGATTTTGATTTGTTCATGGAGCCTCTTGTGGAGGAACTTCAACAGCTATGGAAGGGTGTTCTCACCGAGACCTATATAGCAGCCCACCAGCTGATTTCTTTTCAGGTTGTTGTAATTTGGTGCATCCATGATTATCCGCTTTGGGCACTATGTCGTATGTAACGACACATGGTTACAATGCATGTGTTCGCCTGTGACAGAATCTGCTGTCATACGCAATACTTAGCAAGATCTGTTACATTGACACCGCCGCTTCTTGCCAAGGACAAGCCGCATCCTAGAAAATACCAAGACATGTGTTCAATGCAAAGCATGAAAACCGTGATGCGCCAAAGAGGCTCACCGCCGATGAGTTGCAAGTGGAATTAGAGAAGGTCAGTATATTACACCGTGAAACCATCCCGTAATGGTAGCGGAAAAGGAAGCATGGCACGGTAGAAGAGAGATTATTGTTTACCCGCAGTCCACTTTGTGGGACTTGGAGTATTGGAAAGATTTGGATCACGGCATAATCTTGATGTGATGCACATCGAGAAAAATATATGTGACAACATTATCAAGACACTTCTTAACATTGAAGGCAAGACTAAAGATACCTTAAAATCTAGGATTGATTTGACACACTGGGTATCGTAAAGGATTTGTGTGCAAGATGAAGGTAAACCACGGATATGGCACCAGCTGTGTATGCCTTGGACAAGGTAAAAGAAAAGAATTCTGCAAGGTCCTCACACGTGTGAGATTCCCACATGGATTTGCTTCCAACCCCGAAAGGAGAGTCATGCAGATGGAAACAAGGTACAAGGGTTGAAAACTCATGACTGCCATGTCCTACTTCAAAGGGTTTTACTGTTATCCTTAGAGGATTGGGCCGCCTCGACTTATACAGAGCAGTTGCAGAGTTGGGACAATTCTTCGTGGAACTCGCAGAGAAATATCAGATAGATGCTTTGGAGCGCCTTAGAGACAAGATACCAACTATCCTATGTGACCTTGAGAAGATATATCCTCCACCTTCTTTGATGTGATGGTGCATTTGGTTGTTCATCTACCGATGAGGCACTACTTAGAGGTCCAAGACAAGATGGTTGGATGTACCCTATTGAAAGGCGGCTAGGCACTTTCAAGGGCTATGTTAGGAATAGAGCTAGACCCGAGGGTTCCATTGCAGAGGCCTACATTGCTACAAAAGTTGCTGACATTCTGCTCAAAATACATTGAAACAAATTGATCAGCTTAGCAAAGAGGTGGGTGAAGACAATCCTGGCTCAATGTTTTGATTATTCTGCTTGAGTTATAGGAAGAGTCGACAAGAGGACAAACCTAAAGATTTGGACAAAATGGTTTGGTATGTGTTGAATAACTGTCCCGAGATACTACCTTATATCAAGTAAGTGCAAGATTGCAGCTTATACATCGTAATCTACTAAACTTGCAGCACATTCTTATATATTTAGATGTTTGACGCGATCACTATGTTGTGCAAAGATCTACAAAGAGGAGTTACCGCCGCAAAATCCAAGAAACATTGACAAACTGGTTATGGTAGGATTTTGTAAATGGTTCAAGAACCATGTAAGCTTTTGAAGTGCATCGCCGCTTTTTTTAATATATTGAGTACATAAGATGATCAGCTTGTCTATTTTCTAACCATAGGTTAAGAAGATGCGGAGGATGGGGCAGTTGATGATGCCCTTTACTCACTAGCAATGGGTCCCGATACTGGTAAGACATTATGAATCTTATGTTGTTGGAGATGTGCGCCACAACACCCTTTGCACGAGATGAAGGCAGAAGACACAAAAAAGTGCCATCATGAGCACGGATTGAAAGTGCTATATCGACTAGAGGGGGGGTGAATAGGCGATTTTATGAATTCTTCACCGAGGAATTTGTCGGTGAGGAAATTCCTTAGCTAAGAACTACTTGCAGCGGAATAGGTACTCGATGTAAGCATAAGAGAATGCGGGCATGGTCATCATGATGAAATGAAGACAATCAAAGAGTACGTAAAGCGAAACACAGGATAGCACAAAATGAAGACAAACAGATCAAGAAATTGAACTAAGGAAATTGAGAAAGTCTTCACCAAAGTCTTCAAACACAGATATGAACAAACACTCAACACAATAATGAGGAAATGAAAGGGTTGAGGAAATAGAACCAGTTAGGTTGGTGAAGACAATGATTTTAGACCAGTTCCAACTCGATGTCTCAGCTTGTACGTCTGTTCGAGCGGTTGAGTACTTAAACTCGAGGACACACAGCCCCAGACACCCAACGCTGAGCACGCAGCTCAGACACCAAGTCCTCACCAGATTCTCCTTGAACTAAGGTCACATGCACTCGCCCAATCACTGTGGTAAGTCTTCAGCGATTTCCAAACCTTCATGACTTGGTCACTCGGCGATCCACAATTCCTCTTGATGTTTCTAGACCATGACGCCTAACCTTCCGAAGAAGCACAGCCTTCAAAGGTAACAAGCGCCGGATCCACGCAGGATCAATCTCTTCTGATGCTCAATCACTTTGGGTTTGTAGGGTTTGGTTTTGGGTTTTTCCTCACTGATGATTTTCGCCAAAGTCCCTTGAGGATGGGTTGCTCTCAAATGACAAGTGTCAAGTTCTTCGAGCAGCCAACCAGCTAGTGGTTGTAGGGGCGGCTATTTATAGCCTAGGGAGCAGCCCGACATGATAAGACATAAATGCCCTTCAATGATATGACCGTTAGGTGGATAAGATATTTTGGGACAGTCAAAAGAAGACAAAGAACGGTCGGAAATTTGAATCTCAAATTCTCGTGGCTATCATGTTCCTCATTGTGTAGGCAATCCAGACTGGCGAATTCCTAACTCCTCGCTTAGAACAAATTCTCAACGACTGTAAGAGCTTTGCTCTCACATCAAGAAATTGACTGAACTGTATGAGTTTTCCAAAGGCTTCACTCAAGGGATTGGTAGGTGTAGGATTTTGAGTTGAGCATCACATGAAAATTTTTCTTTAGTATTTCCTCTAATTCTTTAATAAAGACGGTGTTTCCTATGACTCAAGAAAGAGAAAATGAAACTACGAAAACAAAAGTCTTCACGCTCATGTTCCTCAAATGAATACCAAGTCTTCAAGGTCACACCAATTTCTTCACTTTCAAAGTCTTCGTAAAGTCTTCAAAATATCAAAGTCTTCACTCAAGAACTTCATTTTAGGGGTCGACTTTCTCTCAGTAAATATCAAACTCCTCATAGACTTATAGACCTGTGTACACTCACAAACGATTAGTTCCTTAACCTATAAGTCTTCAATACACCAAAATCACTAAGGGCACTAGATGCACTTACAATCTCCCCTTTTGGTGATTGATGACAATATAGGTTAAGTTTTCAACGGGATAAACATATGAAGTGTAAATACTGATATTGAGGAATTTGATTGCAAGATATAGAAGAACTCCCCAAGATGTGCATAGTGAGGAATTTGCTTTTGAGGCAATGCACATTTGAAGAGTTGAATCATGGAGATTTCTATATCTTGTAATTCATACACGATTTGACATATAGTATGAAGAATTTGAAATGCATGATGAATATGGTGCTTGATGTAATTCAGCATGCGTATGATAACATTAATGAGGAACAAGCATGCGTAATAACTCATCAAGAGTATCGAGCTCAAGAGAATTTGAGCTAGTATCGAGCATAGTGCAAGAGCACAAAGGCATCAAAAGTATCAAAGCACCATCGGGTTTAAGATTACAACTCGATCCAATAAAAGTTTCAGAAGAACGAGAGTTGTAACTCAAAAAATTTGCCCATATAATAGACCCACTTGAAGACTAACTCAAATTTCTCCCCCTTTGTCATCGAATGAACAAAAGGATCGAAACTGAGGACTAACGCCCCTGAAGAATTTCAAGGAGAAGAAGGAGCGCCAGCGTTGTTAGGGTCGGTGGTTGTAGTAGGGCCTGCCGCGGTGTCGTCCAAGTCTTCATTTTCATCAGTGTCGCGCGATGAAGAATAGGAGTTGGCCACCAAGGAAGGAACTTTGACCTTCTTGTATTTCTTCGGAGGAGGTGCATCACCAAATTCTTCCTTGAGTCCCATCGTCGCCGCTTCTTCAAGATCAGAGACATTTGAAAGAACAGCCCAAAGCGCTTGAAGGTTTCATGGAGGTAGTAGTGGTTTTTCTTCACCGCATTGTGTGTAGAGGTCATGTTGTGAAGAATTGAACCAAACCGACGCTTGACCCATTTATGATTGCGATCAACCTTCCGATGAAGACCGAGGAGTAACTCACGATCATCATCACCCGGGTGCAGAGCTTGAGGACTTTGCTTGACCGAGGTATTTGCGGCAGTAGTCATGTGGCGAGTCATCATTGGTGGAGTAGGATGTGCTTATAAACTGTCCATCCAATGGACGAATGCCTTCATCGATCACAGCAGAGCCTTGCCCTTGTCATCACCGAGGTAAATGTCCGCTTGAGGACTTCAATCGGGGCAAGTAGCTGCAGTGGTTCAGGTGTCGCCTTTGTAATTGAGTGAAGACCTTGTCCCGATGAATCTCATTATCCAAGGCGATAAGGCTTCAAATCAAATGGTGACATAGCAATGTTTGCCGTAGTCCTCATGAAGAAATCATGGAAGTTGACGGAACGCCATGAATGATATTAAAAGCATATTCTTCATGATGCCAACGACTTCTTCATCATTCGAGTCGTGGCCTTTGATAGGACTCATTGTCTTCGCTGTAATCCGATAGACAGTCCGAGGCACATACAACAATTCCTTGACGAGGAATTTGGTTCTTGGGGCCTGCCTTGGCTTCAAAGGCTTCATCAAGACTTGCATATAGTGATTTGAAAGTTCAGGTTCGTTGAGATACAACGAGCACCATCAAGTGGAGGATCGAGTGGTAGAGCACGGCAATTCAATTGTCGGTGCCTTGTAGTGAGTATTTTCGACATCCAGCCTAACACCCATGAGTTCACGCCTTTAGCGCCTCCGTGATGTGCAGCGCTGCATAGAATTGAAGAATGAGTTCTTCATTCCACCACAGATATCAGCAGAAATTCGAAGTCCCGCCGTGAAGAACACCGAGGACCGGCTCAAGCCCGGCAGAGACTCCATGTCCACATGAGGAATATGAGCATGATCAAGACTTTGTCTTTGTTGAAGAGCACCGAGGAATAGAAATTGGCTTTACTGGCAGTCCGTAAACGCCTTCCTTATGCGAGCGTAATCATATGGATTGTAATCATGAAGAATACGTGTCACCAAGAAGTCTTCACCTTGAACTTTTGCTTTGTTGAGAAGGGATCCTTGGCTTTGGCAAAGGAGTGTCGCTGAGTTGCATCACGACCTCGTGAATCGCAATCTCGTGTTCTTCAGCCGAGGAATTTCTTGTTCCTCAACAGTGCGTCTTAGGATCAAGAAGAAGAAGTTCATCACGCTTAGTGGCTGGAATTTCTTCATGGATGATGAAGTGGGATGAGTTTCTTCAGAGCCCATTTGAACAGCTTGGAGCAGGGACCGAGGTATCTGTTGGATTGGGGTGAAGAGTGGAGAATTTGGATGCCGACTTTCCCAAAAGTCATCGCTCATCACCGGTGTTGTGCTTCCAATATCCACATCTTCTTCAAGTTCTCAACACCGCCTCTTCACTGTGAACCGAGGCATAGGCGAGGAAATGATTGGGGTTGAAGGGATTGCTTCCACTTCAATTTTTTCATCAATCTGCTCGACGGGAAGCAGTAATGATTTTCTTCATCGATCCGCTTGAGATCACATAATCTTCATCAAAAGGAACAAGGTCCTTTGATGGAATTGAGGAAATTGGAACAGCATCAATAGGATTTTCAAAGGAGCTGGTCATTGGCTTCATTTTCTTCACACCAAGAATTTGACGCAGCTGATGCTTTCCGCTTCTTCACAAAGCAGCTCGCTCAGAGCTTTGGTCTTCTTCACATCGAGGCGATGGAAGAATTGGAGTTGGTGTTGGCGCAGGAGGAGCCGAGGAATCGTTGATTTTCCTCAGCGCAATCGATGCAGCTTGCCTGACTTGTTTAGTTTCTACCACTAGTGGATGCCCCGCAATTTCTTCATGGATGGAATGGGATCATCAGCCTCGAACTCGGCATTTTCTTCAAAGCTCGAACTTCATCGCCGGTGTCAGCATGTTCTTCACCGCTGAGCCGAGACTCCAAACCGAGGAATTTCATGTTGCGCTAGCAGCAACATTGGTGAACTTCTTCGTCAAAGTTGACGAATCTGACCTTGGCTCCTTGCCAATCAGATAATAAGCATCAAGTTTTTGCCGAGGGCTTGATTTCATTTCGACCTTGAGAAGTTCCTCGTGTCATTCTCGACAACGCTTTTCTTCGTGAACTTCTCCTTCTCGTATTGAGCTTTCTTGATCTCTCTTGCCTTTTCAAACTTCCATTTCTCTTCAAAGGATGAAATGGGTCAAGATATGACTTTGTCCAGAGTCGATGAAAGTCGCATAGGGTGTTTGGATCCTTGTGCCGAGATCAATATAATCGAGGATTTTCCTGATCCAATAGCAAGGGCACGATGTGCCTTTGGCTCTAGCGGCCCTTTCTTGGCGGTCTCTCGATGATTTCGCAAGTTCATCATCATCAGCCTCATCATCTTCGTGGCTCTTGAAGGCGACTGCTTTTTCTTGGGACTTGGCCGAGGACCTCGCCCAATTGTGGCCTTAGTCTTCAGCAGAGTCGGGCCGATGAAGACTTTGTGCACCGAGGAACTTGCCGAGACACCAGAGGCAATGGAGAAGCTCTCAGTCCTTGGCACGTGGGCCGATGCATGTGTGCCGAGGACTTTGTTTGAATCTGCCGAGGACTTGGGAGGAGCCGAGGATTTTGGAGGAGCAGGAGCAGCATGAGGAATTGGCCGTGGCACCGCCGAGGAACTTGGCCGTGAGGGCACTGCTGGTGAAGCACTTGGCTTGTAAAGGGCTTTTTGCCATAGATTTTCTTGGCTTGACAGAGGCCTCAGGGGCAGCAAAGAAGTGGCAGAGTCCTCATTGAATTTCCTCACCGCCTCATTGGCTTGTCTTACTAACTTGGCTTGGCGCTGGCCCATTCTTCAGAAAGTCCTCACCACGCTTGATGTCGGTGGGGTCACTTTTGACCAAGTGCCAATGGAGCTCTTGGGCATGGAGGATTGAGTGTGAATTTCTTCATGTACTTTGGAGTTACATATCGGTACTCCTCCATTCCCGTGCCCATCTCCTTTCAATCCTTTGAATGCGCACCTTGCGCTGATTTTTGTTTTCTTTGCCAACTCGCTTCATCGTGTGCAATAATCAGCATATATTTCCTCGTGGATTTCAAACGCGTCATGACCTCAGCCTCTTTCCTCCTTTCTCGTGGCTTCTTTCCTTCTCGCCATATTCTTCACCGAGGAATTTGAACAAACGAATTCTCCAAGAAGTATGCAACTTTTCTTCGAGGAACGCTGCAAATGAGTTAAGTTGATGAGAACCTAGTGATTCAAAGAATGACATGAGTACCGTGAACAGAGTATAGTTGCAGGAATTTGGAGAGGTCATATGCTTCTCGTAAGGTTTTTCAAAAGAACAAGTTTTGAGGATTTTGACCAGATGAGCCTTGAAGAATTTCACTAAGCATTCTTTGTCTTAGGTTCCAGAGTTGTACAGATCGAGGATCCACACAAATGAGGAATTTGAAGAAAAAATGATTGCTTAGAGAAACGAAACAAGAGCATATAACTAGTGAGGTGTTTGTGTGTGAGGATTTGAAGAATAAATCACCTTTGAAGATTTTGTAGTGTAAAATTTGGATCAACGAGGGCAGTAAAAGTAACTTTTAATTACCCTAAATGAAGAACACGACGAACTTGGTGTTGTAGATGTGAAGCTCGTCTGTTCAGATCTTCCATGCCCTAACTTGGCGGAGGAAGACAGCTACGGCGGCGGCGGAGTGAGGATTTCCGCAATGGCGCGAGTATCGCCGGGCGACGAGGTCGAGGCAGCGAAGCTCTTCCTCATCGGCGACGATGGAGAAGCGGCGGCGCTTAGGGTTTGAGGAGCTCGAGCGGAGAGAGAGATCGAAGGAGTAAAAGAAGTGAGGATGGAGAGAGGGGTATTTATAGAGGCATTGAAAAACTGTTCGCCCGAAGATTTAGAACGAACATGCCCCTGACCATTCTCCTTCTCACGACATGTGTCACCCACGCATCAGGTAGTGGAGATCGTGGTACGATCGTGGGTGAGTAAAATAATGCATCGTGGGATGCGGAACGGTTTGAGCGGCAAAACGAAAGTTTGATAAGATCAGTTTTAAAGTTTCGCTCGCAATTTCTTCAATGACAAGGACACAAAGAAGATTTTGAACGAGTTTCAAATAGAATGCACATGAAGAATTTGTGAATAGATTGGGTTGAGTATAGCATAGAGGGGAAGGGTCCGATCACATTCACTTAGCGTAAAAAGCGACTTGAAGAAATAGCTATAAGTGAATGTTGTAGAGGACATAAATATATATATATATATATATATATATATATATATATAGCCAATGAAGAAAAACGACGAAAAAAGTGAAGATTTTGAAAAGTTGAAGAATTTGAAAACTCAAGAATTTCAAAACTGAGGAAAAACTCAAATTGAAGATTTTCAACTTTGGTGGTGGCATGACCCACCAGATAAGAATGATGATTTAGACACCGCGCATAATTGTCATAGGGTTTCGAGAATCAAATTCTTCATTAATTTCTTCACACTTAGAGTGTTATTCTTCATTGATTGAAGAAAACGCTTTCTTCATGTGTTGCACATCTAAGTCATCAATTTTGCATAAGTGTCGGATGTGTGTCCTTTTCAAAGAACATTCAAGATTCTAAGATATTTAGCTCACACCGCAACTTGCTAAATCTCTTCTCATCCAAGGGCTTAGTGAAGATATCGCTAGCTGTTCTTCAGTCTTCACATGCTCGATGGAGATGTCGCCTTCAACACATGATCACGAAGAAAATGATGACGAATTTGAATGTGCTTTGTCTTCGAAAGTGCTGAATCTGGTTGTGAGCAATCTTGATGGCACTCTCATTGTCACAAGAGAGAGGCACATTCTTCACGTTGATGTCGTAGTCCTTGAGAGTTTGCTTCATCCACAAGAATTGAGCACAACACGAGCCAGCAGCAATGTATTCAGCTTCCGCAGAGAGAAAGGATACGCAGTTCTGCTTTCTTCGAGGACCAACAGACCAAAGATCGTCCGAGGAAATGACAAGTACCAGATGTTGACTTGCGGTCCACACGATCACCAAAGATAGTCGAGTCGTAATATCCAATGAGATCAAAAGTAGAGCCCTTGGGGTACCATAATCCTAGTGTTGGTGTGTGAGCTAGATATCAAGAATATGCTTCACAGCCTTATGGTGTGATTCCTTCGTGTAGCTTGAAATCGGGCACACATGCAAACACTAAGCATTATATCCGCCTAGATGCACATAAGTACAATAGAGAACCAATCATGGAGCGGTATACCTTGTGATCAAGTCAATACCATTTTCATCAAGGCATAGATGGCCATTTGTGGGCATAGGAATTTTGACGCCTTTGCAATCTTGCATGCCGAATTTCTTCAGACATCTTTGAGGTATTTCTCCGAGATATGAATATGCCATTGTGTTGTTGATTTAATTTGAAGACCTAAGAAGAATTTCAACTCTCCCATCATAGACATTTGATATTCTTCACTCATCATATAGGCAAATTCATCACTATAACGCTGGTCAAGACAGCCAAAGATAATATCATCAACATATATTTGGCACACAAACAGTTCACCATCATATGATTTAGTAAAGAGAGTAGGGTCGAGTGAACTGGTGTGAAGCCATTCTTCACGAAGAATTCCTTCAATGTATCATACCACGCCTGCGGGGGCTTGTTTGAGACCATAGAGAGCTTTGTTGAGTCTCAAGACTTTGTCGGATTCTTTGGATCTTCAAAACCTGTGTGTAGCCTTGAGCTACAAGTCGTGCCTTATTCCTCACCACAAGGCCATTTTCATCTTGCTTGTTGCGGTAGATCCACTTTGTGCCAATGATATTATGTTTGCGAGGATCTGGACGCTTGACCAGTTCCCACACATTGTTGAGCTCGAATCGATGTAATTCTTCTTGCATGGCCTGAATCCACTCAGCTCCGTAAATGCTTCATCTACCTTAGTGGGCTCTGTGATAGAGACAAAAGCATAGTGCCCACAAAAGTTAGATAAATGTGAAGCTTTTGAGCGTGAGAGGACTGGCGCTTCAATGTCATCGATGATCTTGTCAACTTGCACTTCTTTTGCAACGCGAGGATGAGCTGGTTGTCGCCGAGGAATTTGATCATTTTCCTCAAAGATCATTGTCTTCAAAGATTATCTTCAGTGCATCACCGACGTTCTTCACAGATAGGAATGAATTCTTCAAAGATATTCTTCAAGAGGAATGACATCCTCGCTTGTTTTGAACTTGATAGATTCCTCGTGTGCTGGTTCATCTAACATGTAAGGTAGGTGCTCTCTTTGCAGCCATTAGTTTCATCGAACCGCACATCTACAAGGTCAACAATCTTGTGAAGAGCGATGTTGAAGACTCAGAGGTGTGCGAGTCCTTTCCGTAACCAAGCATAAAACCTTCATGTGCTTTCGGTGCAAATTTAGAATTGTGATGAGGATCTCTAATCCAGATTTAGCAATCAAGACTTTGAAATAACTTACATTGGGTTTCTTGTCGCTGAGGAGTTCATAGGCGTCTTCTTGAAGAATTTGTGAAGATATACTTTGTTGATGATGTGGCACGAGTATCAATTGCATCAATCCAAAATGACTAGGCGCTTTGTATTCATCAAGCATAGTGCGAGCCATCTCAACAAGAGTTCTGTTCTTGCGCCCACGATGCCATTCTCACGAGGAGTATAGGGAGCAGATAACTCATGAGTAATACCAAGTTCATCAAGATAGGCATCAAGACCGAATTCTTGAACTCAGTTCCATTGTCACCCCGATGTGTCCGATCTTCACACCAAAGTTAGTTGAAGCCCTCGAGGAAAATCGCTTGAAGACTTCCCGCACTTCATTTTTGTAAGTAACAATGTGTACCCATGTGTAACGAGAGTAATCATCAACAATAACAAAGCCATATAGAGATGCATCATTAGTGACAAGCTGAGTAATGATTAGGACCAAAGAGGTCCATGTGAAGCAATTCAAGGACGAGTAGTGGTCATGATAGTCTTCACTGGATGCTTGGCCTTGGTCATTTTTCCAGCTTCACAAGCTCCACACAAGTGATCCTTGAGGAATTTGACATTCTCAATGCCAATGACATGCTTCTTCTTTGCAAGCGTGTTCAAATTCCTCATGCCTCGTGACTAAGTCGCCGATGCCATAGCCAGCCTTTCAAGCTTTTGCAAGTAGACACACGGCTGGTTGTGGTCCCAGAGAGAAATCAACAATATACAAGTCTCCTCTCCTAAAGCCTTCAAGACTTTGGAATTGTCAGCTTCCATAATCACAACACAACGATATTTGCCAAAGATAACAACCATATCAAGATCACAAAGCATTGAGATCGACATGAGGTTGTATCCTAAGGACTCAACAAGCATGACTTTGTCCATGTGTATGTCCTTAGAGATCGCAACCTTACCAAGACCCAATACCGACTTTTGCCTTTGTCAAGAAAGATGATATGCTTCAGATGAGACGGTGATAAGGAGCATCCATCAATAGATTCTTGTCACCGGTCATGTGATTTGTACATCCACTATCGAGAACCCACTCTGCTGGTTTTGGGTTGATCATCCCGCAGATGAATTAGTGTAACTTACGATCTCATATACTTCATCGCTGAAGAATATGATATCAAGTTCATCGATGAATTTCATCAGTAGTATAACAGATAAGTAGTATGAGGACGGTGAAATGAAAGTTCATTTCATCATGATTAGCCTGCGCCCTTTCGTGCATTTTTGTCGTGCCCCAAAGAAATTCTTCAGACGCTTAAAGCACGCCCCGAGACCTGACCCGCAGAAGAGGTTAGTTCTTTTCTTCACCACCCACATCTCAAGGGGTGGCAAAGAGTTCATCACTCATGCGAGCACCATATGAGAATGGTGGCATAGAGGCCAATCCATTTCGCTTCACATAAGAGGGGTTAGGTAAGTATATGAATAAGCAGAGAAATTCTTCGAGGACTTATGAACATATTGGTTTGAAGAATAATGCACATATTCATAGCCCTTAGCTCTACCTGCAAACAGAGTTATTAGCACGATGATAATCATATGAGGACTTTGATCCTTTTGAGGAATTTGATCCATGTGAGGAATTTGGTCCGTATGAGGACTTGGATCCATATGAAGAATTTGGTCCATATGAAGAATTTGATCTGGGGTTCCTATTCTTCACGTGTGGTGTCATGAGGACATTCACCAAGACTTTCAAGGCACTTCTTGGGAACCCAGATTTTCTTCATAGGGGAACCGCTCCTGCAGCTTAGTGCCAACATATCTAGCAAATACTTCACCATTCTGATTTTTGAACAGTTTATAGTTGAGTCAAATGACTCATCAAGAATGAGGAGATTCGCATGTAAAGCCAGATAAGTTAGATGGATCAACTGGAGGTCCCTTTGCAGCAACCCATGAGGTTTTGGGATACCGCTCAAAGCTTCCAATATGTTCCATCAAGATTGAGTTTCCTCTCAAAGGCAATACCTCTTTCCTAGGGTTCCCGTTGAGGATCTGCTTTTAAGCACATCACAAAGAGTCTGATGCCCTTTGAGGCTTTTGTACATGCTCATCATATACAATTCCTTCAGCCCTGCATCGTCAAGGATACTAGCAATGTCCTCGATGAGGAATTAGTGATAGCAGAGGCAGGTGAAGAATTTGTAACAGCTTGAAGCATTTGAACATTCAGTGAAGAATTAGCGATTCACGCTCAATGCACTTTAAGCATGGAGGAACAAATTCTTCCGAGAAGCGCTGATTTGTTGAGCAAGTAATGAATCGCGCCCTTCAAGATCTTCATAATTCACTCTTAGCTTCTCAAGATCTTGCTTTCTTTGAAGAAATTCATAAGAAAGTTTCTCATGATCGATAAGAGAGTGTTATGATGACCTTGAAGGTTGTCAAACCTAGACTCAAGTCTCTCAAGATTTTCGTCGTGGCTTTAGTGCGATCCATTTCTTCACCTAACATATCATCACTCTTATCTAGCATGTTTTGAACCTTTTCCAAGGCATGTTGTTGTTTGGTGGCAATGCAAACAGGTTTGGTATAACTAGGTTCATTGTCATCATCGATCCATCATCATCGATTCACAAATACTAAATTCAGATGAGGAACATTCGTTACCTCGACACCCTTTGCCATGAGACATGATGTCAAGATGATGATTCTGGTTCGAAAGTCATCGTTTTGAGAGATTCCTTGAAGTCCTCAAACCAGGGATCATGACAGGTTCAATGACCTTCATAGACGTCGGAGATTCGGTCCTAGATAAGCTTCGCATTGCAAAGATGCATAATGCGCCTGAATTCACCTCTAGATAGGCAGGAACATATGATATCCTTCGCCATGATATCAAGACGAGTGTACTTGCGAATATCATCTGCGTTCGCCGTTTTGCATAGATCAGTAAGACCAATTTTAGTGACGGTCCACATTTCGCTGTCCATTGCCATGAGGCGCTTCCTCATCATGGCCTTCCACTTGGGATAATCATGACCGCCAAAGATAGGGCATGTCACTTTCTTCATACCTGCGGCTCGACATAACTAAAACTCCGGTGGTTAAACCAAAATCACACGTAACAAGGGAGTACCTTGCTCGATACCAATTGAAAATCGTTATATCGACTAGAGGGGGTGAATAGGCGATTTTATGAATTCTTCATCGAGGAATTTGCGGTGAGGAAATTCCTTAGCGAAGAACTACTTGCAGCGGAATAAGTACTCAGATGTAAGCATAAGAGAATGCGGCATGGTCATCATGATGAAATGAAGACAATCAAAGAGTATGTAAAGCGTAAACACAGGATAGCACAAGATGAAGACAAACAGATCAAGAAATTGAACTGAGGAAATTGAGAAAGTCTTCACCAAAGTCTTCAAACACAGATATGAACAAACACTCAACACAATAATGAGGAAATGAAAGGGTTGAGGAAATAGAACCGATTAGGTTGGTGAAGACAATGATTTGGTAGACCAGTTCCAACTGTTGTCTCGCTTGTACGTCTGGTTGGAGCGGCTGAGTATTTAAACTCGAGGGCACACAGCCCCGGACACCCCAGCCGCTGAGCACGCAGCTCAGACACCAAGTCCTCACCAGATTCTCCTTGAACTAAGGTCACATGCACTCGCCCAATCACTCGTGGTAAGTCTTCAGCGACTTCCAAACCTTCACAGACTTGGTCACTCGGCGATCCACAATTCCTCTTGGATGTTCTAGACCATGACGCCTAACCGTCTGGAAGAAGCACAGTCTTCAAAGGTAACAAGCGCCGGATCCATGCAGGATCAATCTCTTCAATGATGCTCAATCACTTTGGGTTTGTAGGGTTTGGTTTTGGGTTTTCCTCACTGATGATTTTCGCCAAAGTCCCTTGAGGATGGGTTGCTCTCAAATGACAAGTGTCAAGTTCTCTCGAGCAGCCAACCACCTAGTGGTTGTAGGGGCGGCTATTTATAGCCTAGGAGCAGCCCGACATGATAAGACATAAATGCCCTTCAATGATATGACCGTTAGGTGGATAAGATATTTTGGGACAGGTGGTGCAAGAAGACAAGAACGGTCGGAAATTTGAATCTCAAATTCCTCGGGGCTATCATGTTCCTCATTGTGTAGGCAATCAAGATCTGGCGAATTCCTAACTCCTCGGTCGAGAATAAATTCTCGGCTGACTGTAAGAGCTTCGCTCTCACATCAAGAAATTGACTCAATCTGTATGAGTTTTCCAAAGGCTTCACTCAAGGGATTGGTAGGTGTAGGATTTTGAGTTGAGCATCACATGGAAATTTTTCTTTAGTATTTCCTCGACCCCTTTAACGAAAGACAAAGTGTTTCCTATGACTCAAGAAAAAGAAAATGAAACTACGAAAACAAAAGTCTTCATGCTTCATGTTCCTCAAATGAATACCAGGTCGTCAAGGTCACACCAATTTCTTTACTTTCAAAGTCTTCAGAAAGTCTTCAAAATATCAAAGTCTTCAGTCGAAGAACTTCATTTTTAGGGGTCAACTTTCTCTGTAAATATCAAACTCCTCATAGACTTATAGACATGTGTACACTCACAAACGCATTAGTTCATTAACCTATAAGTCTTCAATACACCAAAATCACTAAGGGGCACTAGATGCACTTACACGGATACGTATGACAAAGAGACAACTGAAATGTATGCTAACATAACAGACATTGTTCGCTTGCATTATATCTCCATTCGAGGATCATCGTGTGTGGTTACAGCTTTGTCGCTGGTATAACCTGTTTTCCGTGATCGCAAAACCCGTAGCTGATGATTATTTCAAATCCATCAATGTCAAGGCGGCGTACTGCACCAACGAGCCTTTTATTTTGGCAAATCAAGCAACACGATATTTTTCTTGGAAGACACATTTGCACGTAGCGATGACCGGAGAGTATTGCAAAGGTTTGAGTAGAGGAATTCGTTTAATGAAGTTGCACAACAAGATGATGCTTACATCGCTCCCGATGTACAAGATAACATAGATGTTCCTAATATCTTTGAGAACCATCACGCCAATGACGCCGCGTAAAAGATTGCCCGTCAGGTCTTTGTGGACATACAAGAGTTGATCAAGAAGAAGCCAACGTTCGAGGACGTTGAGGACGAATAAGAAGATGACACCGTGGGGAATTGCGATTCAGACTGATACACATGGCGAAGATGTTGACGCTGCTGCTGCGGATGATGATTACATTGCTTTTGTCGTATTTGCCTATCAGAACACGTTTTTTTTTCTACTATGTGAAATTGTGTTTGCTATGACAACTGAAACCTGATGAACATGTTGTTTAGTATTTTGCTGTGAGAACATCACTTGTTATGTATGTTGATTTGTGTTTGGTGATTGTATGACAACTAAAACATGATGACATTGTTGTTTAGTTGTACTCATATTTGGCTGTGAAACTTGAATTTGATGACATAGTTAGCTGTTGGACTGCAATTTGCTCGACGTCTTTGAATGAGAACAAAGCTGACCTGACAGGGCCTCTGCTATTTATTTATTTATATGAGCAAAAGGGGATACCCCCTGATTTCCGTTAATAGAAATCATTAGATGTTCACAACACTATGCCCAGCCTGCTACATGTGTTTCATTCATTACTAGTTTCAAGCAAAGTGCTCATGTCGTAGCTAATCGAATACATCATGAGTGCTACATACAATCGCAAATAAAGAGACAATCATCCAACAGAGCACATCAATTTTGCCCATTATCTTCACAAGCTCTTTCATCTCCTCATTCTTTGTCAAGGCTGTTCAGCGCTTGTTGCTTGGCCATGATCGAGGAACTGCATCTTTAACCTTCGCTCTGATCTTCCTCTTTCGTGCTCCTTGAGCCATTTGTCCAACACCCCAACCTCGCTGGTATTGGGATTCCTCGGCTAACCAAATAATCAGCATAGTTGCATTCCCCACATCAAGAACTTCCCGTAAATACAAATCACACGAATCTTCCCTTTTCTGCACGAATCAAATTGGAAGATCATCAACCAAACTATTAAAAAAATAAGCAACTAAAAGCAGCAGAACAACACTTAAACATATTATTACCCCATGATTCGGGCATTTGTAGAAGACTCGGCCAGGGTTGCGGATTGTGGTTGAGACGCGACGGATGACTCTGCGTGATTTGCAGCAGTGGCACCACACCAACGGCAGTGGGTTGCCATGAGCAATCATCTGTGGTGCGCATGCCGGCGGGGGTGTGATGAGACCCACAGGCGATGGTACGGGTGGCGACTTGGCGCATATCTGGTTGTTGCCTACTGAAGAGCAGGTGGACGAGCAGCCAGCGGACATGGTTGCTGCGCCGTAGCTTCTTGATGCTAGGCGAGTAAGTAGAGAAGAGGATGTTTAACGTTGGATATGTCGGTTTCATTACTTGCGAGTAGCATAGCACCATATATAGTCATAGTCTAGGTTTGGATTGAACCAGCCTGAGAGCACGCCTTTATTTTTTCTAAAACTCGCAACGTCTCTCTCATTGGTACACTAGCTTGTTCTCAGACGCCTTCCCAAGTCTTTGATTTTCTTTCCCTTTTTTGCAAGGAAGGAAGGAGGACAAAATTGAGAGTTCCTCGGACTCGAACCCAAGACCTCTCGGTTGAAAACCAAGGGTGCTAGTCACTTATGTGGCGAACGTTCCCTGTGAGGAGGACGGTAGACGAACGCATTTTCCTCGTAGTTTTCTTCCTATATATAAAAATGTATGCTACTTGGTGTCCGCTTAGTCAAAAAACGATTGTGCCAACCTTGACCGCTCGATTGACATTCAACGTCTGTCGCGTTTCTTGATCTCTTCTTCCTCGAGCCGCCAAAGTTAAACCAGCGCCGGCGGGACCACTGCCTCCCGCCTCCCACGGCTGGCTGTGATCTTCCCGGCTCCTGTTCGTTCCGTCCGAGGCCTCACCATCGCCCTCCGCCTTGGTTCGCCGCCCACGCGCCGCCCTCGGTGTTGTCAACATGGTCAACAACCGAGAGGAATAAGGAGATGACTGTACATGGTGAGGATGAGAGGATCAAAGACCCGGCACAAGCAGTAATTTTGTTTTTTAGGACGAGAGAAGGGTATCAACTGGGTTGTGCGAGACCATGGACCGCCTAGCCAGTGCTTTCATTTCATATGTTTAGCACATGACCAGCCCAGTTTGTTTTTTTTCCTTTCGAAAAATGGCTAGCCAGCTATTTTGTTTTTTGCGTATAACCAACATAGGCCTACTTGCTTTTCTACGCCTGTTTGGTGGGAATCTTTCAAGACGAGGAGGGATGCATTTTGCCCATAAAATGGACTATAAGTAATAAGAAATGGGCTATAAGTAATAACAAATGGGCTATAAGTAATAATAAATGGGCTGTAAAATGAAAAAAATACAGCAAACAGGCAATTAGTTCCCAAATACTATTTTCTTTCGGATTTTGATATTTTAAATTTCATTGTTTTTGTGCGGGTAAAATTTCATTGAATTTAAAACAAGGTATATTTATATTTAAAATTAATTTGAATCTGGATAGAAATTTCGGGTTGTATGCTGTTTGGGACAGATTTGGAGGCTGGCTTGTGGGTCTACTAGGTTGACGTGTACTTTGGCTTTGTCAACTTAGTCCACAAACGATTCAAATTTAGTCCACAAACGATTCTAGTAGCAGTGACCATTGGATGCTAATCCAACGGCCGTCTTTCGCTTCTTCAATATCTCGATCTTCTTGCTCCGATCGCCCAAACCAGCTCCGGTGGGACTGCTCGCTCCGCCTCCGTGGCGGGTCTTTGCCCAGTGCCGCACCGCCCACCCTACTTCATTGCTGGCCGTGCCATTCCTCTACTCACTCACACCTCCTGTTATTTTTACGGCGGCGGCCGGGGACCATAAACCTCGTACTCCCCACCGTAGGGCAACCATTGCCGAGTCTTCCCGGCTCCGTGTCGTTCCTTCCTAGGCCTCGCCGTCGTCCACCGCCATGGTGCTCTCGGCGCGGCCTGGTCAACATGGTCAACGAACGACATCCATCGGCCATGGACTGTGCACGCAAAATAATGATTCCTCCACCGACGGTGGGACCCACCGGAAGGGCCTCTCGATTTTGCAAAAAAACGTTCCTCACCGACATGTCGGACCCACCAGCTATATCTTCGCACGCAAGGAAGAGCCTCCTTATTACGCACAAAAAATGAATACCCACCCTCGCTAGATGGGACCCACCATAGTGGGAGGATGACTTAGGGCCAACTAAGTTGACGGGACGGAGGGCTTTGTCAACTTAGTCAATATGAACGATTCTAGCTCCAGTGACCGTACGATGTCCATCCAACGGCCATAGTGCTTCTTCAACCTCTGGTCTTCTTGCTCCAGCCGCCCAAAGCAGCGCCGGTCGTGCCGCGTGCTCCTGCCTCTCGTGGCTGGCTGTGATGCCGTGGGGGCCTCACCGCTCCCTACTACTCCCACCGCTGGCCCAGGGTATCCCTCTACTCACCCACACCCCCTGTTATTCTGCGGCGATGGCAGCCCCACGCCGCAACCGAACCAGTGAACCCTCTTACTCCTCTCCGCGCGGGCTACCACTGCTGCGTCTTCCCCGGCTCCGCGTCTTCCCCTTCCTAGGCCTCACCGTCCAGACCACCACCCTGGTGCTCTCGGCGCGGCGTGGTCAACGTGGTCAACGACCAACTTCCATCGGAAGAGTACTATATGTGGAGAGGCTGACGGCTGGGTCCAGGCGGCCGCAAGGAAGTGCCTCCTTATTACGCGCAAAATAATTATTCCTCCACCTGACAGCAAGGACCCACCAGACGGGTCACCTTATTTCGCGAAAAAAACGTTTCCCCATTGCTGTGACCCATCGGGGCCAACAGATTTCACAAAAAATGTTCCTCTTGTTGTCGTCACTCGGACCCACCAAAGTGCCTCCTTATTACGCACAAAAAATGAATACTCCTCTTGTTAGCTGGGACCCACCTTGGTGGGAGGCTGACTTGTGGGCCTACTAAGTTGATGGGGACGGGGCCTTTGTCAACTTTAGTCAATATGAATGATTCTAGCTCCAAGGACCGCACGATGTCCATCCAACGACCGTAGTGCTTCTTCAACCTCTCGGTCTTCTTGCTCCGGCCGCCCAAAGCAGCGCCGGTCGTGTCGCATGCTCCCGCCTCCCATGGCCGGGTTGTCTTTGCCGTGGAGGCCTCACCGCCCCTAATATTCCCACTTCGCTAGCAGGCCTGCGGCTGACGGCAGCCTCACACTGCAGCCAACGGTGAACCTCGTACTTCTCTCCGTGCGGGCTTCCATTATTGCGTTTTCCCGGCTCCCGTCGTCCCCTTCCTAGGACTCGCCGTCGTCCACCGCCTGGTGCTCTCGGTGGCGTGGTTAATATGGTCAAGGAACGACTTCCATCAGACGTGGACTATACGTGGAGAGACGAAAAGTTGGGTCCACGGCCGCAACAAGGAAGTGCCTCCTTATTACGCTGAAAATAATGATTCCTCCACCGACACCGGGACCCACCGGACGGGCCATTGTATATTTCGCGAAAAAATGTTTCCCCCTGACTGCTGGGACCCACCAGCTACATCTTCGCACGCAAGGAAGTGCGCCGGGCAAAAAGACAAAAGCGATTTGCCCGACCGCATGGGACCCACCAGCGACACCTTCGCACGCAAGGAAGTGCGTCCGGCAAAAAGAACGATTCGCCCGACATGCTGGGACCCACGGCTACATCTTCGCACGCAAGGAAGTGCGTCCGCAAAAACGATTCGCTTCGATTGCTGGGACCCACCAGCTACATCTTCGCAGAGCAAGGAAGTGCCTAACAATCGGGACCCACCTGGTCAAAGCGCACGAAGCGTTCTCATTCGGTCGCGGCGTGTATGTACATCTTGGTCGTTGCGAGGCGCCGCACGCGTCGTAGTAGAGGCGCGCGCGTGTCGTAGTAGAGGCGCCGCACGTAGCATGTACGCATGTTGGCGAGGGTGCAAGAAAGAAAATATGGCCACGCATACATACATACGGCAGGGTCTCGAACACCTACCGCGAGACACGTACATGGCTGGGTCGGAACGGAGAAACAGCGTCGTCGTCGTGTTCATGGGGAGCCAACCGGCTGGGTCGGAACGGAATGCGTGGTCGTGTTCATCGGGAGGGCTTGGACAAAACAGGCGATGGAAACGAGGCCTGGCGTACCGCTGAAAGGAGGAAACGGACCTCCTACGTTCGGAACGGGGTCCTGTTGATCAGGAGGGGTGTGGCGTACCGCAAAACGGAGGAAATGGTCCTCCTACGGTCGAAACGGGGGTCTTGTTGATCAGGAGGGGTGTGGCATACCGCAAAACGGAGGAAATGGACCTCCTACGGTCGAAACGGGGGTCCTGTTGATCGGGAGGGGTGTGGCGTACCGCAAAACGGACAAAACGGACTTGTGTTGGAGCGCTATGGTCGAAACGGGGGTCCTGTTCATCGGGAGGGGTGTGGCATACCGCAAAACAGGACTCCACGGGATACTGTTCATCTCCACCGTCGACCTCCTCCGGCCTCCACGGGCTACCTGTCGACCTCCTCCAGCCTCCACGGGCTCCTGTTCATCCGGCCTCCACCGTGCGCTTCTCCACCGGCCATTGTTCAACCACCCTCCACGGGCACCCTCCACCGTCTCTGCTCATCCAGCCCTCCACACCACGTGGTCTGTTCAACCACCCTTCCACGGCCACACCCCTCCACCGTCTCACTGCTCATCCAGCCCTCCACACCACGGGTCCTGTTCATCCAGAGGCAACGCCACCGCCATCGTTCATCCAACCCCCCCCGCCAGCAACGCCATTGTTCATCCAATCGATCGACTTGATTAGCGGCAGCAGCGAAGAATCACTCCATCGGGTTCGATTAACAGCCATCGATCGATCGCTCGGGTTCGAGAACGATAGCTCGCAGGTAATCGCCGGGTTGATTAGAGCCCAACGCCTTGCTCGGGTTGATGAGCCAACGCCGCACACACTGCAGCAGACGCATAAGAGAAACACGCATCGCCGCCCCGACCTCCCACCGTAACCGCAACTCCCTAAATTTTCCTCCCCTCGCTTCTACCACGGTTTTTCCGTCACGGACGGCACAAAGAATGTCATGCAGCTGCGTCTCCGGCCCGCCGGGGACGAAAAGCCCATTTTACGTCATGATTTTTTGTCATAGAAGTAGGAGCCCACCACATCTATGATGATACCGGGTTTTGTCACAATTATCGTCATAGAAGTGTCATATGTATGACAGAAAAAATTGTCGTTCGGCCCAAAATGTCACGGATGTGTCTTTTTTTGTAGTGCGCCTGCTATCCTCCCCACGGGGTCCCTGCGAACAGGCACAAGAAGAACATGGTTTGCCGTTCTGGTTTGCCGACTGCCGTTGGTTGCTCTGGATGAAGTGAAGGCACTCGGGACTGGTGAGGTGGCGTCTTGCGGGGCATGCAGTGGCGAGCTTCGGCCGCTCAGATTTGTCGACGTGGCAGGGACGGACCCATGCACCAGCGTCGTGCCTGTGAGAAGGCCCCATGGGAGGCGATGATCAAGCAGGTGATAGCCGTAGGCAGGTTAAGCATGGAAAGCAGATCAGCTTAGGTAAATGCAGGAACATACATGCCACTGGGTCCGGCCCGAGCGGCTTGGGGATGATGCAGCCTTAGGGCGCCCCAGAAGGTAAGCTAAAGACATAAGCAAGGGATACATGCCACGGGGGCGGACCCATGTGGCACGGGAATGATGCAGCCGAGGGTACTCCGGCTAAACGAGCTTGGAAGATGTCACAGGTCTCTAGGCGAAGTAGAGTTGGCACGGTGAAGGCGTCGTCGAGGAGTGACTCTTCATGAGCCACGGAGCCACGAGCCTCGGGAGGCTCTGGGGCTCGGAGGTTCCACAAGACCGTCTCCATTTCCTCCAGGACGGCGTGGTACCTGGCCTCCTGAGCCGCCAGGACACGCCGCATGTTGCAGTGATAGGCTGACGCCACGCTCGGCAAGCCGAAGGGGCGAACATAGCTATGTGGCGGGCCCTTGCAGCGGCCCACACGCGAAGGCCAGAAGTGCTTCTGAGATGCGACCTGTTGAGCCCGGGGACGTCGATGCAGACACGCAGCCCAGCATCCTCACCGGGATGGGGAGCTGCGCCTCGTGAGCGGCTGTCACCGCGCATGGCTCTTGCGTCTTGCAGTTGCTGAGTGGTCTTGGTGATGAACTCCTGAGTGGAGGGCACTCCTTGCCCTGTGCTCTCCTGAGGGACACGTGCCGTGAAGCACGCCTCCAAGTGGTGCCCAAACGCCTCCCTCGTGAGGTTGGCAAGGTCTGAGGCCCTCCAGAAGAGAGCCCCTGAGCCCTGTCCGAGGAGGGCGTCAGGCGCGCCTTCCTATGCGATGGAGGGAGGCGCCCCTAGGACGAACGCTGATCCTAATGAGGCTCCTGCCGCGTCGCCATCCTCCTGAGGTCCTGCGCGGCGCAACTGCTTCTTCTTGGGGATGGCCTCCGGAGGGCCCTCACTTCTGCTGTCGGGGTCGTCGATTGCTGCAGCTTGGAAGCTCAAGGGAGCACACCGCATCTCTCTCTTCACATGGGACCGTGATGATTCCTCCACTTCCTGGCATCTTGAGGACGTTGTAGCCGTGATGGGTGACTGCCACGAACTTGGCCAGGGCCGGATACCCGAGGATGGCATTGTACAGCAGATGGATGTGCGTGATGTTGAAGTTGATGAGCTCGGTGCGGTAATTCTTGCGCTCTCTGAAGGTGACAGGCAGGCGGACCTGCCCTATCAGTGTGGTGGAACTGTCGGTCACTCCTGAGAAAGGTTTGGTAGGCTGGAGCTGCTCATACGGTGCGCCGCCGTTGATGAGGGTCTTGGTAACCTGCACATTGCTGATGACTGGGGAACACAACATCGGGAGGGCGCCGGCGGTGGCCGCGCACTTGAGCTGATCTGCCGAGTTGAAAGTGATGGCGCATTGGGACCACTTGAGCGGGCACGTGGCCTCGAGCTTGGGGAGCACCGTGTTCACCTCGCGAGCAAACTGTTTTAAGATGCGCTGAGAGGCTGGGGCCTGGGCGCCGCCCAAGATGCATGCGATTGTGCACGGCTCCTGGAAGCCCCCAGCCCCCTCGTCCTGATGGTGATCGTTGTTCCTCCTTAGTGGCGGCAGCGGGGGAAGACCGGCGTTGCCTTGGGGGCGATCCTCACGAGGCTGGTCCCTCCAGGCGCCCTCGCATAGCGATGGTCTGCCGGCCGGTCCTCACGAACTGTCGCGCCATTCCCGGCGAGCCACGATCGTCGGCGTCGCCTCCACGTCCTCCTCCACGGCTGTAGCCCCGTTTGCTGCGCTCGGGGCGTCGACCGAAGCGTCCTTCTCATATGGCTCTGAGCTCTTGACAGTCGCTGGTGTTGTGGGTGTTCATGTTGTGGAAGGCGCAGAATGGTCGGCTGTTCTTGGATGACTCGGGCTGATCTCTGCCCCGTTTGGTGTCGGGCTCTGCTGCTAACACTGATGCTTCCTTGTGCTTCATGTCCTTGGCCTTTGCCTTCTTCTCCTCCGCTCCTGCAGCTGGCAGCTCGAGGAGAGAGAGGCGCCCCTCATCAGCTCTTGCGCACTTGGTCGCCAAGTTGAACAGCTCCTGAGATGGGCAGAGCTCCCCGTGGATAGCGAGCTCTTCCTTCATCTTGACGTCACGGACGCCGTCGGAGAACGCGGAGATGATAGCCTCGTCCGTGACCTTGGGGATCTTGAGGCGGGTGTTGTTGAAGCGCTAGATGTACTTCTAGAGGGTCTCTCCTGGTTGTTGCTTGATGCGGCGCAGGTCGCCCGCGGCCGGCGGGCGGTCGCGAGTGCCCTGGAAGTTGGCGACAAAGTCGTCGCGCATCTCGTTCCAGGAGGAGATCGAGTCATGCTGCAGGTTCAGGAGCCAGGAGCGGGCTCCATCCTTGAGAGCCATGGGAAACCAGTTCACCATGACTTTCTCATCGCCGTTGGCCGCTTCGATGCTCAGCTCATAGAGCTGCAGGAACTCCGCGGGGTCGGCGGTGCCATCATAGCAAGGAGGCACATCCGGCTTGAACTTGCCGGGCCAGGCGACGCTGCCTAGCTCGGGGGTGAAGACGCAGCAGCCGGCCGTGGTTGCTGGGGCCTCCTTTGGAGGTGGAGCTTGGTCTTGATGAGGTCCGTGCGGCGCCGCCGCGGGTGATGCACGGTCTTGACGAGGTGGCGCGGGAAGCGCGGGTGCAGCTTCTCGCGGCCGTGGGATTTCTTGGCAGCTTCTCTCTTCGCGCGCGGGCACCAGGCGTGGCGGATCACGCCGTGGGGCCGTGTGCCTTGGTGCCAAGGCACCATGTAACACCCCGTATTCGATGCGCCAGGTGTCTTCCAGTTATTCGCCGTCGTTGCCATGTCTTTTGCTTGCGTGTTGCACTTTGCCATGTCATCATCTGCATTTCATATCATGTCATCATGTGCATTTCATTTTGCATACGTGTTCGTCTCATGCATCCGAGCATTTTCCCCGTTGTCCGTTTTGCAATCCGGCACTCCTATGTCTCCCGGCGCCCCCTTTTACCTCTTTTCGTGTGCGGGTGTCAAACGTTCTCGGAATGCCCCGAGGTTTGTCAAGCGGCCTTGGTATAGCACCGGTAGACCGCCTGTGAAGTTTCGTACCATTTGGAGGTCGTTTGATACTCCAACGGTTAACCGGGTAACCGCAAAAGCCTCCTTCTCCTTGCAGCCCAACACCCCTTTCAAAGTGGCCCAAAACCCACCAAACTCCTCACCATGCTCTCGATCGTTCGATCACGATCACGTGGCCGAAAACCGCACCTCATTTGGAGTCTCCTAGCTCCCTATGCCTATATAAACACCTACCCTCCAAATTGTGGATCATTCCCTTTTAAACCCTAATTTTCCCTCCGCGCGCGCGCGCGACGCGTCCGCCCGCGCCGGACACGTCCGCCGCCGCCGCTCCAGCTAACGGGAGCGCGCCACATAAGCGCGCGCCGGCTTCCGCGCCGCCCGGCCGCCCGGCCCGTGGGGCTTCAGGCCCATCGGCCGCGCCCGCCCGCAGCGCCGCCGCCGCCCAGCGCGCCCTCCGCGATCCCGCCGCCTCGTCGCCGGGCGCGCCGTCCCCGCCCTAACACCTCCCGCGCGCGCATGGCCAGCCCGCCGCGCCAGCATCCTCCGCCGGTGTTCGCCGCCGCCTCGCCCTCGCCGGACTTCGCCCCGCCTCCGCGCCAGCGCGCCTACCCGCCGCCTCGCCGTTGCCGCCTCCGCCGCCGCCTCGTAAAGCGCGCCCGCGCCGCCGATGCCGCCCGCCCCCGCCCGCCGTAGGCCCTGCCGCGCCTCCGGCCAGGCTTCGCCGGCCGCGCCTCTCCCGTCGACCTCCGGGCCCGCGCCGCCTCCGCCCGCTCTCGGCGGCCCCTCGCGCGCAGCGCCGCCCGCCGCCGCCCACGCCGGCGTCCGCGCCTCGCCCCCCTCGCCGTCCTCCTCCAGCTCGAGCGGGCAGGCTTCGCCGAGCTGCTCTCGGCGTCGCCGGAGCCGGGGTGGATGAGATCCACCCGGCCCCCGAACCAAACACGGCGTCCCGCGTCCCCGGATCCCTCCGTCCCGCTCCGTCCCGTCCCCCGTTGACTTTCTCGGAGAGGTTGATTTTCCACTAAGTCCCGAATCTGCCGTTATTTTGTTGCATTTTCATCATGCCATAACTCTCTGCATATAGCTCCGTTTTGCGCGTGTAATATGTCAAATTTTTCGTCTCGAAGAGTAGATCATTTCATCTCAGTGCATCATTTTCATTTGAGCTCATCTTGATGCCCGAAATGCTGTTGGAAGAGGGCTATGTGATGTTAGTTTCTGATTCTTATCAGAACATGCACTTTTGTCATTTTTGCCATGATTGATGTGTGCATCCTATGAACTTGAGTCCTACATGTGTTTTGTAATATGCCATGCCATCTTTACAGGGGTGTATGCCATGTATTTTTGTGATCTCTGTGGTGACTAGCACAAGCATGCAAACTAGGCTTCATGATGTTGCTGATTTCAGCCCTGATTCACTGATATTTTTATGCCATGTTAACTTGATGCTCTGAGAGATACATGCTTATTTTGAGATACTTCAGTAAGGATGTTTTGAACATATGGTTATTCTCTATCCATCCATGCTCTTGTTTGCAATTATGGAGTGCCATAGCTTGAGTCAATCGAGCTCTACTTTTGCTATAAAATGTTTCCTGGCAGATTGTTTACATGTTATTCAATTTTGCCAAGGTTGTTGTAGTTGATCCGTGTATGCTATGGTGTTGTTCTTGCCATGTATAGCTTCTATGCCATGTCTTCTTACTGTTGGTTGCCTTGCCATGCCATGTATTGCTCTGTGGTGAGTGATTCAAGCTCACCAACATGCCTACTTATCGTTGTTCCTGCCATGCATGAATCTGTAATATAACTTGCTATGTTTACATGGGTGCCATCATATTTTCTGATCCTTTTTGGCTCATGGTCAGTAAGGGACTTTTGTTCTATGCTTTGAGTAGATTCATGCCATGCCTTTGTTTGCCATGATAAGTTCCTGTAACATGCTGTTTGATAGCTCTAAACATTGCAACTTTGATGTTATTTACGCCAATCTTTGGCTGTTATTATTTGCAATCTTGCCATGTCATTTTGAGCATGTTCTAGTTGTTTCTGGAGATAGCTCAGTGTTCATGTTTTGTAATGCTTTACCTGTACATCATGACCATGCCTTTTGTTTTCATATTGTGGTACTGTAGCATGTTGTTTTGATGCTTGCAATATGCCTAGTTGCTGTTTTGGACAGTTTGTTGCTATAACTTGTATAGAGTGTATGTGTTGAACCGTTGCTCCGTTTTGAGTATGCTCTATATGAAACTTGCTTGATTTTGCATGTAGATTCATATTATCATGTTGCATCCATGTTTTGAGGTGTTTGCTTGATGTTTGTATGCATTTTGCATCAATGCCATGTTTATCTTGTTTTGCTCATATCTTCTAGGCCGTAGCTCCGAATCTAATGAACTTTATATGTAACTTGACTAGAATTTCGTGTAGATCATCGTGGTGCATTTTAACTTGCTGCTTAACAACTTGAACATAAAGTTATTCAGATCTGGACCAATTTTGAAATCTGCATATGAGGACTTACCGGATTTGTTATATGTTGTTTCCGGCCTCATTTAAACTTGCCTTGATGTGTTGGTCTTGTATGCATCATCTCTTGCCATGAGTAGCTTCATCTAGCTTTGTCATGCATCATGCTTGTTGTGCATCATGTCTTGTTCATGTGTGGTGTGTTTACCATGTTGTGTGCTTCTTCTTGTTAGTTCCCGTTTCGTTGCGATCGTGAGGATTCGTTCGTCTACGCTTGGTTCGGCTTCATCCGTTCGTCTTCTTCATGGACTCGTTCTTCTTCCTTGCGGGATTTCAGGCAAGATGACCGCTACCCTGGATCTCACTACTATCATTGCTATGCTAGTTGCTTCGTTCTTTCGCTATGCTGCACTACCTATCACTTGCTGCTCAAGCCATCCCAAATTGCCATGTCAGCCTCTAACCTTTGACACCTTTCCTAGCAAACCATTGTTTGGCTATGTTACCGCTTTGCTCAGCCCCTCTTATAGCGTTGTTAGTTGCAGGTGAAGATGAAGTTTGTTCCTTGTTGGAACATGGAGATGTTGTTCCTTGTTGGAACATGTTTACTTGTTCGGATATCACAATATATCTTATATTATTAATGCATCTATATACTTGGTAAAGGGTGGAAGGCTCGGCCTTATGCCTGGTGTTTTGTTCCACTCTTGCCGTCCTAGTTTCCGTCATATCGGTATTATGTTCCCGGATTTTGCGTCCCTTACGCGGTCGGGTGATTTATAGGACCCCTTGACAGTTCGCTTTGAGTAAGACTTTTCGGCAAGGCCCAACATTGGTTTTACCATTTGCCTCACCACCACCTACATTTCCCTTGGGAGTAATTAACCCAAGGGTCATCTTTATTCAGCCCCGGGCCAATGCTTGTCTAAGTGTTGGTCCAAACCGAACCACTTGCGGTGCCGCCCTAGGCAACTTGGGGTATCGTCGGTTGTCGACGTAGTGTTCATCCGGTGTTGCCACGAGAACGAGATATGTGCAGCTCCTATCGGGATTGTCGGCGCATCGGGCGGCTTTGCTGGTCTTGTTTTATTGCTGTTGAAATGTCTTGTAGACGGGATTCCGAGACTGATCGGGTCTTCCCGGGGAGAAGGAATATCCTTCGTTGATCGCGAGAGCTTATCATGGGCTAAGTTGGGACACCCCTGTAGGGTATAAACTTTCGAAAGTCGTGCCCGCGGTTATGTGGCAGCTGGGAATTTGTTAATGTCCGGTTGTAGAAAACTTGACACCTGATCCGAATTAAAATACACCAACCGTGTGCGTAACCGTGATGATCTCTTTTCGGGGTTGATCGAGAGGAGAACACGGTTTCTTGGGTTATGTCTGACGTAAGTAGGAGTTCAGGATCACTTCTTGATCATTACTAGTTGATGACCGTTCCTTTGTTTCTCTTCTCGCTCTCATTTGCGTATGTTAGCCACCATATATGCTTAGTCGCTGCTGCAGCCTCACCACTTTATCCCTTTCTTTCCATTAAGCTTTGCTAGTCTTGATACCCATGGTAATGGGATTCTTTGAGTCCTCGTGGCTCTGATTACTACACCAACAGTTGCAGGTACAGGTTTGCGATGATCATGACGAGAGCGATGTTTGCTTGTTTTGGAGTTCTTCTTACGCTTCTTGATCGGGGATAGGTTCTGGTCGGCACTGGGCTAGCAGGGGTGGATATTGTTTGAGTTTCTGTTTATGTTTCATCTGTAGTCGGATGTTGATCTTGTATATGTTGTTGATGTATTCTTGTGGCATTTGTGCCTTATGTATGTATCCCCATCTATTATGTAATGTTGATGTAATGATATCCACCTTGCAAAAGCGTCTTCAAGATGCGCTTCTATCCTTGGCCCTGTTCAAGAATTCATCCGATTAACCAGTTAACTTGCCGATTAATCCCTACTCGTAGGGTCACCGAGTAGCCGATAAACCGAAAAATCATCCGATTAATTGATTAAATGGCTGATTAATTTGCCGATTAGCCGATTAATCCCCTACTCGCTAGCCAACCGAGCAGCTACCAGTTAACGATTTCCTCAACAATGATCCTTGGTGGCACCTTCGAGTTCCTTTAGGATAGGGTCGCATCTTGGGCGTGACACACCATCTTGGAGCAGAGGTGGTGGAGGCGCGCCATGAGCCTCATCGCCCGTGGCTGGTTGAGGGTGAGGTAGAGAGAGGGTAGCGCTGGGGAGCCCCCTGCGGTGCGGACGAGCTCGGCGACGCGATCGAGCCACTCCTCGTAGAGGTTGTCGATTGGGCGGTAGCGCAGGAGTTCGTTTGCAGCGAGGAGTGCAGCCCGGGCCTCCATGGGAGCGCGGCGTGCGTGAGACGAGGAATCGGCCGGGGTCAGCGATGGAGTGGCGGTGCGGCCGTCCTGCCGCACCGAAGGATGCAGCGTGGACGCCTGCTGCTCGTTCCCCGCCGGGCCAGTGGCAGCATTGGCGGCGGGAGACGGAGAACGACGAGGTGGCCCGCCGACGGGAGCCGTCTGAGCAACACAGGTGGTGAGGGCAGCCCGACGCTCAGCTCGAGCACGGTGAGCGTCTGCCATGGAGACAGCGGAGCGGCGGAGCGGCGAACCGATGGGAGGAAGCTACGGCGACCCCCTACAGCGCGCCAAATGTCGATGTGGGGTTCCAGCAAACCCTTAAGGTTCAACACTGGGTGCGCGCGAAGTCTTTCCTCCTACCGATCTACGCCCTAGCTCGCTAAGATCTCGCAGACGAACTCGACGAGCTCACAGCACAAGGGACACAAGATTTATACTGGTTCATGCCACCGTTGTGGTGTAATACCATACTCCACTGTGGTGGTGGATTGCCTCTTGGGCTGATGATGAACAGTACAAGGGGAAGAACAGCCTCCTGAGGTCGAGGTGTTCTTGTGCTTGGTGACTTAGCGGGTGAGAGCTGGGTGAACTGCTCGATGGGATCAGATGGGATCCAGCCGAGATGAGATGTGATCAGATGCCCCTACTTTGGCGGCTAGCTCTACTTATATAGGCACTGGTCCTCTTCCCAAATATTGAGCGGGAAGGGAGCCAACAACGGTGGGCAAATTTGGAGGGGGACAGGTAGTACAAGCTATCCTAACAGAAGTGGTCTTCGCCTGCAAAAGGCTCTGGTGGTGACGCCGTGTTGGGCTCCATGATGACCTCCGTCTTGCCGTCCTCCTGGTCTTGGTCTTGTTGCACTGATATAGCAACCTTTGCATGATGCCTCGGCACTCCTCCCCTGCACTGGCCTCCTTAGCACCAAAGAGGAAACAAGGACGTTGCGCGCGATGGCGCCCGCCTGGTGTCGATTGTCATGGCTCACGTCACGATAGCCTCGTGAGGTTTGCCCCGCCTTGATATCTCCGCTCCTCGTGAGCCTGCCTGACTAGGACACTCCTGAGGAGGTCTTGCGTTGTCCGCCTCATGAGGCTTGGCCCCTCACGAGGGTCTTGGATGCCTTCTCGATGAAGATGGGCGTCTGACTCTTTGGCTTAACCACGCCGTGGGCAGCGAGCAAGTCTAGGGACCCCCGTTCCCAGGACGCCGACAACAATCTTATCCTTAATGGCTACAATACAAATACGTGTCTTATCCCCTACTTTGTCACTATGATAGAGCGCCGCAAGATTGAACCCATCACAAAGCACCTCTCCCATTGCAAGATAAATCAATCTAGTTAGCCAAACCAAAGATAGATCGGAGAGAAATACAAATCTATAACAATCATGCATAAAAAAGTTCAGAGAAGACTCAATTAATATTCATGAATAATCTGATCATAAGCCCACAGTTCATTGGATCCCAACAAACACACCGCAAAAGAAGATTACATCGAATGGAACTCCAAGAATATCGAGGAGAACATTGTATTGAAGATCAAAGAGAGAGAAGAAGCCATCTAACTACTAGCTATGGACCCGTAGGTCTGTGGTGAACTACTCACGCATCATCGGTAGGGCAGCAAGGATGATGTAGGAGCCCTCCGTGATTGATCCCCCCTTCGGCAGACTACCGGTGAAGGCCTCCATATGGGATCGCGGAAGAACGGAAGCTTTGGTGAAAAAAGTGTTTCGGGTGGCTCTGTAGTATATTGAGAATATTTGGGAATTTATAGAGGCGGAATTAGGTCAAGAGGTTCCACGAGGGGCCCACAAGCTTAGGAAGTGCCCCCTTGGGGCGCACCTAGTGAGCTTGTCACTCCCTCGTGGCTCTTCTGGTCTTCTCCCAAACCTTCGTGGGTCCCTTCTGGTCCATAAAAATCACCGTAAAGTTTCATCGTGTTTGGACTCTGTTTGATATTGATTTTCTGAAAAGCCAAAAACAAGCAAAAAAAACAACAATTGGCACCAGGCACTAGGCTAATAGGTTAGTTCCAAAAAATGATATAAAATTTCATATAAAACATCCAAGATTGATACTATAATAGCATGGAACAACAAAAAATTATAGATACGTTGGAGACGTATCAATGTGTCGTGGCTAGCTTGGCGACCTCCGCTTTGTCCGACCTCTGGCTTTGTATGGGATGGGCGTGGTCTACCAGTAGGTGCACAACCGTCTTGTTGGTGGGTCTTCCCTGAACTCCGGGTGATGTTTGCTTGAACTGCGTCGGTATTTCCCCAAAGAGGAAGGGATGATGCAGCACAGCAATGGTAGGTATTTCCCTCAGTGATGAGACCAATGTTACCGAACCAGTAGGAGAACCACGTAAACAGCTCCTGCACACAAAGAACAAATACTTGCAACCCGGCGTAAGAGAGCGGTTGTCAATCCCTCACAGGTAAAAAGATAGATAAAATTGTAGTGGATTGGATAAATAGATCTCGCGGGAACGCGAGATAAAATAAATAACAATCAATTGCAGCAAGGTATTTTTGTATTTTTGGTTTAATAGATCTGAAAATAAAAGCAAATTAAAATAGATCGCAAAGGCAAATATGATAAAGAAGAGACCCAGGAGCCGTAGATTTCACTAGTGGCTTCTCTCGAGAAAAATAGCAAACGACGGGTAAACAAATTACTATTCGGCAATTGATAGAACTTCAAATAATCATGACAATATCCAGGCATTGATCATGTATAGGCATCACGTCCAAGATTAGTAGACCGACTCCTACCTTCATCTACTACTATTACTCCACACATTGACCGCTATCCAACATGCATCTAGTGTATTAAGTTCATGGAAAAATGGAGTAATGCAATAAGAACGATGACATGATGTCCACAAGATCTATTTATATAGAAATAGACCCCATCTTCTTATCCTTAATAGCAACGATACATACGTGTCGGTTCCCCTTCTGTCACTGGGATCAAGCATCGTAAGATCGAACCCATCACAAAGCACCACTTCCAATTGCAAGATAAATAGATCAAGTTGGCCAAACAAAACTCAAATATCGGAGAAGAAATACGAGGCTATAAGCAATCATGCATATAAGAGATCAAAGAAGACTCAAATAACTTTCATGGATAAAAACATAGATCTAAACTCAAAGTTCATCGGATCCCAACAAACACACCGCAAAAAAGAGTTACATCATATGGATCTCCAAGAGACCATTGTATTGAGAATCAAAAGAGAAAGAGAGGAAGCCATCTAGCTACTAACTACGGACCCGTAGGTCTACAATGAACTACTCACGCATCATCGGAGAGGCACCAATGAACATAATGAACCCCTCCGTGATGGTGTCTAGATTGGATCTGGTGGTTCTCGAACTTGCGGCGGCTGGAATTGATTTTCGTCGAATCCCCTAGGGTTCTGGAATATTGGGGTATTTATAGAGCAAAGAGGCGGTGCGGGAGGCCACTGAGGTGGGCACAACCCACTGGCGCGCTGGGGCCCGAGCACGCACGCCAGTGGGTTGTGCCCCTCGGGAACCCCAGTGCTTCTCAGGCCCATCGTTTGTCTTCTGGTCCATAAAAATTCCACAAAAAGTTTCATTGCATTTGGACTCCGTTTGGTATTGATTTCCTGCGGTGTAAAAAACAAGCAGAAAACAGCAACTGACACTGTGCACTATGTCAATAGATTAGTACCAAAAATGATATAAAATGACTACAAAATGATTGTAAAACATCCAAGAATGATCTCACCAGGTGATCCGGAACCATTATATATTCTGGTTTTGCTAGAGGCCTCCGGCTCCAATCATGTCGCGGGTACTTTCTAATTGGGTGTGTGTTTCTTTCTTCTGCCTACCCCGTGCTTTGAACTCCTCCAGGTTGAGATTTTCTGCTAATATGGCATGTGAGTGGCTCCCATGGATTGTGATGACACCATGTGGTCCTAGCATCTTCATCTGCATGTAGGCGTAATTTGGGATGATCATGAACTATGTGAATGTCGTTCTTCCTAGCACTGCATCATATCCTCCTGTGAAGGGAACAACCTCGAAAGTAATGAGCCCGCATCTGAAGTGAAAGGGTGTGCCAAATGCGACCTCCAATGTGATCTGGCTATGGGTGCCACCTTGTTCCCTGGCACTATGCCATGGAACTCCGTCGTGGAAGGGCGGAGGGCCGTCCATCCTTTGAAGTGTGCTTATGTACAATATGTTTATTCCCGAGCCCTCGTCCATGAGCACTTTGGGGAAGTCACAGCCCTCGATGAGCGGGTTTACGACGAGCGACAACCTTCCTGGGATGCATAGGATCCCCGAGTGGTCTTCTTGCCTGAAGGAAATTATTTGCTCCAAACACTTAAGGAATCGAGAGTGCTTTCTTTCTTGTGTGTGGTGACTGCATGTGTGCCGCCTTGGCCTTTGCTCTTTATGATCTTGACCCGTCATAAGTCCTTTTGAAAAGATCGCTGCCCTGGGTTGTGGGGCTATTGTTATTGGAGGTCTACCATGCTGATGAAGATGGAGGAAGCTCGCACAATAAATGGGTGCAAGAAGCCCCCACCACATGCAACGTGTGGAGTGCAATGTGAGATGGCGAATGCAAACAGAGGTAGTGGGAATAAGGAGAGGAGAGAAACAAGCATGATGGGCACCTCCCTGCGCACAACCATAAACCGACTTGAAGATATAACAACAAAAAACCAAAAACAACCCAACGAACCACTAACCGATGGGAACAGAAACACACGGTCCCTGGAACAGCCACAGGGCCAGAGAGGGACACCACAATGCTCGTGCATGCCCATCTTGCGTGAGTGAAAAGGCCGACAAGGAACAAATGGCAGCAGCCGCCAACTGACTAGGCCCAACAACATACAAAAACCAAGCACAGTAAAACATGCTAGCCAGCTGGGATGCGCAAAGACAAGAGTCGGGGTAGGTAAAGCCCAGGCAAAAGATGAGCATGCACACGCGCTAGGCCGCCTCACGCAAGTTAATAAGCATTGTCGGGGGCGTGTGATGCTAACAGGGTGACCTAGCCTCACCCTCACGCGTGGGGCACCACGCGGGCGTGATCAAAATCACCACATGACGATGCCCTGGCCGCGCCCGCGGTCCACCTGTCATGGACCCCCGAGTAAAAGCCGCCTGGGTGTGCCATCCAACCATATCGGACGACATGGAGAGCCCCAGGGACGCAACCACGGGGCCAACGTAAAACAGACAGTGTGGAGTGCCTCCTCGTCGAGCCAGTCTCTGGCACCAACTGGCGGGCGCGCCACACGCCCCGCCTGTCATGACTGAACCAAACCGATGGGGGCCGGAGACACCAACAGCCGAGTCCGGCCGGCACGCTGCACGCGCAGGCCAGTGATCTCGGGTGCGTCCGCGATCCACCTTTCATTGACCGCCTGGGAATACGCTGTTCAAGCAAATCAAATGACACGTAGAGCCCCGAGAGGCCTCGGTGGCACGTCACTGGCAAACAGACGGTGTAGAGGCCCTCTTTGTTCTCGAAGAGCCCGGGGAGACGGGTACTACTGATGGGGAACATAGGATGTAATTTTCCTACGATCACGCAAGATCTATCTAGGAGATGCATAGCAACGAGAAGGGGAGAGTGTGTCCACGTACCCTCACAGACCGAAAGCGGAAGCGTTAGGTTAACGCGGTTGATGTAGTCGAATGTCTTCGCGGTCCAACCGATCAAGTACCGTACGTACGGCACCTCCAAGTTCAGCACACGTTCAACTCGAGGACGTCCCTCGAACTCTTGATCCAGCAGAGGGTTGAGGGAGAGTTTCGTCATCACGACGGCGTGGTGACGGATATGGTGATGTGATCCGCGCAGGGCTTCTACTAAGCACTATGACGCTATGACCGGAGGAGTAAACTATGGAGGGGGGCACCGCACACGGCTAAGAAATAACTGTTGTGCTTTGGGGTGCCCCCTACCCCCGTATATAAAGGAGGAGGGGAGGAGGCTGGCCCTATAGGGGCGCGCCCAAGTGGGGGGAAACCGACTAGGACTCACAATCCTAGTCGGCCCCCCTTTCCTTTCTTTCGGAGGGGGAATACGGAAGGAGAGGGAGAGGGAAAGGGCGTCGCGCCCCCTCCTCCTTGTCCAATTCGGATTCCCTTGGAGGGGGGCGCGCGCCACCCCTTGCGGGCTCCCCCCTCTCTCCCCTATGGCCCATGTAGGCCCAATACTTCCCCGAGGGGTTCTAGTAACCCCTCGGTACTCTGAAAAATACCCGAACCACTCCGAAACCATTCCGGTGTCCAAATACCATCGTCCAATATATCAATCTTTACCTCTCGACCATTTTGAGACTCCTCTTCATGTCCGCGATCTCATCCGGGACTCCGAACAATCTTCGGTCACCAAAACACATAACTCATAATACAAATCGTCATTGAACGTTAAGCGTGCGGACCCTACGAGTTCGAGAACTATGTAGACATGACCGAGACACATCTCCGATCAATAACCAACAGCGGAACCTAGATGCTCATATCGGTTCCTACATATTCTACGAAGATCTTTATCGGTCAAACCGCAATGACAACATACGTCATTCCCTTTGTCATCGGTATGTTACTTGCCCGAGATTCGATCGTCGGTATCATCATACCTAGTTCAATCTCGTTACCGGAAAGTCTCTTTACTTGTTTCGTAATGCATCATCTCATAACTAACTCATTAGTCACATTTCTTGCAAGGCTTATCATGATGTGCATTACCGAGAGGGCCCAGAGATACCTCTCCGATACTCGGAGTGACAAATCCTAATCTCGATCTATGCCAACCCAACAAACACCTTCGGAGACACCTATAGAGCATCTTTATACTCACTCAGTTACGTTGTGACATTTGATAGCACACAAGGTGTTCCTCCGGTATTCGGGAGTTTCATAATCTCATAGTCAAAGGAATATGTATAAGTCATGAAGAAAGTAATAGTAATAAAACTTAACGATCATTATGCTAAGCTAACAGATGGGTCTTGTCCATCACATCATTCTCCTAATGATGTGATCCTGTTCATCAAATGACAACACATGTCTATGGTTAGGAAACTTAACCATCTTTGATTAACAAGCTAGTCTGGTGGAGGCTTACTAGGGACATTGTGTTTTGTCTATGTATCCACACATGTATCATGTTTCCGGTTAATACAATTCTAGCATGAATAATAAACATTTATCATGATATAAGGAAATATAAAATAACAACTTTATTATTACCTCTAGGGCATATTTCCTTCAGTCTCCCACTTGCACTAGAGTCAATAATCTAGTTCACATGGCCATGTGATTTAACACTAATAGTTCACATCTTTATGTGATTAACACCCATAGTTCACATCACCATGTGATCAACACCCAAAGGGTTTACTAGAGTCAATAATCTAGTTCACATCGCTATGTGATTAACACCCAAAGAGTACAAAGGTGTGACCATGTTTTGCTTGTGAGAGAAGTTTAGTCAATGGGTCTGCCACTTTCAGATCCGTATGTATTTTGCAAATTTCTATGTCTACAATGCTCTGCACAAAGCTACTCTAGCTAATTGCTCCCACTTTCAATATGTATCCAGATTGAGACTTAGAGTCATCCAGATTGGTGTCAAAGCTTGCATCGACGTAACTCTTTACGATGAACTCTTTATCACCTCCATAACTGAGAAATATCTCTTAGTCTTCCAAGGATAATTTTGATCGTTGTCCAGTGATCTACTCCTGGATCACTATTGTACCCCTTTGCCAAACTCATGGCAAGGTACACAATAGGTCTGGCATAGAACATGGCATACTTTATAGAACCTATGGTTGAGGCATAGGGAATGACTTTCATTCTCTCTCTATCTTCTGCCGTGGTCGGGTTTTGAGTCTTACTCAACTTCATACCTTACAACTCAGGCAAGAACTCCTTCTTTGACTGATCCATTTTGAACTCCTTCAAAATCTTATCAAGGTATGTACTCATCGGAAGTCTTATCAAGCGTCTTGGTCTATCTCTAAAGATCTTGATGCCCAATATGTAAGCAGCTTCACCGAGGTATTTCTTTGAAAAAAAAACTCCTTTCAAACACTCCTTTATGCTTTCCAGAAAATTCTACATCATTTCTGATCAACAATATGTCATTCGCATATACTTATCAGAAATGTTGTAGTGCTCCCACTCACTTTCTTGTAAATACAAACTTCACCACAAGCCTGTATAAAACCAGATGCTTTGATCACCTTATCAAAGCGTATATTCCAACTCCGAGATGCTTGCACCAGTTCATAGATGGATCGCTTGAGTTTGCACACTTTGTTAGCACCTTTAAGATCGACAAAACCTTTTGGTTGCATCATATACAACTCTTCTTTAAGAAATCCATTAAGGAATGCAGTTTTGACATCCATTTGCCAGATTTCATAAAATGTGGCAATTTCTAACATCATTCAGACAGACTTAAGCATTGCTACGAGCGAGAAAATCTCATCGTAGTCAACACCTTGAACTTGTCAAAAACCTTTTCGACAAGTCTAGCTTTGTAGATAGTAACACTACTATCAGCGTATGTCTTCCTCTTGAGATCCATTTATTCTCTATGGCTTGCCGATCATCGGGCAAGTCAACCAAAGCCCATACTTTGTTCTCATACATGGATCCTATCTCAGATTTCATGGCCTCAAGCCATTTTTGCGGACTCTGGGCTCATCATCGCTTCCTCATAGTTTGTAGGTTCGTCATGGTCTAGTAACATGACTTCTAGAACAGGATTACCATACCATTTTGGTGCTGAACGTGCTCTGGTTGACCTACGTGGTTCGGTAGTCACTTGATCTGAAGTTTCATGATCATTATCATTAGTTTCCTCTCTTATTGGTGTAGGCATCACGGGAATGGTTTTCTGTGATGAGCTACTTTCCAATTTGAGAGAAGGTACAATTACCTCATCAAGTTCTACTTTCCTCCCACTCACTTCTTTCGAGAGAAACTCCTTCTCTAGAAAGGACCCATTCTTAGCAACAAAGATCTTGCCTCCGGATCTATGATAGAAGGTGTACCCAGAAGTTTCTTTTGGGTATCCTATGAAGACGCACTTCTCCGATCTGGGTTCGAGCTTATCAGGCTGAAGCTTTTTCACATAAGCATCACAATCCCAAACTTTAAGAAACGATAGCTTAGGTTTCTTGCCAAACCATAGTTCATGCGGTGTCGTCTCAACGGATTTAGATGGTGCCCTATTTAACGTGAATGCAGCTGTCTCTAATGCATAACCCCAAAATGATAGTGGTGAATCGGTAAGAGACATCATAGATCGCACCATATCTAATAAAATACAGATTCGACATTCGAACACACCATTACGCTGTGGTGTTCCAGGTGGCGTGAGTTGTGAAACTATTCCACATTGTTTTAAATGAAGGTCAAACTCGTAATTCAAATATTCGCCTCCGCGATCAGATCGTAGAAACTTTATTTTCTTGTTACGATGATTCTCCACTTCACTCTGAAATTCCTTGAACTTTTTAAATGTTCCAGACTTGTGTTTCATTAAGTAGATATACCCATATCTACTTAAATCATCTGTGAAGGTTAGAAAATAATAATACCCGCCGCGAGCCTTAACACTCAACGGACCACATACATCCGTATGTATTATTTCCAATAAGTCAGTGGCTCGCTCCATTGTTCCAGAGAACGGAGTCTTAGTCATCTATCCCATGAGGCATGGTTTGCAAGCATCAAATGATTCATAATCAAGTGATTCATCATGGTTAGCTATTCCACTAGCTAAAATTTCTTATGACCATGTACCTATCAAAATTCAGATTGACAGCAATATTCCCAGAAGCCAGATATTCAGATTTGAAGAATATTGGACTGAATTCAGTGGTTTTATTGAAACTGTGGAGAAACATTGGTTGAATTCCACTCATTTCTCTGATTCTGCTAAGAATTTAAACTTCAAGTTTAAAGCTATCAGAAGAGGTTTTAAATCATGGATCAAGCAATACTCCCAATTGAACAAAATCATTGATAATTGTTGTTTCTATGTGAAACTATTTGATGGCATTGAGGATCAAAGACCACTAGCTAGGGTGGAAAAGAATTTCAGGAAATTGCTCATCAAACATACAAACAAGTTGCTGGAGGCTAAGAGAATTTATTGGAGAATCAGGGCAAACATCAGATGGGCAAACCTTGGTGATGAAAACACCAAATTCTTTCATGCAATTGCTACTTATGTATTTAGGCACAACTACATCACATATCTTATGACTTTGGATGGATAGCAAGTTTTTGATCATGATCATAAAGCTGCTATACTATGGGCTTCTTTTAAAAATAGGATTGGTACTGAAACAATCTGCACACAAAACTTTAACATATCCCATCTTGCTATGAAAGAGGATCTTTATGATCTAGATAGGCCCTTCAGTAATGATGAAATTGATGATATCATCAATAAAATGCCCAATGACAAATCTCCTGGACCTGATGGTTTTAATGGCCTATTTATGAAGAAATGCTGACACATAATCAAACAGTACTTCTACAAATTCATCAATGATTTCTACAATGAAGTTGTTTCCCTAGCTCCTGTAAACACTGCCTACATAACTTTGATACCTAAGAATGACAATCCTGAAACTCCTGATGATTATAGGCCCATCTCCCTTGTAAGTATGCCTATCAAAATTCTTGCTAAACTCCTTGCTAATAGAGTGCAGCAGATTATTATATCCAGAATTAGCAAGAACCAATATGGGTTTATTAAGACAAGGAATATTCAGGATTGCCTTGCTTGGAGTTTTGAATACATACATATGTGCCACAAGTCCAAGAAAGAAATCATTATTTTTAAGATTGACTTTGTTAAGGCTTTTGATAAAGTGAACTACAAAGCTATCTTATTCATGATGAAGCATCTGGGATTTAGCAACAAATGGATCAGATGGGTCTCAGCTATCCTATCTACTGCTTCTACATCTGTCATCCTCAATAGTGTTCCAGGTAAATGCATACAATGTAAGTGTGGTGTCAGGCAAGGAGATCCTTTCCCCCTCTTCTATATGTTATGGTTGGATAATTATTGCAAATCATGGTTAATGATGCTTGGAGAAATGGAACATTATCTCTACCTATTGAGACTAATTTTACTGAATGCTACCCCATCATACAATATGCTGATGACACCCTGTTTATCCTGCCTGCTGATGAGGTACAAATTAGAAGTTTCATTGAGATACTTGACAATTTCTCAAAATTCACTGGGCTTGTTGTAAACTATAGTAAATCTTCCATGGTACCAATCAATATGTCTGATGATAAAGCTCAGGAACTTGCAAATACCTTCAATTGTAAAAAAGAAGCCATGCCTTTCACATATCTTGGCTTACCAATGGGTTCTACAAGACCTAAAGTTGCAGATTTGATGCCCATGGTATCTAGACCTGACCATAGACTTTCTGGCATTGCCTCCTTAATGTCATACTCCGGAGACTTGTTCATCTCAAATCCATAGTTCTTTGCTCTGCCAATTTTTGCTATGTGTTGTATCAGTACCTTTCTCCATATTGGACCACTTTGAAAAGTCATGCAGGAATTTTCTTTGGTATGGTAAGGATATCAACAAAAAGGAATTTGTCTTGTTAAATGGGATAATGTTTGTTTGCCAAAAAAGGCAGGGGGCCAGGTGTGTTAGATCTGAGAACACAAAACAAAACTCTGCTTATTAAATTTCTCTACAAATTCTTCAACAAGCATGATATTCCACAGGTTAACCTTATATGGAACAACTACTATAACAATGATGAGGTACCTAGTTTCCCTACCTTGGTGGGATCTTTTTGGTGGAGAGATTGTTGCTCTAATTTGCAAGGTTTCAAAAATATGACTATATGCTATGCTGGGAATGGTGATACAATTAAGCTATGGTCAGATAAATGGTGTTCTCATACAATATCACAGTCAATGCCTCAACTATTCTCTTATGCAAAGAAGGTGACACAACTCTTGCATCATCGACAATATGGAGGATAGTGAATTTTATGAATTGTTCCACTTGCCTATGTCTTCTATTGCAGTACAACAGAGTATCAATCTTAGAGAGCTGATCAACAACGGAGAGAACCAGAGCTATCAGTTATTGGAAATTCTATTGGGGTGACACAAAGTACTCTAATAAGAGAATATACCTTGAACTTATGGGAAATCCTGTTGATGCTCCTAAACCTTATCAATGGATATGGAAATCATGCACTTTACCCAAGCATAAATTCTTTTTATGGCTTATGTTACAAGACAGATTAAACACTAGAGACCTACTCAACAGGAAGAATTTCTACATTGAGACTAGTAAGTGTGAATTATGTGCTGATGAACCTAATGAACACCTAATGCATCTCTTTTTTAGCTGTGATTTCAGCCAAATCTTCTGGATGAACATTGGTTACCAATGGAACACTGATCATAACCTTATGGAAATGCTCTTGGAGGGAAGGAAGCAAGATACCCATGGATGTTTTAAAGAATGTTTGACTGCTGGATCTTTGGAGTCTCTGGAAACACGAAATAGCATTATTTTTTATCACAAGGCCAAGAATATGGCATATTGCATTGCCACTTTCAAGGAGCACTTCAGCATGATCATAAAGAAGGCAAAACCTGGATTGAAAGAGGGCATGCAAAGTTGGCTAGATCATTTGTAGACATCTTATTATCTTGTACTATATCCATCATGTAAAACCATATGTAACTGTTCCCCTATTATAAATGAAAATGAGAATCACAGTGGGGGTCTTCCCCACTGTTTTTGTCAAAAAAAAGTGATTCAAAAAGTCCATCTGCATGGAGTTTCTTCATGCGCTTTACACCAATATGACCTAAACGGCAGTGCCACAAATATGTTACACTATCATTATCAATTTTGCATCTTTTGGCATCAATATTATGAATATGTGTATCATTACGATCGAGATTCAATAAACCAATCACATTGGGTGTATGACCATAGAAGGTTTTATTCATGTAAATAGAACAATAATTATTCTCTGACTTAAATGAATAATTGTATTGCAATAAACATGATCAAATCATATTTATGCTCAACTCAAACACCAAATAACATTTATTTAGGTTCAACACTAATCCCGAAGGTAGAGGGAGTGTCCGATGGTGATCTTATCAACCTTGGAATCACTTCCAACACACATCATCACCTTGCCCTTAACTAGTCTTTGTTCATTTTGTAACTCCTGTTTTGAGTTATTAATCCTAGCAACTGAACCGGTATCAAATACCCAGGGGTTACTATGAACACTAGTAAAGTACACATCAATAACATGTATATCAAATATACCTTTGTTCACTTTGCCATCCTTCTTATCCGCCAAGTATCTAGGGCAGTTCCACTTCCAGTGACCATTTCCTTTGCAGTAGAAGCACTCAGTTTCAGGCTTGGGTCTAGCTTTGGGCTTCTTCATGGGAGTGGCAACTTGCTTGCCATTCTTCTTGAAGTTCCCTTTCTTTCCCTTTTCTTGAAACTAGTGGTCTTGTTAACCATCAACACTTGATGCTCTTTCTTGATTTCCACCTTCGCCGATTTTAGCATCGTGAAGAGCTCGGGAATCGTTTTCGTCATCCCTTGCATATTATAGTTCATAACGAAGTTCCATTAACTTGGTGATAGTGACTAAAGAACTCTGTCAATCACTATCTTATTTGGAAGATTAACTCCCACTTGATTCAAGCGATTGTAGTACTCAGACATTCTGAGCACATGTTCACTGGTTGAGCTATTCTCCTCCATCTTGTAGGCAAAGTACTTGTCAGAGGTCTCATACCTCTCGACTCGGGCATGATTCTGAAATACCAATTTCAGCTCTTGGAACATCTTATATGCTCCGTGGCGTTCAAAACGTTTTTGAAGTCCCGGTTCTAAGTCGTAAAGCATGGCGCACTAAACTATCAAGTAGTCATCATACCGAGCTTGCCAAACGTTCATAACGTCTGTATCTGCTCCTGCAATAGGTCCGTCACCTAGTGGTGCATCAAGGACATAATTCTTCTGTGCAGCAATGAGGATAATCCTCAGATCACGGACCCACTCCACATCATTGCTACTATCATCTTTCAACTTAGTTTTTCTCTAGGAACATATCAAAAACATAAGGGAGCTATAACGCGAGCTATTGATCTACAACATAATTTGCAAATACTATCAGGACTAAGTTCATGATAAATTAAAGTTCAATTAATCATATTACTTAAGAACTCCCACTTAGAGAGATATCCCTCGAGTCATCTAAATGATCACATGATCCATATCAACTAAACCATGTCCGATCATCACGTGAGATGGAGTAGTTTTCAATGGTGAACATCTCTATGTTGATCATATCTACTATATGATTCACGTTCGACCTTTCGGTCTCCAGTGTTCCGAGGCCATGTCTGTACATGCTAGTCTCGTCAAGTTTAACCAGAGTATTCCGCATGTGCAAAACTGTCTTGCACCCGTTGTATGTGAACATAGAGCCTATCACACCCGATCATCACGTGGTGTCTTAGCACAAAGAACTTTCGCAACGGTGCATACTCAAGGAGAACACTTATACCTTGAAATTTTGTGAGGGGTCATCTTATAATGCTACTGCCGTACTAAGCAAAATAAGATGCATAAAAGATAAACATCACATGCAATCAAAATATGTGACATGATATGGCCATCATCATCTTGTGCCTTTGATCTCCATCTCCAAAGCATCATCATGATCTCCATCATCACTGGCTTGACACCTTGATCTCCATCGTAGCGTCGTTGTCGTCTTGCCAACTATTGCTTCTACAAATATCACTACCGCATAGTGATAAAGTAAAGCAATTACATGGCGATTGCATTTCATACAATAAAGCGACAACCATAAGGCTCCTGCCAGTTGCCGATAACTTTTACAAAACATGATCATCTCATACAATAACTTATATCACATAATGTCTTGAGCATATCACATCGCAACATGCCCTGCAAAAACAAGTTAGACATCCTCTACTTTGTTGTTGCAAGTTTCACGTGGCTGCTACGGGCTTCTAGCAAGAACCGTTCTTACCTACGCATCAAAACCACAATGATTTTTCGTCAAGTGTGATGTTTTAACCTTCAACAAGGACCGGCCGTAGTCAAATTCGATTCAATTAAAGTTGGAGAAACAGACACCCGCCAGCCACCTTTCTGCAAAACAAGTTGCATGTCTGTCGGTGGAACCGGTCTCATGAACGTGGTCATGTAAGGTTGGTCCAGGCCGTTTCATCCAACAATGCCGCCGAATCAAAATAAGATGTTGGTGGTAAGCAGTATGACTATTATTGCTCACAACTCTTTGTGTTCTACTCGTGCATATCATCTATGCATAGACCTGGCTCGGATGCCACTGATGGGGAACGTAGCATGTAATTTCAAAAAAATTCCTACGATCACGCAAGATCTATCTAGGAGATGCATAGCAATGAGAAGGGGAGAGTGTGTCCACGTACCCTCGTAGACCGAAAGCAGAAGCGTTAGGTTAACGTGGTTGATGTAGTCGAACGTCTTCGCGATCCAACCAATCAAGTACCAAACATACGACACCTCCGAGTTCAGCACACATTCAGCTCGATGACGTCCCTCAAACTCTTGATCCAGCAGAAGGTCGAGGGAGAGTTTTGTCAGCACGACGGTATGGTGACGGTGATGGTGATGTGATCCGCGCTGACGGCTTCGCCTAAGCACTACGACGCTATGACCGGAGGAGTAAAGCTGTGGAGGTGACACCTTTGCGGCTAAGAAACAACTGTTGTCCTTTGGGGTGCCTCCCCTGCCCTCGTATATAAAGGAGGAGGGGAGGAGGCCGGCCCTAGGGGCGCGCCCAAGTGGGGGGAAACCAACTAGGACTCTCAATCCTAGTCGGCCCCCCTTTCCTTTCTTTCAGAGGGGGAGAGGGAGAGGGAAAGGGAAAGGGCGTCGCGCCCCCTCCTCCTTGTCCAATTCGAACTCCCTTGGAGGGGGGCGCGCGCCATCCCTTGCGGGCTCCCCTCTCTCTCCCCTATGGCCCATGTAGGCCCAATACTTCCCCGGAGGGTTCCGGTAACCCCTTGGTACTCCAAAAATACCCGAACCACTCTGAAACCATTCCGGTGTTCGAATACCATCGTCCAATATATCAATCTTTACCTCTCGACCTTTTCGAGACTCCTCTTCATGTTCGTGATCTCATACGGGACTCCGAACAATCTTCGGTCACCAAAACACATAACTCATAATACAAATCGTCATCGAACGTTAAGCGTGCGGACCCTACGGGTTCGAGAACTATGTAGACATGATCGAGACACATCTCCGATCAATAACCAACAGCGGAACCTAGATGCTCATATTGGTTCCTACATATTCTACCAAGATCTTTATCGGTTAAACCGCAATGACAACATACGTCATTCCCTTTGTCATCGATATGTTACTTGCCCGAGATTCGATCGTCGATATCATCATACTAGTTCAATCTCGTTACCGGCAAGTCCCTTTACTCGTTTTGTAATGCATCATCTCGTAACTAACTCATTAGTCACATTGCTTGCAAGGCTTATCATGATGTGCATTACCGAGAGGGCCCAGAGATATCTCTCCGATACTCGGAGTGACAAATCCTAACCTCGATATATGCCAACCCAACAAACACCTTCGGAGACACCTGTAGAGCATCTTTATAATCACCCAGTTACGTTGTGACGTCTGATAGCACACAAGGTGTTCCTCCGGTATTTTGGGGTTGCATAATCTCATAGCCAAAGGAATATGTATAAGTCATGAAGAAAGCAATAGCAATAAAACTTAACGATCATTATGCTAAGCTAACGGATGGGTCTTGTCCATCACATCATTCTCCTAATGATGCGATCCCGTTCATCAAATGACAACACATGTCTATGGTTAGGAAACTTAACCATCTTTGATTAATGAGCTAGTCTAGTAGAGGCTTACTAGGGACACTGTGTTTTGTCTATGTATCCACACATGTATCAAGTTTCCAGTTAATACAATTCTAGCATGAATAATAAACATTTATCATGATATAAGGAAATATTAAATATCAATTTTATTATTGCCTCTAGGGAATATTTCCTTCAACTACAACATCCTTTATAAGAGCATAATTAAATCATCACTGGCATAAAATCAACGCTACATTTTGTGCTATTGTCCTTAGGGCATCTCCAACGGCAACCCACAAATTTCCTCCTACATCCGTCTGCGGGCAGAGGGGACCAGTCCGCAGACACAGATGCAGGAGGCCGCCATCTAATCGTATCCTGTATATGTCCACCGTAAATTCAAATTCAAATGTACTCCGATCCACACAGCGCACTGGATCGCATGCCCGATCACAACCAAAAAAAGGCAAATATGCTTAGTTTTTACATGCCCTAATGCAAAAAGAACACCAGTCCGACAGTCCATGCATTTCCGCCCTGCCGGACCGGCAATCCCGGCCGCTGCTCCCCGATCAAGGAGATGCCGTCGCCGCCGCGTAGGCAGCCTCCTCCTCTGCGTCCGCGTCCGCCTCCGCCGCATCCTCATAGTCTGTCGCCGCCAACTCATCTTTCTGCCGCTGCAACATCTGGTAGCGGACGAATTGCACGATTATTTTTGCATTGGTATCCAAAGAGTCGACATTCAAGGTCAACATCTTGGCGTCCTCTCCATTGGCGGCGATCTTCACCCTCTCTTCCTCGAGCATGGCCTTCCTGTCTTCGATCATGGTCCTCATCTCTTCGAGCTTGAGCTTCTTGTCTGTTGCCTCCATCAACAGTTTGAACTTCTCCGCCTTCTTTTCCTCCTTGATGTCCGAGCGCCTCATGCATGCCTCCTCCTTCGCCAAGATGTCCTCGAACCTCCCCGTTAGCTTGGTTGCCACACCTTCTCGCTTTTCCCTCTCCTCCTCCCACTTCTTCCCCTGAAATTTTTCTAACCTTCTTCAATGGTTCTTGGGTTGGGTTGGTAGGGTCATCGGTTTCTTTCTCATTAGCTTGGGCGGCGGTCTTGGCAATGAAAAGGTTCCACTTTGGTTGCCCACAACCATATGTGAATGTTCCTCCAAAAGGTTGTGTCCTTTTGCTCTGTGCCGTGCATCGGATCAATGCTAGCGGCCAACCATGCATCACACAACAGCTCGCCCTCTCACATGTTGAAGCTTTCTCCTCTAGCCTTCTTCTTCGGATCGTCGGCTATATCATCCGGATCGTCCTCCTCCTCCTCCTCCTCCCACCTCCCACTGTTGCTCTCCGGTGGCCCAATGTTGCTGTTGTTATGTGCCATCGCCGGTTTGGGTGTAGGACTGCTGCGTGGTCGTCTAAGTGTAGGACTGCTGCTGGTGGTAGTTGCCGGACTAGGTGGGATCCGAATCTTCCACCTGCACTTCCTCATAGTCCCCTCCTCCTCTCTTGCCTCCGTCGTGGATGATGTCGAGCATCTCCCTGTCCGCGTCGTACGACGACTCCCCCGCTCTAGGCATTGCAGCGAACAGCATGCGGCACCCATCTGCTCCCCGCCTGTCGTCCGCGTCCAAACGAGCTGCAGCGAAGAATACTCAGAGAAGAGCAGCGTCACGTTAACGTCGACGATGTAAGGCACCATACTGACGGGGGTTCCGAGCTACTTGGCGGCGCAGTAGTATGGAGGCTTGTAAGATTTTGGCCATGGCGCCGTCTGTATTGTGGGCGTGCCCGTCTGGCGACATTCGCCACGGCAGCGCCGGCCGCCTCGTCTGCCACGACTTCCACGCCTATCGCCACCACCAGGCCCACCAGTGGCCAACCGCTTCTTGAGCTTCTCCTCCATTGCAGCCTTCGCTTTCACGCGGCGAGTTTGCCGCGTTGCCGAGCTGATCTTCCGGGCGAACGCGATGCTCGGATCCTCCGGCACCTCCGTCGGCTCCATCTCCGACAGGTTCTCTCACGGTCCATGCGTCGGCGGCGGAAGGAAGAAGAGGGTGGGAGAAAAGAGAGGGAATTGGGCGGAAAGTGACGGGGAATGAAAGAAGAGAAATTAAGGATTTTGGCGCGAAAACAATGCATGATGCTACAAAAGCGTGGGCTCCGCCTTTCTTTTGGGTTGGCCAGGCGGATAAAGTAGGACGTTTCTCGTGTCCGGACTTTCGCAAAGCCCCCCACGTTTGTCTCCGGTTTGCGGGAGAAATCGCATCCGGACCGTGCCGCGGACCGATACAGGACCTCACTAGATGACTTCTACGGTCCGGACAGCATGGTTCGAACGCACGCGGAAAATTTGCGGGTCGGCGGGAGATGCCCTTGGTGGCCACCCACAAACCTCACGTGAGGGTCATGCGTGGACTAAACGCGACACACGGTGTGACTAGAACTACGGCGAGAAAAATAGTCCGTCTTTCGTGGAGTGCTCTGTCCATAGTTTCGAGAAATGGGAAAGGCAAAATTCACAGTCCAAATGACGGAGAAGACGCCAAACCAAACCTGCTCCAATCGGACGGCGCAGGATGCCAGGACGCCACTTGGATTCAAACCTCCATTTCACATTTTCACTGCTCCCCCACGAAATCCCGAGACTACCCCTGTCCTCCCGGGTCTCCTCCTCCCTGGGCGGAACGGAGCTGTGGCCAACCACACCCCTCCCCCCCTTCCCGTCCTTCCCCCAGCTCAGCTTCCTAGGGTTTCCTCCCGATCCAACCCCGACCTCCATGGCCAAGACCAAGCAGGGCAAGAGGGACATCGACTCCTACACCATCAGGGGCACCACCAAGGTCGTCCGAGGTACGTACTCTCCTTGATGCTGCTGCATCGCCATTTGCGCCGAGATTTGGTCTTTGTTTGACGACCCTGCTTTCCTGATGCGAAGTCGGGGACTGCGTGCTGATGCGGCCGTCGGACACGGACAACGCGCCCTACGTGGCCCGGGTGGAGAGCCTGGAGTCGGACGGTCGGGGGAGCGTGCGGGTGCGGGTCCGCTGGTACTACCGGCCGGAGGAGTCCAAGGGCGGCCGCCGGCAGTTCCACGGGGCCAAAGAGCTCTTCCTCTCCGACCACTTCGACACGCAGAGCGCACACACCATCGAGGGCAAGTGCATCGTCCACTCCTTCAAGAACTACACCAAGCTCGACAACGTCGGCCCGGAGGACTTCTTCTGCCGATTCGAGTACAAGGCGGCCACCGGAGCGTTCACCCCCGACCGTGTCGCCGTGTATGTGCTGCGTGCCCTGCCTTCCGCTAGCTGTCGCTCGATTTGCAATGCATTGTGGGGCTGGCTGTCGTATGGTGGTCTCATTTGGGATTTTTGTGTTTAGGTACTGTAAGTGCGAGATGCCGTACAACCCAGATGACCTCATGGTGCAATGCGAGGGATGCAAAGACTGGTAAATCTCTGAGAAAAATGAATTCTTCTTGTCAGAGTTTACGCAGCTGATGTTGTCGGCTTGGTGGTTATATGGCCAAGAGATAGCATCAGCAACTAGCTGCCTTGCATTCACATGCTGCATTCAGCTTATCCAGCTTATATCTAATTTTTTGCCGTGCATCACAAATTAGTTTACCTTGCGTTCCGGTATTTTCATTGGAAAGCCAAGTTAAATTGTGGTATGACATCTTTTGGTTAGGACTGAAGATAGTCAAGTGCAATTGATGAACTTCTAAGGTTTCTTACAGCCTGATGCTCAACATTCTTATGCTTTGCAGTTCTCAAAGATATGTAGTTTACACTGATGTCACATTCATAGTTTTCATAAGATATATGATTCAAAAGAACAATTTTGTCTCATGTCTGTGAAAGGGCCTTCTCTCTTAGAAAATTCAGCAATCTCTTTGTTCTGTGTCTCATGCTCTGTTTCAGCATGTGCATTGTGCTTTTGCTTGGTTGTTTGAGAAATAGCTGCCTTGAACGTATTGAGCTGGCTCTGATATGGTGATGCCACCTCCCTGTGGAATACTTGGGAAGTGCATATTGGATGTTTCTTTGGTGTTTATGCATACTTTGACCTTTTTCCAACTTCCAAAGTTGTTTGAACTACATAAATACGTAAGTGTTTTGGACATACCATGTCAGAGTTTGGAATCAGTATTTCACACAAGCACAGCATTCATTGTTTTGATTTTTAGAGCTATCCTTATTTTCAATTGTAAAAATGATTATATCTGCGGTTAAAGCATTGCATCTCATCCTTATATTTGTTGCAAGGAGCACCTTACCTACAGAAGTACAGAGTATCATCTCAAGGAACACAGTGTTGCATATTTATTAATCTATAAAGATGCAACACAAAAGAGATGTTTGTTGTTTATTACTTCAGAAAAAGATGCAAAGAACAGAACATATGTTTGTCCTTTCCTTCTAGTTTCTGACTTAAAGGTTGCCTGTTTTGGATTAATAATTCCTTGCCTCCTATAAGAGTATTTGCTACAACTAGTTTCACATTGCAGTTCTCTCTTATCTGACCACCAATCATGTTAAATGTCTCTCAACACTTCTCTCCTACTTTCTATATATAGGCATGGCATGTGCCCTTTATATTTGCATACAGAACATTCAGCAACAAATTGCTACTCCCTCCGTTCCATAATAAGTGTCGTGGTTTTAGTTCAAACGGAGGGAGTATTTAGTACTGTGCTGCTTCATTTCTGCTACTGTTGACCTTCTTTATTCACATGCTTATTCAGTATGTACCTTTGAACATGTGCAGGTTCCATCCAACCTGTATGGGAATGACCATTGAGCAGGCCAAAAAGTTAGATACTTTCCTGTGCGCGGATTGTGCTAAAGAAAATGGTGCAAAGAGACCTTCAAATTCATACCCGAGTTCACCAAGTTCTGATTCTAAGGTCAGTGATTTTTTGTTCCTTTTTCTTGACAGTATTGTTTATTAATTTTCTGCTTGTAGGTAACTTTATGCCTTTATTTTATTGAATTTAATTTCAAGAATTTCATTTCCAAAAGTTGGTGGTTCTTGCCTTTGTTCCTTCAATATTCCTAGGAAAATGTTTGGTGTTTGACTAAACAAGTACTCATGGTATAGTTAAAATTTGCTGTCATGAGTTCTTTGAGTTCATGCATGTGTATAGTACTTTGTCAAGAACCTTATTATATTGTGTTTGCAGAACATTAGTTAGTCCCTTGCCAAGCAGCCTTACATATGCTGGCAATCTTAAATAGGCTGTTATTGGTAAGAATAATTGTTCTTTGGTTAGCAAAACAAGTTAGGACCTTAAAGTGACATTCTGATATTATTTTGGAATAATTGAATGCACTAAGCTGCTATCAGCAGTGATTAGGATCTTCTTTGTTATTGTCACCCATTAGCATGATCTCAGTTCATGTATTTCATGGTGAAGATGAGCTTAATATAAGATATAGCTTTCTTTTAGTAAAAGATATAGCTTATTCAGCACATTCTTTTCTATCCCTCTTTAATTTTGGCCCATCAACTGCAGGTTGAGCCGAAAAGGCGGAAGAGGTAACCGCTTCAACAAAAACCATCCCCGGTGAGGAGATGCACTGTTTATGGCGTCAGCCCCTCCATTGCTGGTGCAGAAAAAAACGTGGCGTTGTACAGTGCATGAGATGAGCTAGGCTATTTAACTGTAGGATTGAAATTATGTTTGCTGCTGTATCGGGAGCGTTTCCTGCTATCTAGGTATCGGCGAGAAGGAAATCGGGAATTGTACTGTCATTTGCTCTTGTCAAAGTAGCCCTTGTGTGTGAATTAACTTGTTCCCTGCAGGAAACGGAAACGTTTCCTGTGTGAATGGATGATGAGCTTGACTGTTGTAGTTTCGTAATTTAGATGTGTCAGAGTCTTATGAACTGGTGACCATGACGGCATGTTTATGTTGTTTCAATAATTCTGCAATAATCCGTGCTACATACTGTAGGGATTGTTTATTCCCAAGTTGCCTGAAATTTTATTAAATCTTAGGAGCCTTAATAAATCGTTAGATCAACATCTAAATCATCATCGTAAATGCCCCATTTCATATACTCCCTCTATCGATATATATAGGGTCTAATGCGTTTTTTGCGACTAACCTAATACATTTTTCCAGACTAACTTTGACTACATGTTAGAGCAATAATATATGACATGCAAGTTACACAAAGCATACCGTCAAATTCATACGTGAAAGGAGCTTCTAATGATATAATTTTCACATTATATATCTCATATACTGCTATTAATCTTATCAGTAGTCAAAAGGTAGTCTCGAAAAACGGATTAGGCCCTATATATATGGATGGAGGGAGTATAACGTACAAGTGAAATTGTACACATTCAACATTAAACTTTGTGGATCGGATTGTGTGTGTGTAGTTTTCTACGAGGGAAGGAATTGTATACACATAATTCTGGGTTACTTAATAGAATTGCAAGTAGAAGAGTGTCGGTGTGATGAGTTTTTGCTATTATGCGAGGGTGAAGAAGATAATATGCGCACGAGAGAGGTATCATTTTATATATGAAGTCTCAATATGGCCAACAAATATATAATCAGGAATTACCCGTCGGAACCTCGGTCTAAGCGCACCCACATTGATAAAATATCTAGGCCGTTTACAGGAATTTTGAAGAATTCTTATAAGAAAAATTTCTTTGAAGTCATTTGGTTTGTAGGGATAGATTCCTATTCCTACGTAGGACAGGAACCAATCTTCATGTTTTAAAGAAAAAATATATTAGCCTAGATCCAATGAAAAAGTTTCTATCCTATGAATCAAATGACATCTCTTTTTTCTATAGGATTTGACATGCGTGCCATCTCACTTTCTATGATTTTTCAATTTTCATTATATTTTTATCATATGAACGAAATGATGCCTTAAAAGTTATTAAAAGAGGTCAAACAATTCTGAAACTATTTTGAAATAAACATGGTCTAGTGTTATATTCACATATAAAGTTTCGCGAAGAAATGACTTACGTGATTTTCTGTCCCAAAAAAAAATTCGGTTCTATGTACAAGTTACTATTCAAGTCCTTTGAAGTTGTAATTTTGTTTGTTTTCTCATACAGGAACACAAAAGTCATTTCTCTGAGCAAACTTCATACGAGTAGAACACTCGACCATGTTCACCACAAAAAAAAAAATCCAAAATTGTCTGATTTTTTCAAAAAAAGTTTTTAGAGGTTAGAATGCTTTAGTAGTGCGCCTAGAACAATATGTCCCAAAAATGTGTGTCCCATATGCGATATTGCAATAAAGAAGCAAAATTACATTTATATCATATTTAAATTTGGCTCTATGGCTACAAAGCTCATCAAACAAGTTGATAATCTCATTGAAGGTAACTTTGTAGCTATTTTCTTCATCCTTGAGGCATAGCAAACTGAAAAGACAACAAATATAGGTACTAAATAAAACCATTACCTTGTGTATAACTGTAATGATACCATCATAGGTTCTAAATTTGGGTGCTTCGTCAGGTATAACTACAGTGAATGACAGGCTCTGGTATGACACAACGGCAACCGACAAGATCCAACTTCGCAACACACATATTATCATCTAGGAAAAAAAATCATCATTCAAGTTTAGGAAGGCAATATCAATAAAATGAAAAAAATAATAATTTACTAACATAAGAGGGGCGATAGAGATGTTTAACAATATTGTAATACAAAAGTATTACTTGGACTAAAAATCTAGTGAACATATTGGTTACCAATCAAGAGTGAACCGACTATGTTTGAAAGATATCTAAAGGAAGTCTAAACCTGGTTCTTTTGACCAAATCATGCAGGACTTGTGGGCACATTAGTCAGCAAATGTACCGACACCTGATTTCGTAGGTCGTAATGGTCTTACACATGCATTATATCTGACCATCATGAAGGGCTCATATCTAAAAGTACAAATGAATGTACACACCAGTATAATAACTGGTAGTCCGTATTCGTTATCATGCCACATACGCATAAACAATTAAACCAAAAATACAAACAAAATTTCTGTATAGAGGTACAAATTGTTGGCAACGTGAGAACATGAAAGGGTGGCCACAAAATTGTAATTGTAATTTGTTTGTGGTTTTGGAACTCCACTTGGTATGATGCGACACCATCTAAAAAAATCATCATTCTAGCCGAGAATTGCGGCTTGTAAATCAATTTCCAGGTGGTACAAAATACTTCTAATTTTTAATACGTCCTTCTGCAATGGATTTTTTTCCCAAACATTCGACAAGGGAAGAGGATCGAGTATAGTGATTGTTCTATCAAGTAGATAAACAATGAAGACAACGAAGGGGTCGATCGTACAATATGGCAACAAATTTTTCACCAAGTAGGCTTTAGAAATACAAAAAAACGAATGGCATAAATGGACATAAGAAGAATTGTTACCAACTTGCACCCTGAGACGTTAAAACACATCTCAGGCTAACAACTAAAAAGTTCTGGAATGATGTAGTGTTGGACATCAAATGCTAAACGGAGTTTTCGGTCTCGCATGGATTCATTGAGTATCATCTTATAGGGAAGTAAAACATTATTAACATTTATGGTAGTAATGACATGTGGTTGCCACCTTATGAGATATAATTAAAAAATTCCAAGTAAAATAGTTGTTATGAGATTGCAATAACTTACAAAAAACATGAGGTTCATATAGTGATACATAGCGTCTTTGGTGAAAGAACACACGGGCTATAGATTCACCGCTATGGATATTAACATTTTTAGCATGGCGGATTAAATGGTACAGACGGGCTTCAGTTTGCCAAAGACACTCTATATCACTACATGGATAACACTTTTCTATAAGTTGTTACAATTTCACAACACTTACTTTACTTGTAACTTCTACTTATACTTCAGAAGGCGATAACCACATGTCATTGCTATCGTAAATTATAATAATGTTTAACTTCTCTCTCAGATGATGCTAGATGACTCCATGTGAGATCCAAAACTCCTTTTAGCATTTTATGTCCAACACTACATCATTGCAAACAAAACTGTTTCATTGTTAGCCTAGGATGTGTTGTAGTGTCTCAGCTTGGAAGTTGGTAAGAATGATTCCCATGTCCTTTTATGTCATTTGTTTTCGTATTTCTAAAGCCTACTTAGTATAGATTTTGCTCCCATATTGCACGACTGACCGCTTCATTCTCTTCGTGTTTGACCTACTTGAGAGAACAATCACTATACTCAATCCTCTTCCCTTACGGAATGTGTGGGACAAAATCCATTCTAGAAGGACGTATTAAAAAACTAAATTAATTTGTTCCACCTTAACATTGCTTTACAAGCCATAATTCCTGGCTGGAATGATGACGTTTCTAGATGGCGTCCAATCATATCAGATGGAGTTCGAAGAAACCCAAACTAGCTAAAACCTTAAATTATTTGGCCATCATTTAATGTTCCACATAGCTAACAATTCAACCTCTATACACAATTATGTTTGTTTTTTGGGTTTAAAGTTTATGCGCATGTGGCATGGTAACGAATATGGACTAGCAGCTGTCCCGCTGTTGTACTTTCCATTCACCATTCATGTGTACTTTTAGATGAGTCCTTCATGATAGTCATATACAATGCACACGCAGGACGATGACGACCTACAGAATCTGGTGTTGGTACACTTGCTGAGGTACAAGGAAAATGGATGGGTAGCCAACATTTCTCAAGTCGTGCATGATTTGGTCAAGAAAACTGGATATACTTTAAAAAATATATACTAGGACAATGCCTGTGCCTTGCAACGGAATATAAATATTCTAGTATATTAGTTCGTGATCTACCTATCTATATTTAATGTGATTGTGTAAATATATGTTTATCCATCCTGTCTGTGATTGTGTAAATAAATGCTTATAAAATCCGGTCCATAATTGTGTAAATAAATGTTTATCAAATCATGCTCGTGATTGTGCAAAGAAATGTTTGGTATGTAAATTTAAGATGATAATTGGTGCGGCTGTGCAGAAGGTAAGTAAATTAAGGTGATTGCTTAGCGTATGGAGAAGGTGTGAGAAAAGGGTGTGGTGGGACCAAAAAAATCAATGAAGGGATGTAATGGCAGGGCGGAGAATCGGTTGACGAAAATAAACACTACCTTTTTAAGTAGTATATATATAGTATAGATGATTGTCCATGCGGGAGTATAAACACTCTAGTTGATTATTCCATGTATGTATGTGCAAATGAACGAACATTGTTTATTATCTAAGATTTAAGGACAGATGCAAAATCCTATATGCATAAGTTTTTTTTTTGGATTGATATGCATAAGTGTTCATAGCTGATTTTGTCTGGGATTTGAAAGCATTACCAATTACAATAATATTTGGTATCAATATCACTGCGTCTAAGTTTTTTGTTCGGTGGTAATGGACGAGCATTCAACTAGTAACATATAGTATATTGTAAAGTTAATATATTGCAATACAAAAGTAAAACCTATTATATAAAATTTAGCTGTACGGCTACGAAGCTTGTCAGATAAGTAGATAATCTCGCTAAAGGTAGCCTTTGTAGCTATGTTCACTTCATGTTTGAGGCATAGCAAAATTGAAAAGACAACAACTATAAGTGATAAATTAATCCATTACCTTGTACGTATATAACTGTACTGATTACTTCTAAATTTGGGTGCTTCGTCAGGTATGATTACAGTGAACGACAGGCTCTAGTTCCAACGGAGCAGCTACCGGCGGCGGACGGTGGCGCCTCGCGATGTGGTTTACGAAGACCCTAGCAATGAGCAGATCGATTGATGGATATGAGGCCAAAACTCCACTGTACGGCCCTATCGTGTCCGGGTATGTCCGTTTGGGATAAAACGAACAAAAAACGACACCCATCCGCAGACGCCATCTGATTTTTCTGTCTGTTTTCTATCCGTTCGACCCCATTCGCGGCTCAAGCTTGGTCTGACTTTGGAATGAAAGCGGACACAAAACATAAAACTTTGTGGTGTCCTCGTCCGCTGCATGTCCGGCTGGGCCCATGTGTCATCCTCACCTCTCTTTCCTCCTTTTTTCTCTCTGCCCATGGACGAGCACCGACATCTCCGCGATCTGTGGCGAAGCGGCGAGGCGAGGTGGGTGGCGGGCAGGCGGGCGGGCGGGAAGCGCGGCCGGTGGTGGGTGCCGAGGCAGCTGGGCGACGGGCGGAGCGGCGGGCGTGGCTGGCTCGCCATTGCTGGCTGGCGGGGTGATGTGTGGCTGCCAGACTCGCCTTGTGGCTGGGGAAGCGTTGGCAGACTCGCCTGGCCGGGCAGGCGAGGCGGAGGCGTCTTGTGGCGTGGCCGAAGCTCATGGCGCGGCCAGAAGCCTTGGCGGTCTGGTGGGAGTAGAGGCGGAGGCCGGAGTCTGAGGCGTCTTTGGCAGAGCGGGACCTCGCGCCTTGGCTTCATGGTGTGATTCTTGGGCGGCCTGACGATGGGAGCTGAGCAGCTGCATTTGGCCTGGCGGCGGCCCCAGTGAGTGAAGCATGACAGCCACGCCATGCTACGGCTGGCGCGAGGGCAGCGGACACTTTTTGGGGTTTGTTGCCGCGGTGGGCGCCTCGAACATAAGCCAGACACATATGTCTTTTTTGACACCTATCGCCACCTTAAACGGATGAAATCCAAAGAAGACGGATGTTCATTTGGGGTCGTACGGTGGAGTTGGTCTGAATGCGGCCCTCACAAACGGACGGCCATACCAAAAATTTCCAGCCTCGTGCTTCCAGTCTTCCGTAATACTACGTGAATGGGCCGTTCTTCTGGGTTTAAAGTGCTAATGAGATAAATTCTAAAAAAAAAACTGCTAATGAGATACTCTCTCCAAATTACTCTAAATTTGACCCTAGAAAAAAGGGATAATTAATTATGTGTCCTTAGTTGTGTCCCCCTCGCAAGGTTTACCCCTAGTTTCTGAAAACACTCGTTCCTGCCCAAACCACTTTGCTCGTCTTATGTTTTTGCCCTTTAACCATTTGACCGTTACTTTTAAAAATCATAACAAATTCAAACTAGCTCAGAAAAATATGAATAAGGTATCAAAATTTTCAAAAAAACATCACCTTTATGTGCATGTCATTTGCATTCATGACAAATGTGTTAGAAGATCCCCAACTCAAATTGAGCTCCTATGATCTCAGCATGATCGGTAAAATCCAAAAAAATGAGAATAAATTCTAGAAATTCTAAAAAAAATATTGGTGGCAAACATTGACCAATGTTTTGAGTTCTTGCCAAGTTTCATAAGGGAATGACATTTATGGAAGTCGTGGTGAAAAAAGTCAAAACCGATGCTCCAAAACAAAAGCATTTTGGAGTGCTAACTTTTTTTGGCCACGACTTCCATGAATGTCATTCCCTGATGAAACCTGACAAGCACTCAAAACATTGGCCAATGTTTTCCACCAAAAGAAATAGGAATTCTTTGAATTGTTTTAATTTTTTTCAGATTTTACTGTTCGTGTTGAGACCATATGAGCTCAAACTGAGATGGGACTTCCCAACACTTTTTTCATGAGTGCAAATCACATGCACATATAGGTGATGTTTTTCTTAACATTTTGGTATCTTATTCACATTTTCTGAGTTGGTATGATTTTTTTATGATTTTTTTAAATGACGGTCGGTCAAAGGGCAAAAGCATAAGACGTACAAAGTGGCTTGGGTGTGAACGAGTGTTTTAAAAAATTAGGGGTAAATCTGCCGAGTGTGATCCAACTAGGGGCATAAATCAATTATCCCTGTAAAAAATAGTCTAGTCCCTGCATGTTCTCATCATCTCACGGCTGAAGAAACTGCGCGTCGAAATTCATGTCGTTGGGGGCACCTACGTGCGCGTACTGTGTTTTTTACTGTGTATTTATGGGCGTGTTTGGGTTCGAGTCCTGGGATCCATGCCTGATAAAAAGTAGCGTCTGGTGTTGGCATGAGAAAGTGGAAAAGGTTGCCTGGCTAGGCACGTATGTGCATGTGATGTTTGGTTGAAACCCTGATCTGGGACAAACAATTTAAGATTAGAAAAAGAGGTTGGCAGTCTGATTTAACAGGAGATGCAGCATGCATGTACTAAAATAGCTGCAAATTGCATGTGCCTGAAAGCCAGGCGTCCGATTCCATCGGCCTGGGCCAGGCTAAGCAAGATGCCTGGGAACTAGCCAGGCTAATCAAGATGCATGTGACCTCCAGGCCAAGCACGTCTGCGAGATTTCAGGTTGCGAACCAAACAAGGATCAGGCAGATTTCAGGCATGTCTCAGGCCAGGCCAATATGTCCTAGGACTCCAACCAAACACGCTCTATGTGTGCGAAGTGTGCCCAGGCCGACCTGCTGCTTGGTGGAGGCTCGCTAGCGCTCGCTCACGCCGCACGCCAGGAGAGGAAGGACGGTGACCGTTCTGGCCAGAGATTTTTTTTACCTACAAGATAAGAAAGGGCAGGAGCTCTGCCGTACGGGCGAAAGCGAAGCCGGCTCTTGCTCACGTTGAGGTTTTCATGGCGGTGGAGGCTATTGACCCGCATGCACTTTCGTTCTTTTATTAATCTCCTCCCACATGTTGCATCACAGGTTTTAATTAATCTGCTTATCTTACACTTGTTCCTCGTCACAACGTGTTGTATCAAAGGTTTGCCCTAATTATGATATCACCCCCTTAAGGTGAATGTTTAGTTTGCAAGAAATGGATCCTCGCATAAAGTTTGCAAGCTAGACCGTGGTTTGATCATACTAGACCGTGAGTACAAGCAAGATAGAAATAGTGCTAGTATGATGATATGATCCTCATGCTCAGCTTAGCAGAGAACACGCATTTGGCCTCGAACATTTTCGGAAGTCCAGCATCTTTTTTTAATCTTCATAAGTCGGACACACTTATTCTCTAAAGTTATCCACAGGAGTGCACAAATGAGGTGCGAACGTCCAAATCAGCATGCAGGTAGAACAATAGCAAAGCACGTAAAAATAGATATTTAGCACATGATAAAACATACAAAAACACATACTACATGATAAACAAATTAATTACAACCCAAACCAAGAAGGATGCGTACATATAACAATTACAAAACAGCATATGGCACAAAAGCTATCGAGTAGATACACCCGGCCGGAGACCCAACGGCCTCCAAAGAATAAAAATAAAGCGCGATAGCAGCTGCAGCTGCCCTATTCTTCACCTGCCGAAGACATGGCAAGTGTTCGCCTGGAGATCTCCATGTGGAGTTGCTTCACGAGGTTGATCCAGGCACCAACGCTTTGCCCATCAATCGTCACCCAGTCTACTATTGTCGCTGCTGGTTGCTCGTACCATTCGTCGACCTGGGGGATACCAAGGCATCATCGGTAAGACGAAATGAAGTTGATAGATCAGAGCACGTATGCAGACATTGGCACTTCTCATCTAATCAAAATGAGTCTGCGTTGTGGCTCCCTTGGAAGTAACAACCTAGCGAATCAGAAGGTTGCGCATGCAAGTCAGCAGTACTTACCAGGCCCCTAACACGCCTGCAATCTTCAAAACACCTTTGCGCCTCTTGAACTGCATTTCTTAGTTCGGGCAACCACCGTTCTGCCACGACCTTTTCTTGTTCACCAGCTAATTTGAGACAATAGTTGCCCACTCTACATAAAGGAAGGGCAACCCGGTAAGCATTCTTGGAAAATGCAGAAAGATATAATGCACTAGTTACTAAATAACATGAAAGATATGAATAGTAACTTTGGCATACATAGACAAGACAATATTTAATTTTATGCTAAGTATTGACACAATTATGCTAGTACATCAATTCAAGGTTAGAGTATGTCTTCGTAATAAATCTTATAGAACGTCACTGACTTCACAAATGCTAGAGTTGCTGTCACTGAATTCCTATAAAACCTGCGTACTCGCCACTTTCTAAACAGTGAAAATATATCATTTGCACTCCAAAGTTGAAGACAACCTATGATGAAATTCAGCATGACATGGCATAGCATGCACCTATAATCCTATATCGAGTACGTTAGCTAAAGAACGCAGCATACTGTTATTTGTAGTATGGGGAGTAGGATTACCAGGAACAAGCAACATAGGAATGAGGATACAAACAATATTCACTCTCACATGCCTACAAACTGTAGCCGAACAACGACAGCAATGATACAAAGTATACCTTCTCTAGTAGTATGATGCCTGTATTCAGAAAATATCTACCACCGCAGGAAATCATACCTTTCATATTCTTGTTGAGCACGATGTGCACGATTTAGCAAAACACGATCATTCTCAGCAAGATTTCTTCGTGTGTGCACCAAATTAATAGCTTTTGATAGATCCTCTAGTATACTAGCTTCAGAACCACAAGGTTTTAGGCAAAACTCCAATGCACTCAAAACTGATGCTAAGCCAGAATCTGTGCCTTCTGTACCTGGTGAAACTGTTAAACAAGAAACAAGAGACACCTGAGTACTCTCTAGCATAAGAGAAGATGACGAAGTAGTTCATAAATCAAGTGGATAAAGGGGCACATGGAAAGGGGGGCACTCTTTGTTGCAAACAGTTGGGTCCAAGCATGCATAGACAAGAAGATATTTAAGTTTTAATAGAGTTAGCGCTAAAAGTGTCCTAACTGTATTGGTCCTATTGGCTAACTGCAACAGAAGGTGACCAATTTTAGGATGAAAGAACTATTTTTATCCCTGCTTGACCCAGCTTCAAATCAGGGCAAGCATGGAGAATCCCATGGCTGCACCACTAGGGAGGGAAGGACACATCCTTAACATGATTTATAACATACAAGATCATTACGAGAGAAAAATAGAGAGAGAACTCCCAACACAGCCGTACCAGAATTATACTGAAGAGCAGTAGAAATGCGGCATATAGATGGTATGGCAGAAGGATCTCTAGCACCAGCTCTTGCAGTTAACATAGCAGCCTGTTTTTCTGCAGATGCAAGTGCTTCTGACCCTGTAGCACCATTAGAACCTACAGCCTCCAAAAGGGCCTACAAAGGGAAGACATCAGCAAATGCAATGGAAAGATCAATCAGGCAAATCAAAGGGTGCTCGATTTTCAGATGAATAAACTAGCAAAGACTCAATGTGTTACCAACCTGAGGAGTTGCGGGTAACCTGCATAGGCTATTCTCCAGACTTTGACCAAACGCGGCTAATTCTCGCTCAATAAGATCTCTCGAATTAGTTGACATATCTACCACAGCATTGCATGCAGGGATGATTGTCTTTGATGCATATCCTCTAGCAGATAACGGTTGTTGCTCCCAAAATGCTGACGCTTCCTATATATGACAATTCGGTATCATCTTTCAAGAAATAATCATATTTATTGAATTTCAACGAGCAAATGCAAATAAAGATATGACCTAGCCATAAAGCTGCCAGCAATTATAGCCCACAAATCAGATAGAAAAAATAAATCTTAGTTGAAGTGGGTAATATACTTTTAGCTCATTGCACAGATGATGTTGGTGCTATCCTGCTAATCACGCTGGTAACAGTGAACGCTTAGAATTGTCTTTCATTTATACATTCACGTCATATCAAACAAATTCTAGTGTTAAAAGAAAAGAAAAAAAAAGCATTCCAGACTAACCATGTTGGCCCGTAGAAGAGCACTGTAAATGCACTCCAGTTCTGATCGACGAGCGTCAAACTCTTCGATTTTCTTCCACTTCTTTTTCAGAGAATCTTCCGCTTCTTTCCACTCGGCGCATAACTTATATAGACGTTGTACCTCGGATGTTAATGTATTCAAACTTGCCTTTAATCCAGCAACTTCTCTTTCTTTGGCCCAAACATCCAGCTAAAATGAGGTAGCCAACACTATCAGGAAGAGATTATGGCTTATACAACATTTTTTATTTTCTATAATGATATAGTAGCAAAAGGACAGTGCACAACTGGTTAGCTTACGAGCAGCAAGTGCATGCAGCTTCCAAATTGAAAGTTTTAAAGCAATTTTTCAGAAGGAATCCCAATTGGCGGTGTCTTGAACAGTGTGAGTATGTCCAAGTAAAGTATAAGCACCTACATGAAGCATGGCCTCAAGCTATAAACACTTCCTACTGTTAACAGGTTGTTTCATGACAGTGTCGTGCTTAGCTTAACTTAATATGAAACTGGGATGTTATAAGCATAAAAGTTTGGAGTACTTTGCAAAGAGAATCCGATATGCCCTCCATCATCCATAATGACATTTTGAACATGTACCTCCAGGTGCCTGCTGTTGGTGACATTCTGTGAGGTGTTCCCGGTAGGCAGCTTCTTATTTCCTGTCGCATCAACAGTTCCATGAAGGCGCTGCAAGAGCTTCTGACTTAGAGCTTTAGCTTCTGCAGCTTTATTCAAAGCATCTTCAGTGGCTAAGAACTGCTGAACATGTTCTTTCTGCAAGGCCAAGTGCAATACATTAGTTAACTTCGGTGTCATGTCCCTTGTTTGGAGAAAGAAGAGCTAGGCATAATCATAGAACTTTTTCAGTAACAGAACATGAGGCCACTCTAAAATAACAAGGTCCTGAATGATAACTTGACATTTGTTTCTGAGAGCAAACAGAAGAGGTAATGGAAGACAGAAAACGCAAATATGACAATTTGTGTTCATGAAAAGAGGTGTAGAACTGGAAAAAAAAAGTACATATATCCAAAAGAATGGTATCAGCTTATTCTCTTCCTATACATGTAGTGGATATAACCCTTCAAGTGGCTCCTAAGGGAGTACCTGTCGTTCTAGTAGCTGGTCATGTGTTCCTCGGGTCGACAGCTCTGATCCAATCTTTCCATTGCCATACACCTGATATGGTAAGGGTGAGCTTGCATCAGTTGAAGCAGCATCAATGACCTGCTCATTTTCATATTTATACCTAGGAACAAGAATTTGTATATCTGGTTAACATCTAACCCCAAAGAAATATAAGCTTAGCAAGATAGCACTTTGTTTAGCAAAGCAGTTCAGTACAAAGATCACCTAATAAAAAACCAATAGAAGATTAGAAAGATTTTCTCATTAAATGTGCTATATAGTATTTCCTTCAACAATGAATATCTACTTGTTTGTTTGGCAAGGTAAATAAAATCCCCAATTAGAATATAATTCACTCTTAAAGATGCAAAGCTACAACCACGGGATTAAATTCATGAGAATGTAGCCAGATCACAAAAATGATCAGAAGTCATTAAAGAATATTGTTCACCGAATCCTCATTGTGTGGCAGGAACATTTAACACTTACATGTCTGTCATTGGAATTGGAAAGAACAGATGGAGGGAAAAAAACAGGATAGTACCTCAAGAGTTCTGCATCAGCACGTATGTCAATCTTATCTGTTTCTTTGTGTACAAGCATTTTCATGCGTGATGTATAACTATTGATCGATTGCAGTAACAAGGAAGGATTTTTTAGGGAATCTAATGCCACAGCTTTCACATCTGCTGGTATTTCACCATCCAAATCAGTGCCCAGCTTTGCCACATCTATCTGGCAACTCGAATTAATACCATTCCCTTCAAATGCTGGAAATGAACTCCGAATCATTTCCACCATATCCGCAGCAAGAGTTTCACATGCCTTCCGAATACTCCTTTCACGTGAGGTCTCTACAAGTACAAGATCTTCTGATAACCTGTTATTTTTGACAGTTGAGTACAGGTCCTCTCGCTCGCTCTGCAATTGCATCTCCTCAACAGCATCCACAGATCCAGCCACACCTATACTTGACCTTCGCACATCTCTTGCTTGGTTAACAAAGTGATGCAGACGTCGCTGGTATTCAGCAAATATTTTGCAAGCTTCGTCACATTGCTGATCATACGCCTCGAGCATAACTTGTTTGTGCCTAAAGTTAAAAACATGGAATTGTTATTTTACTCTTTGTCACGAGCTAAGGTTGTGGAAGATCATTCGGAAACATTAAAGCAGTGAAGCAAAAAAGCAGTTCCACATGGAAATTCGGTACTGATATCTTCTGAACAAATATTAGAACAGTGTGGCAAAATGAATTTTAGACATTCTTCACATTTGCAGGTTTATACCAGATCTAACCTAGAAAACGTTTATATCATACATAAATGACATTGATGCAGTTGCTTGTATGAAAGTGTGGCTGCAAGGAGCCTGCACCCTACCTGGTAGGGCACAATCAACGTTTAGACCACATACATTTATAAACACTAAAAGATGAGTAGTTGAATAAATATGTTTTCTGCGCATAAACAAAATTCAAATATCATTTATGATCTGCAATACATCACTATTATGCTAATCAAGAGAAACTGAAATGTCAAACATCTCAGTCACACTAATATTACAATATGGCCAAAGGACCAATGAAGATACCCACATCTCATGAATTTTGTATTGCAATTGAAATTAGAAATTTGGCATGTACTGGGAATAGTGGAAGAAACAAAAAGGTAGCTACAATACAACCATACGTAAGTATAAACAGCAGTGTAGCAATAAGGGCATGTTTGTATGCTCCTATACTTGAACATGCAGAATTTTTCGCAAGCTTATTAAGTTATTATTTAAATAGAGCAGGAAGGCCTTCTGATCTCACAATCAACCAGTCAGGTATTGATTTATAACTGTGATGCAAATCATAGCCTGTTCCTTCCGTGATTTGTGCATTTTTAATCACCAGATCTACTAGGGTGAGTTTGGTTCTGAGGCTAGCAATCTCCTACCAATGCTGGGCAAGGGTGGCTATTTGGTAACATCAGAGAAGGCGTGCTTTGCTTGGCTAGATTCCTAGTAACCGAAATAAATATATTTGCAGTCGAAGACTAGCTGAATTGGCTCTCACATGGCCAAGGTAACGGAGAGCTGTTGCATCAGCCTCCAACCACCATGCACATCGTGGTTTGCCAGTGACTAGGCAAAACAAAACAGCCTTGCTTTTCTTGGCTATGCCCAGATGATCCAGTTTTATCTAGCCTAGCTAAGCAAGATAACCTAGGGATACAAACACACCCTAAACTGCAGCACTAAATATCCATTAGCATTGAAACTCTCTCACAGATTGGCACATGAAGAAGCTTTAGAAGTTGATGGAAAGTAGAGCTAATGGCATTTCATTGAGGAACATCATTTAGAGTGGCCATAAACTCTACCAATGCTTTAGTGGTTCTACTATATGTTAGTCTTCTGCGTGGCGTCCCTTCAAATACATCAAGCCTTGATCCCATTAAACTCAACTAAAGATTCAAGAGTGACATTTCCAAGTAAAGTAGTGACAGTAGTAAATATTAAGTCCTACATTTTCAGGCAATTTTACCAATAAATTTAGCAAGCTGCAAAAGCGAAAATCACAATGTAGCGTGAATATAATCCCCGTGTCTACTAAATGTAGATCTTTTGGGTGGCATCAACCTGAACATCCCCTATAATATATCAAACCTTGTTCCCATCAAAATCCTATAGGGAGTGACACTTTCAATCAATTCTATCGGGAGTATTTTCATGTATTTCTACTAGCGTCAGTAAAGTATTGACAGTCAGTTGGTACTAAGTCAGACGATTTTCAGGCATCCCTATCAATAAATACAGCAAGCGGCAAAAGTGAAAACCAAAATGTATAGCATCAATTGAATCCCCACATCTCCAATAGAATCGTCAAATCAAACCGTAAATAGTTCGTGCCCCCTGATTCCACCGGTATATGGGTACCTGGCATTGGAGCGCTCGCCCAACACACGCTTGCGTTCGGCCTCCTCGCGCGCGACCTCCGCGATGCGGGCGCGCAGCTCCTTGCGCTGCCTCCGCACGACCCCGCGCAGCCGCTCCGCCTCCTCGGCGGCGAGGTCCCGCTCCCTGGCCTCGGCCTCTCTGGCAGCCGCGTCGCCTCCTCCCGCCCCGACGCCCCCCTCCCGCGCCCGCCTGGCCGCGACGCCGTGGACGAGGATGTTCCGGCGCGCCGTGGCGACCGTGCGCTCGGAGCGGACCCGGCGGAGGAGGAAGGACCATACGGGGAGCATGTTGCCGCGGCAGATCTTGCGCAGCTGCTCGGGCGCGGGCGGCGCGGAGGGGTAGCCCATCTCGTCCTGCAGCCACTCGATGATGGCGTCGGGCGACACGCCGCCGGGGCCGGTGCTGCCGGAGACGGAGGAGGCGGGCATCGCCGGCCAGCGGGTGGGGAAACCCTAGGCGCCCGATCTGACGACGAGGGGTTGGGTTGGCGGTGGGTAGTGGAGGGAGGGAGTGGGAGTGGTTTTTTTGAAACTTTCTCCTGGGCTCTCGTTTGGATCTTTGTGGGGGGGAGGGACGGAGTCACGGCGCCGGCGCGGGACGGCTGCGTTTGGTCGTCGCGGGCAGCAAATGGACGGGCTCCGCGTGACGGCCGTCCGAACTCCGAACAGGGGAAAGAGATGATGGACCGGTGCTTCGAAATGTTATTCAGACGAACCGTGTTCATAGCGCGACCAAACAAAGACGGAATAGTGAGAGAATGTTTGTGCGAGTAGCACCGTTGCCGTGTAGCCGTGTAGGTGTAGGTGCACAATCACAGCACACACCCGATAAATGAGTTGTGCAGTTTCTAAATTTCCCTGTATGATGTGGAACATATATGAAGGGATGTAATGGTGTTCAGAGCATCTACAACCGGAGTGGACAAATCCGACCCTCTATATGTCCGCAGACGTATCCACGAACAGGAGCCGGTGCCGCTCATTTGTCCGTGTCCGCAACCACACCCTTTGTTTTCGAACCCTCAATTCCCCAACTACATGCAACATAGATTTCATTTACACTAATTGAAACCAGAACTACACTTGATAGATAACTACACTTCCTACTCGCCTGAGGAGATGTTGATGACCCCTTGTCGGAGCCGTCGGCCTCGTGGTCATTGGAGGTGAGACGAATATTCGGCATCTCCTCCTCCTCCTCTGCGAAGAGTCGCTCTGTCTCATGTCGTGGAGGTGGATAAGGCAACGGTTCACCTCGACCTCTCATTCGGTCTAGAGTGAGTCAAGCACGAATGGTTTTTAATCATGAGGCCGGGATCAGCAATGAGAGTACGCTTGCTCCGCGTCCAGCTGCGCCTCCACCTTCTAGGCTTGGGTGAGGTGGAACTCCACCTCCGCCTCCCACTAGTAGGAAAACCCTTATAGGTGTAATTACTTAATGGCGTCGGCTCCACAACAAACGTCGCATGTATTTTGGCAAAATACGTGTGGCATGGACAAATAGAGGGACGTCGCTGGTACTAGTGGTGTCGACTACGGCCCCAACACCCTTGGTGTTTTGCAAAATAGCTCATGTGTTCCATCATTTTCCATGCCACTTAAACGAGCCACACCGGCAGCGTCTGTTTGAGCAATGACGCCACAAATGACCCACAAAATATCAGTGATGTTTGTACTGCTTTCAGACGCCTCTGTTTTTATGCCCATCAAATTTGGCAAAAATTCTCACAACTTTTAGATATATAACTGTAAGTTTGGCACATGCACACCTATGTAATGAAGTTAAACTTGATTCAGTAGACACTAGATGACATGTCGCGCCCTTGGTGCAAAGATCAATTGGAGCCAAGAAGTGAAATAACTTATAAACAACATATTTACAAATGATACACAAAAGGGCAAAAACGAAATGCAACCGAGAAGGTTGTTGAACTATTTGAACGGTGTTTACCATGGACTGTATGCATGTGATTATGTTCATAATGTGTTTCTATTTGCCTTGTATATTTACTAATGACAGATAAATATGATCGTTGGCCATGTCCTTCTTTGGTCGGCCAGGGCAACCCAACAACCGGTAAGACAGCGCATGTGGGCACGACGGGCGCAACATCGAAAGGCCGGGCAGACATCCCAAAACACGTCATCCGGACAACTGCAACGTTGAAAGGCCAGTCTAAAAGTGCAATATTTGCCCTTAAGTATGTTTTGATGTTGATGACAAAATACATATAGAGGGGTAATCACGTTTGCAAAAGTGGTGATATCTCAAGGAGAATAAGGTGAGCCTTCACAGTGTAGATGTGCCTTCATGGTAACACCCGCCCCTCCAACGGTGACTAGTTTTCCTCTAAGGAAGTGAGCATCAAATACATTCTTGTCTCCAGGGTTTCGACTAGCCCTAACCTAGCTCCCTACTTATGGTTACTTGCGCCTTTCTTTACTTGTTACTCCGTTGCGTGAGTTGGCGCCAAGACCAACTGCAATCTGCAAGTTAAACGAACTATACGAAACACAAAATGCAAGTCAAATGAACTATTTGAAGAGACCAACTGCATCTTGGAATTAAAGTGAATTATTTAAACCATAAAATGGAAGTTAAGTGAGTGAGGAGATTTTTTTAACACAATACAAACTCAAGCGCTCATACATATGCACATACACTTACCTCTATGAGCACCTCCGAGAGACTGAGCAGGTATACCATCTTGAGATTTACAAAGTCACGGTGGACGCCTCGTCGTCGACGGGAACATCTCCTCCCACTGAAAACGCATCGCCGAAAATCTTGAAATAAATCTTGCAATAATGCAAGCAACAGGACTTGAACCCTGGTGGGCTAGAGATACCACCGTCCTAACCATTAAACCACATATTGATTCGCAAGTGAGCCAGAAGCTAAGTGAAGTATTCCAAGAACGTTGAATACATATGGCAACTATATAAATCAACCAAATGTGAATGAACAAAGCGAAGCTAAAATATACTTTTATTATCTATTATCTACTCCCTCCGTTCCGAAATAATTGTCTTTCTAGCCATCTCAAATGGACTACAACATACGGATGTATGTAGACATGTTTTAGAGTATAGGTTCACTCATTTTGCTCCGTATGTAGTCATTTGTTGAAATCTCTAGAAAGACAATTATTTAGGAACGAAGGGAGTATATCTAACGACCAAAAGCATCATAGGTTAGTTTCAAATATGAAGTGCTTATACCACACATAAAAGACCTACCTTCGCGTGCGCCCGACTCGTCATGCCACAGGCCCGGTGCCTTGGACCCAACAGTGGTCCCGTGCCGGGTAGGCCTATGTGGAAGTCCGGGCAAGCACGTGTCCAATAAACTGTGTGGTATACGAAGAGCAAAGCCAACATGCCAGCTAACCCCGCAATGCTAAACATCAAGGACGCATGTAGAGCAAGTACAATAGTGGGTTTATAGCCCGCCTACATGGCACTTTTTCCTATATGGAGGAGAGAGGTGTAAAAAAGTAAGAGGAGTGGGCTCTCATGCAAGAGCCTAGCTATATACACATTCTTAGGTAAATGCAACAAATGTGAAGAAAGAGATAGAGAGAAAATGAAAAAAAAGTACTAATATAACGGCCAACCTTATAGCCCACATTATTGTACGAGTGCATATAGATGATGGCTATAGATAACATGACGGTTCCTTATAGCCATCAGCTCGTTATATTATTAACCATGCTCATAGTCAACCCAAGCGGCGAAGCGGTTGATACAACAAAAAATTCTCATCGGTTTACTCAACCGTGGTCTCACATGTCATTGAAAATGCTAGACAACGTGACCGGCATACCGGAACGACCACGCGGGGTGTAGCGTGAATGCGACAAGCTTTTCCCTTTGAACTTGTAAATTGTAATATTTGATTTTGCTCCTTGACGCGATCGCTCGATAGATATCTTGATAAAAAGGAAAGGGCAGGACTTTCCCCACGCGGTAAGCGGGGGAGTTTGCCAGTTTGGACCATCGCCAGTTTGCTCACATGTGGGGTGTTACGCGAATGGGACGGGCGTGTTGTGCGTCTTCCAGATTTTTGTTTTAAGTTTGTAAAGTGTAATACTTAGTTTTGAATTTATAAGTTTGTTTTCATGCCCATATAATTTGGTAGGTTTGGGTCATGAATGGTACGTAAATTATGATATTGATGCAAAAGGTAAGTAAATTACAATGATACATGGAAACGATGCAAAAGGACAACAAGAGATCACACACGTCTTTATCGACTCAAATGAGAATGTGATGGAGTAAAATTTATGGCCACGACAATGCAATGCGATGGTGGTTACAAGAAAAAAATAAAGATGCATATGCATCCATCAACGACCTCCTTATCGGCTCAGTTCGTTGGGCCACTGACCACCGGGTGAGTAGTAGCGGCATTTGCTGCGAGGTCAACGTGCTTCTGAACAATGGCATCCAAGGTTTCCTGTCGATCAAAGAAGGCCAGCGTCCTAGCATCGTCCTTGGTCGCATAGTGGCCCTTGTAGATGATTTGCTCGTAGACGTGGGTAATTATGTCAATGGTTTCTTGTTGGGTGAGGCGCTGTGTGGCGAGCACGACCTTGAGGTGGACATTCTTCATCACGATGGTGGGAAGTCACAGGGCCACTTGTGTGTGGAATATGTTGTCACCATAGAGGCCGATAAACGTGGCGGGCATCAAGGATCATGCGCACACATGCTAGAAGAGTACGACAAGGTCGTCCGCGAGCTTCTTGACAATGATGAACTTGTTGAGGAAGGCAACAAGGATCTAGTCGAACTGGGAGACAAAGCTGGCGTCGAAGAGGCATATGGTGCTGGCGGCCGCCCGGCACCATATGCCTCTTCGACGCCAGCTTTGTCTCCCAGTTCGACTAGATCCGCCAGCACCATCTGAAGACGTTCCTCGGTGCGGGGCCATAGGCCCGCGTCATGGACCATCTGCCACTACCGCCTGCTACTCATGTGCATCGCTTCCGTCGGTTTAGCTTCTACTCACCTGATTTTGGGATTGGAGTAATCACTCTTGCCTTTGGTATAGGTGTGTATGATTTCGTAAATGGATTGGAGTGAAGGGGCGCCTTTATATGAGAGTGCAAACTGCACTGCATTAAGATGTACATTGGCCATCTGCTCCTCGGTCCATACTACCCGGTATCGGTTGGCTGCATGCCACGTCTCCCATTGCCACCATCAACATGCGAAGAAGGATGCACCATTGGTCGTTCTACGCAATGGAAACCGCTTCTCATCAGCTTATATTGCTCTCTCCTTCATTTTCATTCAAATTGTATCGGGAACCGTCCTAGTTTAGTGATCGATGCCCATGTCCTTCTTTAACCGGCTAGGACAACCCAACAACCGGTCAACAGATAGGCTGGCCACAAGCCCCTACGGTGCATGGCTCAAATGGTCGGAACTAGGGACTCCTATTTGTAACAACCAAGGCGACTCAGGACCATCCGGGCAGCTACAAAATCCAATGACTGGGCAGACATCCGGAAACAAGGACACAAGATTGATCATCTCCAAGCTTTGTGGCTCATCGTGCCCTCGGGGCAAAAACTAGCGCAAACTTATCTTTTGTTGTCTTCTTTATTAAAATAGAGGCCTCCCTCCAAAATTCCGTATAAACGAACAAAGTGGTCTTGTATACGCCGCTACTCTCTTAGTGCGGTACTTCATTACATAGCATTACATGGACACATGCCAGCCCGGGTAACGCAAAACTAGATTAGCGACCATCGAGACGTCGTGCCAACCAAGTGAAGGACCAGCCACCCAACAACATGTTAATCAACAGCTGACAACACACCCAAAGTCCATCCGGAACAAAGACAACCGGTGAGATGGGTGACCTGCCATTGTCGTTAGCCCCTACCGAGCTGCTTTGCTCCCATTGCACCATTGGTGCAGACTCCAATAAGGTCGATGGTATATGATTAGAAGGCTTCTCCCCTCGCATGTTGAGCCGACCATAACGGTAAGCAATCGCAAAGGACAATGGTATGGCACCTCGCATGCTCCACAACCAAAGCAGGGGGGCTATAGAGACATGGCTGCCACTTATCAACAATATACATTACATTATGAATAAGGTAAAAACACAAGTAACCGCCACATGAAAGCATTGCGGCATGAATACAACCGACGCCGGCCCGACCTGACTCGTTCGAAGCCTATGGACATGCTATATGTCACCATTTTCCTTCTCAACAATGGCAGGACCAGCCGGGCGACCTTTAATCGACACCATGTGTTTCTTGTGGGCTACCAGAACCCCTTCGATGTTAGCAGCCTGTGACAGCGAATAGAAGGGCGTGGGATCCCATCACGAGTCATCTAGGCATAGGTCAACTTTCATAGGCTTGCACATTGTGAATATCTGCGCCCACCTTTCCATCGCAATGTAAAAGTCCACCCAGGTAACCTCTCGCCGCTTCAGAAGCTGGGAGGGACCCGAAGAGACATGCAGCTGCTGCACGACATGAGAATAGTCGAGGGCGACCAATCGCTGAAAGATCCACTAGCAGGGAACGCCAATGATCACCTGCTTGAAGCTAGGGTTACGAGCGATGCAGGTAGCTAGGCACAGCACCACCACTTCCTTACCAGCGATGGTGAGTTGACCTGGCATTGGCAGAGCGTTTCGATGGGGCCGATCATAACAAAGGAAAAACAGAAAGAGAAGGTGTACATGATAACAATGGCATGTCGGGCTGGGACTTTTATAGAGAACCCTCGGGAGACGGGTTCGGTTATACAAAGCCATGGGCGTTGTCGTGCTTGTTGATAAAGCCCCTACCTTTGTTCCTCCACATGGAGCCGCGACATGTTACCTTCATTGCGGCGCACTCCTAAAGGATAGAAGTTCCCGAATACCGGCACTTGGTCTTTTTGGTGGAGCTCGCGAGAGACGTGGCTAGCTGGTACGTGGTCTACCGGCATGCCACTGGACTTAACTGGATGAACTAACTGCAAGAACGAAGTATGTCTGCCGGAGGGGGGGGGGGTGAATGGGAGTTTTAAAATTTCTTCGGAAATATCAAAACTCTCATAACCCAGCAGTGGAGCGAATGAAAAACAGTTACAGTGAACGAACATAAACTACCGAATGGAAACTAAAGGCATGCATCGAGACAAATCACATGATCGAAACAAATCGAAAGTAAATAGGAGAGACAGAGTTAACGAGTGATGCTCGATGGCGACAAGGAATTTGGTAAACCAGTTCGTCCTTCTGCACAAGGACTACGTCTGGTTGGAGGGGTTGTGATTTAACACACAAGATAATCTCTCTTCGCCCTATTCTCCTCAACAATTGGTTCGTCAACCAATGCTGATCACTTGTGGTAGATACTTGAGGTGATCTCCAAACCTTTACAGAATTCTTCTTCGAGAACCACAATCACTCTTGGTCTCTGAAGAAATTGACACCTAACCGTCTAGAGAGTTTGCAGCTCTCAAGAGTAATAGGCAAAGCGTACTGGACTTAGATTCGAGTGATGTTGAACCACTATCTAATTTTTCGACTCTATGTGTTTTCTCTCGGTGGATTTTAAACTCAAATCACTCAGAGAGGGGGTTGATCAACAATCTTCTCAAAATCAAACGGAGTAGCCACCAGACAACGCCGACGCGGGGTGGCTATTTATAGCCGCAACCTTCCCTAGTGGGAAATGACATTTTGGACACGCGGTCCAGCCAATGGCCAACCGACATGTTCTCAACGATTGGATTTCAAAGAGCAACGATAACATTACTCGAGGAACAAGTAATGCTAACTCCTCGGTCAGAGAAAAATCTCTCATTGCGAAGAAGATCACAGTCTCTTGCTGGCAAGTATTTGCTCAGAACACAAAGAGATTTCTCTCGCAACTTTCACAGGATTTGGGTTTAGCATCAGAGAATCAAAGTTTCGAACGCTACACCCCTCTTAATAGTACGGTGGTCCTGTGACTCAATAAAGTGAAGAGAAACAACATAACAAATTCTACGACTTCACTTCGTCTTCAATCTCCTTGGTGCAATCACTTCCTTCGGACAAGCACCGAACCAATTGCTTCACGTCTGCAATTTTTGAGGGGTCACTATCATCATCATCTTCGATGATAATCTTCACTACAATGCAGGGGATTATCTTCGTTGTTTTGAATCAAACTCCTCTTAATTCCAGGGACCTGTTACTCTGTGTGCACTAGCAAACACATAAGTCCCATACTGTTTATGTCAACAAGCTCCAAAACATAAAGAGGCAAATTATTGCACCCATAAAAATGAAACAGAACAAACCAACTAGAACATCCAATGAAACCATGGTCGATCACCAACCCCACACCCACCTGTACTGATAGAGGCAAAAGAGAAAAACAGACTTCATTGTTCGTAGTATAATTGCCGAAGCTTCTTCTCTGGTCGTATAGGCCCAATGAAAATACACCCCGCTTGCCTAGATGATCCGTTGCGACATTGGCGCAAAAAATAATTACAACCATGGTGCTGTGGTTCAACATGGCCACCTATGGGGCCATCGGCCCCTTGTGGTTCGGCAAGGGGGAAGGGCGCATAGCACAAAGAGCGGAGACCGTAGAGCAGTGTGGCAGCGATGACATGGGCAGTTTTACCCAGGTTTGGGCCACCGCGAGGCGTAAAAACCATACTCCTGCTTTGGTGGATTGATGAGAGGACCGTGGTGAAGACGCAGCGCTCAAGCCCGGCAAGATCGCCTCGGGACGAGAGCAGCTACGCGCGTATGAGTGTACAAGGGTCTGAATCCTTTCTAAGATTGCCACGACCCTCCTTTTATAGGTCAAGAGGTTACCACAATGGAAAACAGTCATTATCCTATGATTAGATAGCCACAGTGCTATCATACCTAACTCTGCAAACAGGACAAGACGCATTAAATGCGCCGCTTAGTGTCACGTCATGGAAGCGGCCCGGCAAGCCTTGTCGTGCTCTTCTGCCACCTCCTCGCCTGCCTGCGTGACACGCTTGTGGACGGGTGTCACTTAGGGGTGACTTTCCTCAGAAGTGGTCGCCACGTGCCAAATGACAGCCACCTAATCACTTGGGGGCTCGACACCGCGTTGATAAGTGACTTGCGTCGTTGTGAGGTGGAGCGATGGAGCCTTGGCGGGGTAATCCGCCCTTGGCATCCCCGGCAAGACTGCCGAGGGAGTCTTGAGACTTGTCTTCGGCGCGACATCGACCCTACCAGGCTCACCTACTCGGCAAGGGAGGTTTTTCCCTTAGTGATATCTTGCTTCCTCGGCTTGTCTTGGTCTTCTTGATCCGCCCTTTGATTCCTCAAAGAGCTATATCTTCAGCTTGGCCTTGTCTTGGATGCTTGGTGCAGTTTGCTTTGTTGTTGTCGTGCCGGAGACTTGCCTGTCCGGGCACAAGTCAGGGGGAAACATACACCCCTGTTTGTGCCCCCCGACAGAAGCCCCCGGGCCTGAGCCATACGTGTCGCCGGACACGTTGGGTTAGGCCCAAAAGGTGCACATACATGTGTTGAAGGAACGTTGTGCACACAACAGTTTTTCATGATGACTAGCCAACCCAACGTCCACTCTGCGTAATTACCGCAGGTCGTGGGGTCGTGGGACTGTAGCAGTTAATGTAAAACGGTAACTTTCTGAGAGAAAGCAGCGAAGAGCCACCCTTTCACTCATGTTCCCCATAAAGAGAAAAAAACGTGAAGGGGCGCGACTCATTCGCACCTGTTTCCCCCTCCACCATCTTCTTCCTGAAGCCATGTAGTTGCTCGGCATCCGTTCTTGCCCTCAATCGCCTCATTTGATCTTCCATTCCCTCATCATTCAAAGAGATGGGAAAGAAGACTGCTGCTGACAAGGAGAAGCGGACGACTGCCGCGAAGACCGTATCCGCGGAGGGGAACAAGAAGCGAGCGGCGGAGCTGGATAAGAAGTAGCAAAGAGACGTGGTCTTCTTCCCGTCGAGTTTTGACGAGAACACCCTGGTCGCAAGGTATGGGTATATGCGGGGGGCGCCAGTACCAAAGGGGCATGGGGCGCCCGTGGTCTTGGCAGAAGGAGAAGAAGATCCGCCAAATTCATATCGGCTTTTCTGTGCGTACTTATTCTGCGACCTCTGCCCCCCATTCTTAGATTTCTTTGAGGCGATGATGATGGTGTATGGGTTTCACCTCCTGGATTTCACGCCGAACGCAATGGCGTGCATGGCGATTTTCGCTCACTTGTGCGAGAACTTCGTCGGGGTTGCCCCCAACGTGGATTTGTTCCGGCACTTCTTCATTCTGCGGGTGGAGAACAAAACCCACCGCTCAGGAAACATAAGTTGGATCCCTTCGGAGAAGAGGGAGAATTGGGATTACTTGCCGGGGAAACAACACAGTAGGTGGGAGGAGTGGAGAGCAGACTGGTGCTGGATCTAGGATGAGGAGGCCCCAGAGTTTTGCCAGGCGCGGACGAAGTGCATTGTGCATGGCAACGATTGGAGGGAATTCGGCCTTATCGACGATAGTCTACGCCTGACGCTGAACAAGATTATCCATCTCAAAGCCGTCGGGTTAACCATCGAGCAGGTGGGGGCCGATTTCCTCCGACGCCACATCGCGCCTTTGCAGAAAAGGGACAAGTTTGCGTGGTTATATGGGGACACCGTGGACAGGATGAGACTGTACCCGGGCCTGGCCATCAACTTGATGGTTTATGGCAATGGCTGGTTGTGCGAACAGTTGTTCGGCAGCCTTGGGCCATTCAAGTTACTGCCGAGTGTTGTCCTACTGAATATCAATTCCGCCCGAGACCAGATTCTGAAATGGATGCCAGACTACAATGCCCATGGAGTTCGGTGATTGGCAATTACCCGAAGTTGATGATGAGGTCAAGTGGTTCTCCGGCTTGGAGAAAAGGGCCACTAAGGTGGAGACCAACATTGATGTAGGGTGGAAACCCTAGGGACGATATTTCACGATTGGAGCGGATCCTACGAGGAACACGAGGGGAAAACACGAGGGGAAAACACGAGAGAACTCACTCAAACCAACAAGATTCCATTACACATGTGATAGATCCTCAAAACACAAAGAGATACACGATCCACGATCAACAAAGGACGATACAAGTAGCAAGTTCTTCTCCGCGAGGAGGTCTGGAGGGGGTCTTCCCATGAGGGGTCTTGAATCCGCTTGGGGGATCTTCTCCGAAGAGGTCGTGGACTTCAATGGAGAAGTAACCAAGTGGATGAACAGAGCTCTATCTCTCAAATGAGGAGGAGGAGTATATATAGTCTAGGTGGGCGAAGGGGTACATGGGCCTCGACCCTTTACAATGCGCATATAGGCGGGGCCGGATGTCCGGGCCTTCAGGAGGAGCCGGATGTCTGGGCAGGGGGTCGAATGTCCGGGCTGGCAGGGTCGGTCTTGAAGCTCTCTGTATAGGCGGTGTCCGGATTTTCGGGGAGGAGGCCGGATGTCCGGTGATAATCCCCAAGTGTAGGGAATCATCGTAGCAATTTCCAAAGGTGGAAGTGATAAGTATGGAGTGTCGAACCCACAAGGAGCTAAAGGTAAGATCAATATTCTCTCAAGCCCTATCTGCCACTGATACGACTCTATGTACACCGAACGTTTGCTTCCAAGTAGAAACGAGAAATAAAACTATGTTGTGGGTATGAAGAGGATAACTTTGCATGATATCGGAGAACTAAAATATAAAAGTAGTTGCTGTTATCATAAAGTTAGAATATACTACTAAATATTATAAATAGCGAGTGTGGAATAATGATGGATCGGTGTGCGGAATTGTCCTAGGCAATTGTTAACAAGACCGATAGTCGTCATTGCAATTTCATATGAGGGAGAGGCATAAGCTAACATACTTTCTCTTCTTGGATCATATGCACTTATGATTGGAACTCTAGCAAGCATCCGCAACTACTAAAGATCATTAAGGTAAAACCCAACCATAGCATTAAAGCATCAAGTCCTCTTTATTCCCATACGCAACAACCCCCTTACTCGGGTTTGTGTTTCAGTCACTCACCAACCCACTATAAGCGAATCATGAACGTATTGCAACACCCTACAGCGGGAGTCCCTCACGCTTGCGCGACACGGAGAGCACCATAGGACAGCACCAATAATAAAACATACAACTCATACCAATCTAGATCATCAATCAACCCAAAGACAAAGGATATCTACTCAAAACAGCATAGGATGGCAACACATAATTGGATCATAATATGTGGCATAAAGACCAACTTCAAGTAGGGATTACAGCGGGGTGCAGGAGAGTGGACCGTGTAAATAGATGAGGATGGTGATGTTGATGAAGACGATCACCGCGGCGATGATTCCCCTCCCGATGGCACTCCGGTGCCACCGAGAGAGAGGAGGAGAGGTTCTCCCCCTTGTGCTTCCTCCTCCATGGCCTCCCCCCTAGATGGGGAGAGGTTCTCCCTCTGGTCCTTGGCCTTCATGGACCCTCCGGGATCCTCCTCCGTGGCCACCGGTGATGATGGCCCTCTCCGGCAGGGTGCCAGAGAGGGCCTAGATTGATTTCTCGTGGCTACAGAGGCTTGCGGCGGCGGAACTTCCGATCTAGGTTATTTTCTGGGGGTTTCTGTATTTATAGGAATTTTTGGCGTTAGTTTCACGTTAGGGGGGTCTCCGAGTCGTCCACGAGGCAGGGGCCCACGCCTGTGGGGTGGGCACGCCCCCACCTCGTGGACAACCGGGACTCTTCGGCCCAACTCTTTTGCTCGAGGGCTTCTTTTGGTCCATAAAAATCAACAAAATTGGCACGTCAATTGGACTCCGTTTGGTATTCCTTTTACGTAAAACTCAAAAACAAGGAAAAAAGTAAACCCTTTGGGCTCTAGGTTAATAGGTTAGTCCCAAAATCATATAAAATAGCATATAAATGCATATAAAACATCTAAGATGGATAATATAATAGCATGAATACTTCATAAATTATATATACGTTGGAGATGTACCATCCGGCGGCTCGGGAAGAGCCGGATGTCCGGGCTGACATGGTCCAGCTTCGGGTGTGTTCTGTGATGGGCGCTGGATTTCCGGGCGGGGGCCGGATGTCCGGGCTGGTGTCGGCCCGGATGTCCGGGACCTGTAGCTTCTGTTGGGCGGCAGGTGTGGTAGATGCTCCAGGGGCCAGATGCCCGGGGCTTAGGGCCATATGTCCGGGTCCTAGAGGCTTCTCCGGTTCCTTTCGTCATTCCTCTTCATCCATGAACTTGGGGACTTGTCCGTCTTCACGTGCATCTTCGGGAGGGCCTTCTTGGTACCTCATCATGCACAATATTCCGGACTTAGGTAGTAGCCATGTCTTGAGAGGTTCATATGGAATATCACTAAGGAGAGATGTCACCTCGTTCTCGAGGGGCCTAGCTCATGCTCGTGTCATCGGTCCTCTTTGCACTTGGTGAGATGATGATAGGTCCATGGGGATGACCATAGGATGCTCCGCATCATCTCCCCCCCCCCTGGGAAAGATCCGACCTCGGATCAAAATCCTCATCACCATGGTAGGGAGAGAGATCTTTGACGTTGAAGATGTCGCGCACGGAGTACTTGTCACATGGGATGTCAATCTTGTAGGCGTTGTTGTTGTTGTTGTTGTTGTTATTGTAGCGTGCAAGCACCTCGAAGGGTCCATCGACTCGTGGTAGAAGTTTGGACTTGCGTTCGTTGGGGAAGCGGTCCTTGCGAAGGTGTAGCCACACAAGATCTCCAATGTTGAATACTATGGGTTGCTTGTTGATGTTGCGCTTGGTCGCGAGTCATTGTACTTGGCGCTCGATGGTGTGCCTTGTATCTTCATGCATCTTCTTGAGGTAGTTCACTCGGGCACTCGCGTCCATGTTGATGCGCTCTTGTAGTGGTAGAGGAAGAGTGTCCAATGGGGACAACGGGTTGAAACCGTAGACGACCTCAAAAGGGGACTTGCCGGTAGTCGAATGTCGTGCATGATTGTAGGCGTACTCGACGATGGGTAGACAATCCTCCCACTCCTTGATGTTCTTCTTGATCAACACGCGTAGTAGAGTGGAGAGCGTTCGGTTTGTCACCTCCGTTTGACCGTCAGTTTGAGGATGGTATGCCGAAGAGAACAAAAGCTTGATTCCGAGCTTGGTGCATAAGGTCTTCCAAAAGTAGCTCAAGAACTTGACGTCGCGGTCCGCGACAATAGTCTTTAGCACTCCATGTAGGCGCAAAATTTCCCTACAAAAAATATTTGCAACATGTGAAGCATCGTCTATCTTGTTGCATGGGATGAAATGAGCCATTTTAGAGAATCGGTCCACAAGAACAAACACGGAATCTTTGCCGTTTCTAGTCCTAGGAAAACCAAGCACAAAATCCATGCTAATATCTTCTCATGGGTGATATGGAATAGGAAGTGGCATATATAGACCATGGGATTGAGCTTTAGACTTAGCTTTGCGACATGTAGAGCATCAGTTACTGAAGCGTGAGACGTCACATAACATCTTGGGCCAAAAATAGTTCTTGAAGAGTGTAGCAAATGTCTTGTCGCGTCCAAAGTGTCCCATCGGTCCTCCTCCATGAGATTCTTGCAGAAGTAACAAACAAAGAGAGGACTCGGGAATACATAGTTTGTTAACTCTCATAAGATAATAATCTTTGATGTAATAGTGTTCCCAAGATGTATGTGTCAAACATTTGGCATAAGGTGTAGCAAAAGTAGTATCATGCACATACAAGTGTTTTATGTGCTCAAAACCAATGACATTCAATTCAAGTTTAGTGACAAGCATGCATTTGCGGGAAAGAGCATCCGCCACAACATTTTCCATACCTTTGATGTATTTAATGACATAAGGAAATGACTCAATGAACTCACTCCACTTAGCATGACACTTGTTCAACTTAGTTTGACCCTTAAGGTACTTAAGCGTTTCATGGTTGGTATGAATGACAAATTCATGAGGGCGAAGATAATGTTCCCACTCACGCAAAACTCGCACTAAAGCATATAGCTCTTTGTCATAGATGGGATAATTGAGTTGCGCTCCGGAAAGTTTCTCACTAAAATAAGCTATGGGGCGCTTCTCTTGCGTTAACGCACCTCCTATGTCATTACCACTAGCATCACAATGAACTTCAAAAGTTTTGTCAAAGTTGGGTAATGCAAGCACGGGAGCATGAGTAAGCAAATTCTTAAGCTCATTAAATGTGGTATCTTGAGATGGTCCCCAAATAAATGGTGCATTTTCTTACTCAAATCATGCAAACGGGATGCAATAGTGCTAAAGTCCTTAAAGAATCTACGATAGAAACCAGCTAGGCCAAGGAAACTATGCACTTGTTGCAAATTTGTTGGTTGACTCCAAGTTTTAATAGCATTGATCTTAGATTCATCTACGTGAACACCCTTAGAGGAGACTACAAAACCCAATAAAACAAGCTTATCAACACCAAAAAGGAATTTGTCCATATTAGCATAAACACGCTCTTTCCTAAGGGTTTGCAACACGATTCAAAGATGGGTGACATGATCTTTGAGAGATTTGCTAAAGACAAGAATATCGTCAAAGTAAACCACAACAAATACACCAATGTGGGGCCTAAGAACAAAATGCATGACTCGCGTGAAAGTACCAGATGCTTCGGATAAGCCCATTGGCATAACGAGCCATTCATATAAGCCAAATTTGGTCTTAAATGCGGTTTTCCATTCATCACCTTCTTGTATGCGGATTTGGTAATAGCCACTGTAAGACCAATCTTAGAGAAAATGGTGACTCCGCTAAGCTCATCTAGCATATCATCTAGGCATGGAATGGGGTAATGATAAGCATGGTGATAGCATTGATAGGACAAAAATCGGAACACGTGCGATATGTACCATCTTTCTTGGGAACAAGGATTACCGGTACGGCACAAGGACTCAAGCTTTCTCGTACATGGACATTGTCGATGAGTTGTTGTACTTGCCATTGGATCTCCTTGGTTTCCTCGGGGTTGACGCGGTAGGGAGCCTTGTTAGTAAGAGGTGCTCCGTGGATGAGGTCGATGCGGTGTTCGATGCCTCAAAGAGGAGGTAGACCCGGAGGTAGCTCGTCAGGGAATACATCTTGGAATTTGTGCAAAAGAGAAGATAACACTAAAGGTAGATTGTGAGAGGTGTTAGTTTTTGGTGCCTCGTCCTTGCACAAGAGGACATAGTGCATAACACTTGATGGGTTCTCACACACTTCTCTCATCTCACTTTTGGTGGCAAATAGGACTAAGTTTTTCTTGTCGCTCATCATGGAGGCACTCGATTTGGGCTTGTGGCGCTCACTCTCTTTGTGGTGGTTCACTCTCTCACTATTCTCTCCATGATGGGTGGCTTGCTTGTCGGCGATCACTTGACTTGGCGACATAGGTCGTAGCACGTACTCCTTTCCCTTCATCTTGAAGCTATAGTGATTGGTACGCCCGTTATGGATGACACCTCGGTCAAATTGCCATGGTCGTCCAAGAAGGAGGTGGCAAACGGACATTGGAACAACATCACACTCCAAAGTTTCTTCGTATGCTCCAAATTTGAAGGAAACTTGTACCATGTGTTCCACTTGAATAGTGTCGGAGTCGCTTAGCCATTGGACCTTGTAGGGATGCGGGTGCTTCATCATGACCAATTGGAGCTTGGAGCATAGTTCTTCACTTGCCAAGTTATGACAACTCCCTCCATCGATGATGACCTTCACAGACCTTCCATTGATGTCGGCCTTGGTGTGGAAGATATGGCATCTTTGGTCTTCGTCTTGTTGATGTTGAAGAGTCAAGACCTTGGAGACAACAAGAGCAGGGCTCGGATCTTCGTCACAAAAGACTTGATCATCCTCATCTTCGTTCACTTGCAGGTGCATGGCCACTTGCTCAAGGGCGTCCATTTCCTCTTCACCCATGGAGTCATAGGTTCCATCGTCGTTGAGGATCATGGTGCGCTTGTTAGTACACTCAAAGGACTTGTGGCTTCGGCTACCGCATGTGAAGCACTTGATTGAACTTGTCTTGGTGGTCTCATCGGTTGGAGTAGATGATGATGAAGCTCGGATACCAAGATGATGTAGGGTGGAAACCCTAGGGCCAATCTTTTACGATTGGAGCGGATCCTACGAGGAACACAAGGGGAAACACGAGGGGAAACACGAGAGAAATCACTCAAACCAACAAGATTCGATTACACATGTGCTAGATCCTCGAAACACAAATAGATACACACTCCACGATCAACAAAGGACGACACAAGTAGCAATTTCTTCTTCGTGAGGAGGTCTTGAGGGGGTCTTCCCGTGAGGGATCTTGAATCCGCTTGGGGGATCTTCTCCGAAGAGGTCGCCAATACGTCCATTTTGCATCATGTTTACCTACTGTTATTTATGATGCTTTTATGCATAATAATGCTTTTTGGAGTAATTCTAATGCCTTTTCTCTCATAATATGCAAGGTACACACAAAGAGGAGAATTAAAAGAATCTGGAAATCTGGACCTGGAAAAGCTACGTCAGGCCACCTATTCTGCACAACTCCAAACAAGATGAAATTTTACGGAGAATTTTTATGGAATATATGAGGAATATTGGATCCAATAAGTACCAGATGGGGCCCACCAGGTGGGCACAACCCACCTGGGCACGCCAGGGAGCACAGGCACGCCCTGGTGGGTGTGCTCCCCTCGGCCCACCTTCGGTGCCCATCTTCTGGTATATAAGTCATTTTGACCTAGAAAAAATAAGGAGAGGACTTTCGGGATGGAGCGTCGCCGTCTCGAGGCGGAACTTGGGCAGGAGCACTTTCGCCCTCTGAGGAGCGATTCTGCTGGGGGAACTTCCCTCCCGAAGGGGGAAATCATCATCATCATCATCACCAACAGCTCTCCCATCTTGGGGAGGGCAATCTCCATCAACATCTTCAACAACACCATCTCCTCTCAAACCCTAGTTCATCTCTTGTGTTCAATCTTTGTACCAGAACTATAGATTGGTGCTTGTGGGTGACTAGTTGTGTTGATTACATCATGTAGTTGATTACTATATGGTTTATTCGGTGGAAGATTATATGTTCAGATCCAATATGCTATTTAATACCCCTCTGATCTTGAGCATGATTATTATTTGTGAGTAGTTACTTTTGTTCTTGAGGTCACGGGAGAAATCATGTTGCAAGTAATCATGTGAACTTGATATGTGTTCGATATTTTGATAGTATGTATGTTGTGATTCCCTTAGTGGTGTCATGTGAACATTGACTACATGACAATTCACCATATTTGGGCCTAAGGGAATGCATTGTGGAGTAGTTATTAGATGATGGGCTGCGAGAGTGACAGAAGCTTAAACCCTAGTTTATGCCCTATTCCGTAAGGGACCGAATGGATCCAAAAGTTTAATGCTATGGTTAGAATTTATTCTTAATACTTTTCTCGTAGTTGCGGATGCTTGCGAGAGGGTGATACGTCTCCATCGTATCAACTTTTTCAAACACTTTTGCCCTTGTTTTGGACTCTAACTTGCATGATTTGAATGGAACTAACCCGGACTGACGCTGTTTTCAGCAGACTTCCCATGGTGTTATTTATGTGCAGAAACAGAAGTTCTCGGAATGACCTGAAACTTCACGGAATGTCTATTTGGAAATAATAAAAATCCTTGCAAAAGATGAAGACCAGGGGGCCCACACCCTGTCCACGAGGGTGGGGGGCGCGCCTACCCCCCTAGGGCGCGCCCCCTACCTCATGGGCCCCCTGGAGCTCCTCCGACGCCAACTCCAACTCTATATATTTGCTTTCGGGGAGAAAAAAATCAGGGAGAAGAATTCATTGCGTTTTACGATACAGAGCCGCCGCCAAGCCCTAAAACCTCTCGGGAGGGCTGATCTGGAGTCCGTTCGGGGCTCCGGAGAGGGGGATTCGTCGCCGTCGTCATCATCAACCATCCTCCATCACCAATTTCCTATATTGTTCTTCGCTTATTTACTTTTCTGTTGCTACTGTTACAATCACTACAAAACACCAAAAATATTACTTTTTCTACCGTTACCCTTTGTTACCGTTACCACTACTATCATATTACTTTGCTACTAAACACTTTGCTGCAGATACTAAGTTATCCAGGTGTGGCTGAATTGACAACTCAGTTGCTAATACTTGAGAATATTCTTTGGCTCCCCTTGTGTCGAATCAATAAATTTGGGTTGAATACTCTACCCTCAAAAACTGTTGCGATCCCCTATACTTGTGGGTTATCAGGACTATTTTCTGGCGCCATTGCCGGGGAGCATAGTTCTATTGTTTGAGTCACTTGGGATTTATATCTGCTGGTCACTATGAAGAACTTGAAAGACGCTAAGACAACAATTTATCCCTCAACTACGAGGGGAGGTAAGGAACTGCCATCTAGCTCTGCACTTGATTCACCTTTTGTTTTGAGTAAGCTTGCGACACCTAAACCTATACGCTATTAGATTACGATATGTGCATGTTATTGATGATGCCACTTTTGCTATGCATGATACTTATGATGAAACTACTTCTATGCTTGATACTACTGTGCCCCTTAGTGAATTTCTTGATGAACAAATTGCTAGGGCTAGAGAGAAAGAAACTATTGAAACTGATTATATTGATGAAATTGATGATGAAGACTTGCCTGTTATTCCTGAGGGTTATATTTTTGATAAAGAAGCTTCTGCAGCCATTTTAGCTTGCAAAGATAGAAATGAGCTCAAGAGATTATTAGGTAAATGGAATAAGCAATCTCTTAATGATAGAATGAGACCTGACCCTGCTTTTGCTACTTCACCTATCCGTGTTACCGATAAGGATTATGAATTCTCTGTTGATCCTGATATAATTACTTTGGTTGAATCTGATCCTTTTCATGGCTATGCATCTGAAACTATTGTGGCATATCTTACTAAATTAAATGATATAGCTACCCTTTTCACTAATGATGAGAGATCTCGCTACTTTTACATCCTTAAAATATTTCCGTTCTCATTAAAGGGTGCTGCTAAGATATGGTTTAATTCTCTTGATCCTGGTTGTGTGCGTAGTCCCCAGGATATGATTTAATTTTCCTGCTCATAAGAAACAAGCTGCTTTGAGGGAAATATACAACTTTGTGCAAATTGAAGAAGAGAGTCTCCCACAAGCTTGGGGGAGGCTTCTCAAGTTACTTAATGCTTTGCCTGATCATCCTCTCAAGAAAAATGAAATACTTGATATCTTTTATAATGGACTAACCGATGCTTCCAGAGATTACGGATAGTTGTGCTGGTTCTGCTTTTCGGGAAAGAACACGGATGAAGCTGAAATTCTATTGAATAATATGTTGGCAAATGAAAATAATTGGACACTTCCTGAGCCAGCTCCTGAGCCAATTACTGAGCCTATTCCTAAACCAACTCCGAAAAAGAGAGGTGTTCTATTTCTCAGTCCTGAGGATATGCAAGAGGCAAAGAAATCTATGAAAGAAAAAGGTATTAAAGCTGAACATGTTAAGAATTTACCTCCTATTGAAGAAATACATGGTCTTAATTTACCGCCTGTTGAAGAAACATATGATTTTAATCCATTACCTATTGAAGAACCTCATGGTCTTGATAACCCGACACAGGTAGTAAAGGTAAATTCTCTCTATAGATTTGATGAAGGTGATATTCCTCACTATAAGTCTGCTAGACAATGCTTAGAAGAGTTTGATAATTTTATTGTCAAACAAGAAAATTTTAATGCTTATTTTGGTAGACAATTGAAATACAATTCTGATATGCTTAAACACTTGGGTGATTATATGGCTAATGTTAGACGTGAACTTAAACTTGTTAGCAAACATGCTTCTATGGTTACCACTCAAGTAGAACAAGTACTTAAGGCTCAAAATGATTTGCTCAATGAAAAGAATAGTAAGAAAAATGATTATGCTGTTAGAGTGGCTACTAGAACTGGTATAATGACTCAGGAACCTTTGTATCTTGAAGGCCACCCTAAGAGAATTGAGCAAGATTCTCAGAGAAATAATATTGATGCACCTAGTTCTTCTAAATAGAAGAAAAAGAAAAATGATAGGACTTTGCATGCTTCTAGTGAACCTATTGCTGAACCACCTGATAATCCAAATGATATATCTATTTCTGATGCTGAAACACAATCTGGTAATGAAAATGAACCTAGTGAAAATGCTAATGATGATGTTCATGATGATGCTCAACCTAGTAATGATAATGATATAGAAATTGAACATGCTGTTGATCTTGATAACCCACAATCAAAGAATCAACGTTATGATAAGAGAGACTTTGTTGCTAGGAAACATGGTAAAGAAAGAGAACCATGGGTTCAGAAACCCATGCCCTTTCCTCCCAAACCATCCAAGAAAAAGGATGATGAGGATTTTGAGCGCTTCACTGAAATGATTACACCTATCTTTTTGCGTATGCGATTAACTGATATGATCAAAATGAATCCTTATGCTAAGTATATGAAAGATACTGTTACAAATAAAAGAAATATACCGGAAGCTGAAATTTCCACCATGCTTGCTAATTATACTTTTAAGGGTGGAATACCAAAGAAACTTGGAGATCCAGGAGTACCTACTATACCATGCTCCATTAAAAAAATTATGTTAAAACTGCTTTATGTGATCTTGGAGCGGTGTTAGTGTTATGCCCTCTCTTTATATTGTAGAATTGATTTGAATAAGTCGACACCTACTGAAATATCTTTGCAAATGGCTGATAAATCAACTGTTATATTGCCGGTATTTGTGAGGATGTGCCTGTTGTGGTTGCAAACGTTACTATTTTAACGGACTTTGTTATTCTTGATATTCCCGAGGACGATAGTATGTCTATTATTCTTGGAAGACCCTTTTTGAATGCTGCAGGGGCTGTTATTGATTGCAACAAAGGCAATGTCACTTTTCATGTTAATGGTAATGAGCATACGGTACACTTTCCGAGGAAACAACCTCAAGTTCATAGTATCAACTCTATTGGAAAAATTCCATCGATTATTTTTGGAAGTTTTGAATTTCCTCTTCCTACTGTCAAAAAGAAATATGATTTTATTATTATTGGGGATGTGCATATCCCCGTTGAGGTAACATAGTGTTATTCGAAATTTCTCCGGTTCCATGTTATTCGGAGTGAGTTTGTTAATAAAACCTGATCAACCTTGTTAGTGGATTCCTTTTGATGAGCATGAGATGGATGAAACTAGAAGGCACAACCTTCTGTACCCTCTTTCTACTTTCTGTTAATTAGTTGAAATATGGCTGATGTTAGATGTGAACTTAAACTTGTTAGGAAACATGCTTCTATGGTTACCACTCAAGTATAACAAGTACTTAAAGCTCAAAATAATTTGCTCAATGAATTAAATAGTAAGAATAATGACTATGTTGTTAGAGTGGCTACTAGAACTGGTAAGATGACTCAGGAACCTTTGTATCCTGAAGGCCACCCTAGGAGAATTGAGCAGGATTCTCAGAGAAATAATATAGATGCACCTAGTCCTTCTAAAAAGAAGAACAAGAAAAATGATAGGACTTTGCATGCTTCTAGTGAACCTGTTGCTGAAACACCTGAGAATCCAAATGATATTTCTATATCTGATGCTGAAACACAATCTGGTAATGAACATGAATCTAGTGATAATATTAATTAGGATTTTCATGATGATGCACAACCTAGTAATGATAATGATGTAGAAATTGAACCTGTTGTTGATCTTGTAAACCACAATCAAAGAATCAACATTATGATAAGAGAGACTTTGTTGCTAGGAAACATGGTAAAGAAAGAGAACCATGGGTTCAGAAACCCATGCCTTTCCCTCCCAAACCATCCAAGAAAAAGGATGATGAGGATTTTGAGCGCTTTCTTTGAAATGATTAGACCAATCTTCTTGCGTGTCGTTTGGTGATATGCTCAAAATGAATCCTTATGCTAAGTATATGAAAGAAATTGTTACTAATAAAAGAAAGATACCGGAAGCTGAAATTTCCACCATGCTTGCTAATTATACTTTTAAGGGTGGAATACCAAAGAAACTTGAGATCCAGGAGTACCTACTATACCATGCTCCATTAAAAGAAACTATGTTAAAACTGCTTAGTGCACTCTTGGAGCCTGTGTTAGTGTTATGCCTCTCTATTTATATCGTAGACTTGACTTGAATAAGTTGACACCTACTGAAATATCTTTGCAAATGGCTGATAAATCAACTGCTATACCTGTCGGTATTTGTGTAGATATGCCTGTTGTGGTTGCAAACGTTACTATTTTGACGGACTTTGTTATTCTTGATATTCCCGAGGACGATAGTATGTCTATTATTCTTGGAAGACCCTTTTGAATACCGCAGGGGCTTTTATTGATTGCAACAAGGGCAATATCTCTTTTCATGTTAATGGTAATGAGCATACGGTACACTTTCCGAGGAAACAACCTCAAGTCCACAGTATAAATTCTATTGGAAAAATTCCATCAATTATTCTTGGAGGTTTTGAATTTCTTCTACCTACTGTCAAGAAGAAATATGATATTCTTATTATTGGGGATGTGCATATCCCTGTTGAGGTAACATAGTGTTATTCGAAATTTCTCCGGTTCCATGTCATTCGAAATGAGTTTGTTAACAAGACTTGATCAACCTTGTTAGTGGATTCCTTTTGATGAGCATGAGATGGATGAAACTAGAAGGCACAACCTTCTATAACCTCCTTTTAACTTCTGTTATTTAGTTGAAATAAAGTAAAAATAGTATTTTTTCTGTCTGTTTTCTGAATTATCCGTGCAATATAAAAATACCGCGAAAATAAAAGTTCTCCAAATGCCCTGAAAATGGAATATGATTTTTTCTGGAATATTTGAGAATATCTGGCACTGAGAACACAGCAGGGGGAGCTAGCACCTGGCCACGAGGGTCCAGGGCGTGCCCCCCTGCCTCGTGAGCCCATGGTGGCTCCCCTCCACTTATTCCTGCACCCACACACTTCTTCTTCCTCCCAAAAAATCACCATCCAGCTCAAGCACGAGTTCTAGCTCATTTTGCTGCGATTTTCGATCTCCTTGCTCAAAGCATCTTTCACAAAACTGCTTGGGGAGATTGTTCCTTGGTATGTGACTCCTCCATTGGTCCAATTAGTTTTTTCTCTAGTGCTTTATTCATTGAAAATTTGTGTTGCCTAGGTGACCATGTTCTTGAGCTTGCATGTCAAATTTATATGGTTCCAAGTAGTTCTAATGCATGTTATAGTCTCTAGGCACTTGTAGGAGTAGTTGCTATCAATTTTGTTGAGCTTGGTCCACTTTTATTTGAAGTTACTAAAAATTTCAGAAAGTTTTCAGAGGAAGAAATATGCTTAGGAAAATGTACCAAGGTGGTTCTTCAAGGAAGCAAGGACCCAGGCTTGCAATGCGTGATGATGACGAGGAGCCACCAAGGGACGCTCCTGTGCGGCCCTGTGAATGGCCTTCAGAAAATTTTATGGATCGAGCGGGAATCAAGGATGAATTTAATGCATATTTGCATAATTCCGATCTTGTGAGCTTTGAGGCAGAAAAGTGCAGCCAATATTATCATCTCACTAGTTCATTTGTGAGGAGGTTTGAATTTTCATCTTCACGTAATTCTCCAACTGTCTTGTTTGATCTTTATGAAAAATCTTATACCATGGTCCCGGTAAATCTGAATTTAGAAATTTTCTTGCTAGCATAAATGTGGGGGAATCTAGAGATATAGCACAAGCTGCCATTGGGAGCATTCATTTTCCTGCTATACATTATTTTGCTCTCTTCATAGGTAGGTGCATAAATGGTAAAGATGAAGCATGTCATATGTGTGTGCCTGACCTCAGTATTCTTAGGAGTGCTGTGTTAGGAGACCAATCTTATAATTTGGGAGCCATTGTTGCACGTAGGTTGCATACTAATAGATTTAATGGAGATTTCTTTGGTGGAATTTATGCGACCCGCTTAGCTGATTTTCTTGATATGGACGTTCGTGAGGATGACATTGAGTTGACTACTACTTATTTAGACTATAATGCTATGGTCCACCACCAGTTTATCGAGAGGAATGAATCACCTCTCCAGTATCGACTAATCTTTGACAAACGGCGTGCTGTCCGTATTACTCTCCCTGCTCCTGCCTTCTTTGATTATCAGGCAAAAGGAAGACATTTTATTACCAGAGAGGAGGCAAATGAGTACGAGAGGAGGGCGGAGGCAGCTTGACGCCACGCTGCAGCTCAGGAGGCGATAGCCGCTGCATCACAGTACGACCCCAGCTACACTTACGGGTATCCGCCAGGCCATCCCTGGCAATGAACCAACTTAGGCCAAAAGCCTAAGCTTGGGGGAGTACGTATTTCCCACCAACATTACATTTATGTTCACACACTCATTGCTAGATGTCGGTGCTCATACTCTTTCATTGTACTATCCATGCTAGTTTATTTTCTTTTTCTTGCTTTCTTCTTGTGTGTTTGTTAAATCTTAAGAAAAAAAATAGTAATAGCTTTTAGTTAGTTTACTTTTCTTGCTGAAGTAGTAATAATTAGAAGAAAACCCAAAAATATTTCCCGTTCTTCTTTTGCTTGTTGGGAGCTTTCCCGTGTAAATAGTTTTTATTTCTTTTCTTTTCTTTAGGGGTTGATAGGAGAAGACCATAATTAAATTGTTGAAGTGGCTCTTATATGCATTATTGTTGATTTAACCAAGAGCCCATATTGCCTTGTCTTCTCCTGTTTATTGAATGCTCGCGGATTCAAGGTTAGTCCAGTGCACGTGCACTCTTATTATTATTCACATCGTTCGGTCGTGCAAGTGAAAGGAAATTATGACGATATATGATGGGCTGACTGAGATGAGAAAAGCTGGTATGAACTCGACCTCTCTTGTTTTTGTAAATATGATGAGTTCATCGTTCCTGATTCAGCTTATTATGAATAAACATGTTTGTAGTGACAATTAGAGATCATAGTTGCTTATGCCATGCTTGATTAGCTATGAGTTATAATGGTTTACCTTGCGTGCCAACATGCTATTAAAATGATTGTGATGTGGTATGATGGGGTGGTATCCTCCTTTGAATGATTTAAGTGACTTGACTTGGCACATGTTCACACATGTAGTTGAAAAAAAATCAACATAGCCTTCACGATATTTATGTTCATGATGGATTATATCCTACTCATTCTTGCATCCAATGTTTATTAATTTTAATGCATGTTCATGACTGTTGTCGCTCTCTAGTTGGTCGCTTCCCATTCTTTTGCTAGCCTTCACTTGTACTAAGAGGGAATACTGCTTGTGCATCCAATCCCTTAAACCCCAAAGTTATTCCATATGAGTCCACTATACCTTCCTATATGCGGTATCTACCTGCAGTTCCAAGTAAATTTGTATGTGCCAAACTCCAAACCTTCAAATGAAATTCTGTTTTGTATGCTCGAATAGCTCATGTATCAACTAGGGCTGTCCGTATCTTCCATGATAGGCGGGTTATTCTCAAGAGGAGTGGACTCCGCTCCTCACTCACGAGAAAATGGCTGGTCACCGGGATGCCCAGTCCCATGCTTTATGCAAACTAAATCAAATTAATTGCAAAAAAACTCCCCCTGGGACTGTTGCTAGTTGGATACACTCGTTGTTTCGAGCAAGTCATGGATTGATGCTTGTTAGTGGAGGGGGAGCATAAACTTTACCATTCTGTTTGGGAACCGCCTATAATGTGTGTAGCATGGAAGATATCGCCATCTCTTGGTTGTTATGTTGACAATGAAAGTATGCCGCTCAAACTATTATTTATCTCTATTTCAAAACCGAGCTCTAGCACCTCTCCAAATCCGTGCTTCCCTCTGCGAAGGGCCTATCTATTTACTTTTATGTTGAGCCATCACCCTCTTATTAAAGAGCACTAGCTGGAGAGCGCGGCTGTTATTTGCATCCATTACTATTAATTTATATTGGGTATGACTATGACTGGATCTCTTTTACCATGAATTATAATGTCTAGTCAGTCCTTGATCTTTAAAGGTGCTCTACATTTATGTTTTGCAGTCTCAGAAAGGGCTAGCGAGATACCATCTTGTTATATCGTATCATGATTGTTTTGAGAAAGTGTTGTCATCCGAGATTTATTATTATGACTTGCTAGTTGATTATGTTATTGATATGAGTAAACATGAGACCTAGGAGTTATTGCAAATGTGGTTAGTCATAATCTCTGCTGAAAACTTGAATGCTGTCTTTACATATTTACAACAACAAGAGCAAACAGAGTTTGTAAAAGTTTTTCTTTATCACTTTCAGTTTGTCAACTGAATTGCTTGAGGACAAGCAAAGGTTTAAGCTTGGGGGAGTTGATACGTCTCCATCGTATCTACTTTTCCAAACACTTTTGCCCTTGTTTTGGACTCTAACTTGCATGATATGAATGGAACTAACCTGGACTGACGCTGTTTTCAGCAGAATTTCCATGGTGTTGTTGGAAATATGCCCTAGAGGCAATAATAAAATGATTATTATTATATTTCCTTGTTCATGATAATTGTCTATTGTTCATGCTATAATTGTGTTATCCAGAAATTGTAATACATGTGTGAATACATAGACCACAACATGTCCCTAGTGAGCCTCTAGTTGACTAGCTCGTTGATCAATGGATGGTTACGGTTTCCTGACCATGGACATTGGATGTCATTGATAACGGGATCACATCATTTGGAGAATGATGTGATGGACAAGACCCAATCCTAAGCATAGCACAAGATCGTGTAGTTCGTCTGCTAGAGCTTTTGTAATGTCAAGTATCATTTCCTTAGACCATGAGATCGTGCAACTCCCGAATACCATAGGAGTGCTTTGGGTGTACCAAACGTCACGATGTAACTGGGTGGCTATAAAGGTGCACTACAGGTATCTCGAAAAGTGTCATTGGGTTGTACGGATCGAGGCTGGATTTGTCACTCCGTGTATGACGGAGAGGTATCTCTGGGCCCACTCGGTAGTGCATCATCATAATGAGCTCAATGTGACCAAGTGGTTGGTCACGGGATCATGCATTACGGTACGAGTAAAGTGACTTGCCGGTAACAAGATTGAACGAGGTATTGGGATACCAACGATCGAATCTCGGGCAAGTAACGTACCGATTGACAAAGGGAATTGTATACGGGATTACTTGAATCCTCGACATTGTGGTTCATATGATGAGATCATCATGGAACATGTGGGAGCCAACATGGGTATCCAGATCCCGCTGTTGGTTATTGGCCGGAGAGCTGTCTCGGTCATGTCTGCGTGATTCCCGAACCCGTAGGGTCTACACACTTAAAGTTCGATGACGCTAGGGTTATAAGGAAGATATGTATGTGATTACCGAATGTTGTTCGGAGTCCCGGATGAGATCCCGGACGTCACGGGGAGTTCCGGAATGGTCCAATCATACGGTCACCGGAAAAGTTCGGGGGCATACCGGTATTGTACCGGGGCCAGGTGCACCCCCCTTGGGCCCATGCGCCTAGGGTTGGAGGGAAAACCCTAAAGGGACCCCCCTTGCTTGGGGGGCAAGCCCCCTCCCTTGCGCCGCCCCTCTAGATCTCATCTAGAGGGGCCGCCCCTTCCCCTTCCCTATAAATAGAGGGGCGGGGGAGGGCTGCACACCACATCCAAGGCGCAGCCCCTCCCCTCCCCAACACCTCTCCTCCTCCGTTAAGAGCTTGGCGAAGCCCTGCCGGAGTACTGTCACTCCATCACCACCACACCGTCGTGCTGCTGTTGGAGCTCTCTTCCTCAACCTCTCCCTCCTCCTTGCTGGATCAAGGCGCGGGAGACGTCTCCGCTCCGTACGTGTGTTAAACGCGGAGGTGCCGTCCGTTCAGCGCTAGGATCATCGGTGATTTGGATCACGACGAGTACGACTCCATCAACCCCGTTCTCTTGAACGCTTCTGCTCGCGATCTACAAGGGTATGTAGATGCACCCCTCTCTCTGGTTGCTAGATGTCTCCATAGATTGATCTTGGTGATGCGTAGAAAATTTTAAATTTCTGCTACGATCCCCAACAGTGGCATCATGAGCTAGGTCTATGTGTAGTTACTATGCACGAGTAGAACACAAGTTTGTTGTGGGCGTCGATATTGTCAATTTACTTGCCGTTACTAGTCTTATCTTGATTCGGCGGCATCGTGGGATGAAGCGGCCCGGACCGACCTTACATGTACACTTAAGTGAAACAGGTTCCACCGACTGACATGCACTAGTTGCATAAGGTGGCTAGCGGGTGTCTGTCTCTCCCACTTTAGTTGGATCGGATTTGATGAAAAGGGTCCTTATGAAGGGTAAATAGAAATTGGCATATCACGTTGTGGATTTGGCGTAGGTAAGAAATGTTCTTGCTAGAAACCTATAGCAGCCACGTAAAAAATTTGCAACAACAATTAGAGGACGTCTAACTTGTTTTTGCAGCATATGCCGTGTGATGTGATATGGCCAAAAGGATGTGATGAATGATATATATGTGATGTATAAGATTGATCATGTTCTTGTAATAGGAATCACAACTTGCATGTCGATGAGTATGACAACCGGCAGGAGCCATATGAGTTGTCTTAATTTATTGTATGACCTGTGTGTCAATGAATAACGCCATGTAATTATTTTACTTTGTTGCTAAACCATTAGCCATAGTAGTAGAGGTAATAGTTGGCGAGACAACTTCATGAAGACACGATGATCGAGATCATGATGATGGAGATCATGGTGTCATGCCGGTGACGATGATGGTCATGGCGCCCCGAAGATGGAGATCAAAAGGAGCAAAAATGATATTGGCCATATCATGTCACTATTTGATTGCATGTGATGTTTATCATGTTTTTGCATCTTATTTTCTTAGAACGACGGTAGCTTAAATAAGATGATCCCTCGCAATAATTTCAAGTTCCCCCTAACTGTGCACCGTTGTGAAGGTTCGTTGTTTCGAAGCACCACGTGATGATCGGGTGTGATAGATTCTAACGTTCGAATACAACGGGTGTAAGCCAGATTTACACACGCAATACACTTAGGTTGACTTGACGAGCCTAGCATGTACAGACATGGCCTTGGAACACGGAAGACCAAAAGGTCGAACATGAGTCGTATAGAAGATACGATCAACATGAAGATGTTCACTGATGATGACTAGTCTGTCTCACGTGATGATCGGACACGACCTAGTTGACTCGGATCATGTATCACTTAGATGACTAGAGGAATGTCTATCTGAGTGGGAGTTCATTAAATAATTTGATTAGATGAACTTAATTATCATGAACATAGTCTAAAACTTTGCAATATGTCTTGTAGATCAAATGGCCCACGCTAATGTTGCCCTCAATTTCAACGCGTTCCTAGAGAAAACCAAGCTGAAAGACGATGGCAGCAACTACACAGACTGGGTCTGTAACCTGAGGATTATCCTCATGGCTGCCAAGAAAGCATATGTCCTTGATGCACCGCTAGGTGAAGGACCTGTTTTCCCAGCAACTCAAGACGTTATGAGCGCTTTGGCGATCGTGTAGTGATGATTACTCCTGGTTCAAGTCGGCGTGCTTTACGACTTAGAACCGGGGCTCCAAAAGCGTTTTGAGCAGCACGGAGCATATGAGATGTTCCAAGAACTGAAAATGGTTTTCCAAGCTCATGCCGGGTCGAGAGATATGAAGTCTCCGACAAGTTCTACAGATTATAAGATGGAGGAGAATAGTTACATCGTGAGCACATACTCAAAATGTGGGTTGCACAACCGCTTATCTCAGCTGGGTGTTAATCTCCCGGATGATGCGGTCGTTGACATAATCCTTCAGTCGCTCCCACCTAGCTACAAGAGATTTGTGATGAACTTCAATATGCAGTGGATGGAAAAGACCATTCCTGAAGTATATTCAATGCTGAAATCAGCGGAGGTGGAAATCAAAAAGGAACATCAAGTGTTGATGGTGAATAAAACCACTAAGTTCAAGAAGGGCAAGGGTAAAAAGGGTTTCAAGAAAGGCGGCAAGGGAGGTGCAGCGCCCGGCAAGCAAGCTGCGGGAAGAAACCAAAGAATGGACCCAAGCACGAGACCGAGTGTTTTTATTGCAAGGGAAGTGGTCCTTTGGAAGCGGAACTACCCCAAGTACTTAGCGGACAAGAAGGCCGGCAACACCAAAGGTATATGTGATATACATGTAATTGATGTGTACCTTACCGATGTCGTAGTAGCTCTGGGTATTTGATACGGTGCGGTTGCTCATATTTGTAACTCAAAAGCAGGAGCTGCGGAATAAGCGGAGGCTGGCGAAGGGCGAGGTGATGATGCGCGTCGGGAATGGTTCCAAGGTCGATGTGATTGCCGTCGCACGCTACCTCTACATTTACCTACGGGATTAGGTTTAAACCTCAATAATTGTTATTTAGTGCCAGCTTTGAGCATGAACATTGTATCTGGATCTCGTTTAATCTGAGATGGCTACTCATTTAAATCCGAGAATAATGGTTGTTCTATTTATATGAGAGATATGTTTTATGGTCATGCCCGCTGGTCAATGGTTTATTCTTAATGAATCTCAAACGTGATGTTACACATATTCATAGTGTGAATACCAAAAGATGTAAGGTTGATAATGATAGTCCCACATACTTGTGGCACTGCCGCCTTGGTCACATTGGTGTCAAACGCATGAAGAAGCTCCATGCAAATGGACTTTTGGAGTCTCTTGATTATGAATCATTTGACACGTGCGAACCATGCCTCATGGGTAAAATGACCAAGACTCCGTTCTCGGAACAATGGGCGAGCAACCAACTTATTGGAAATCATACATCTTGATGTGTGCGGTCCAATGAGCGTTGAGGCACGCGGTGGCTATCGTTATGTTCTCACCCTCACTGATGACTTGAGTAGATATGGGTATGTCTACTTAATGAAACACAAGTCTGAGACCTTTGAAAAGTTCAAGGAATTTCAGAGTGAGTTTGAAAATCAACGTGACAGAAAATAATGTTCTTACGATCAGATCGTGGAGGGGAATATTTAAGTCACGAATTTGGCACACACTTAAGGAAATGTGGAATCGTTTCACAACTCACGCCGCCTGGAACACCTCAGCGTAATGGTGTGTCCGAATGTCGTAATCGCACTCTATTGGATATGGTGCGATCTATGATGTCTCTTACCGATCTACCGCTCTCATTTTGGGGCTATGCTTTAGAGACTGCTACATTCACTTTAAATAGGGCTCTGTCGAAATCCGTTGAAATGACATTGTATGAATTATGGTTTGGGAAGAAACCTAAGCTGTCGTTTCTAAAAGTTTGGGGATGTGATGCTTATGTCAAGAAACTTCAACCTGAAAAGCTCGAACCCAAGTCGGAAAAATGCGTCTTCATAGGATACCCTAAGGAAACCATTGGGTATACCTTCTACCTCAGGTCGGAAGGCAAGATCTTTGTTGCCAAGAACAGGTCCTTTCTGGAGAAAGAGTTTCTCTCGAAAGAAGTAAGTGGGAGGAAAGTGGAACTTGATGAAGTCTGCCTCTTGAAGCGAAAGTAGCGCAGCTCGGGAAGATGTTCTGTGGTGCTGCACCGCTAGAGAGGAGGTTAATGATGATGATCAAGGTACTTGGATCAAGTTGCTCTGAACCCGTGGGTCCACGAGGACACGTTCCACACCGAATGGTATGGCAACCCGTCCCGGAAATCATGTTGTTGAACAACGGTGAACCTTGAACTATGAAGAAGCGATGGCGGCCCAGATTCCAACAAATGGCTTGAAGCCATGCAATCCGAGATAGGATCCATGTATGAAAACAAAGTATGGACTTTGACAGACTTGCCCGATGATCGGCGAGCGATAGAAAATAAATGGATCTTTAAGAAGAAGACGAAGGCGGATGGTAATGTTACCATTTATAAAGCTAGACTTGTCGCTAAGGGTTATCGACAAGTTCAAGGGGTTGACTACGATGAGACCTTCTCACCCGTAGCGATGCTTAAGTCCGTCCGAATCATGCTAGCAATTGCCGCATTCTACGATTATGAGATATGGCAAATGGATGTCAAAACGGCATTCCTTAACGACTTTCTTAAGGAAGAATTGTATATGATGCAGCTGGAAGGTTTTGTCGATCCTAAGAATGCTAACAAGGTGTGCAAGCTCCAGCGCTCCATCTATGGGCTGGTGCAAGCATCTCGGAGTTGGAACATTTGCTTTGATGAAATGATCAAAGCGTTTGGGTTTATGCAGACTTATGGAGAAGCCTGCGTTTACAAGAAAGTGAGTGGGAGCTCTGTAGCATTTCTCATATTATATGTGGATGACATCTTGTTGATGGGAAATGATATAGAACTCTTGGAAGCATAAAGGCCTACTTGAATAAGTGTTTTTCAATGAAGGACCTTGGAGAAGCTGCTTACTTATTAGGCATCAAGATCTATGGAGATAGATCGAGGCGCCTCATAGGTCTTCACAAAGCACATACCTTGATAAGATATTGAAGAAGTTCAATATGGATCAGTCTAAGAAGGGTTCTTGCTGTGTTGCAAGGTGTGAAATTGAGCTCGGCTCAATGTCCGTCCACGGCAGAAGATAGAGAAAAGATGAGTGTCGTCCCTATGCCTTGGCCATAGGGTCTATCATGTATGCCATCTTGTGTACCGGACCTGTTGTAAACCTTGCCGTAAGTTTGGTAGGAAGGTACCAAAGTAATCCGGCATGGAACACTTTGGACAGCGATCAAGAATATCTGAAGTACACGAAAAGGACTAAGGATATGTTTCTCGTTTATGGAGGTGACGAAGAGCTCGTCGTAAAGGGTTACGTCGATGCTAGCTTGACGACACAGATCTGATGACTCTAAGTCACAAACCGGATCGTGTATATTTTGAATGGTGGGCGATGGCTGGTGCGATTTGCAAGCAAAGCGTCGTGGCGGGATCTACATGTGAAGCGGAGTACATGGCAGCCTCGGAGGCAGAACATGAAGCAATCTGGATGAAAGAGTTCATTACCGACCTAAGAGTTATTCCCAATGCGTCGGGGCCGATGACTCTCTTATGTGACAACACTGGAGCCATTGCCCTTGCCAAGGAGCCCAGGTTTCACAAGAAGACCAGGCACATCAAGCGTCGCTTCAACTCCATTCGTGAAAATGTTCAAGATGGAGACATAGATATTTGGAAAGTGCATACGGATCTGAATGTCGCATATCCATTGACTAAACCTCTTCCGCGAGCAAGACATGATCAACACCAGAACTCTATGGGTGTTCGATTCATCACAATGTAACTAGATTATTGACTCTAGTGCAAGTGGGAGACTGTTGGAAATATGCCCTAGAGGCAATAATAAAATGATTATTATTATATTTCCTTGTTCATGATAATTGTCTATTATTCATGCTATAATTGTGTTATCCGGAAATCGTAATACATGTGTGAATACATAGACCACAACATGTCCCTAGTGAGCCTCTAGTTGACTAGCTCGTTGATCAATGGATGGTTACGATTTCCTGACCATGGACATTGGCTGTCATTGATAACGGGATCACATCATTTGTAGAATGATGTGATGGACAAGACCCAATCCTAAGCATAACACAAGATCGTGTAGTTCGTCTGCTATAGCTTTTCTAATGTCAAGTATCATTTCCTTAGACCATGAGATCGTGCAACTCCCGGATACCATAGGAGTGCTTTGGGTGTACCAAACATCTGGCGTAAGCGGGTGGCTATAAAGGTGCACTACGGTATCTCGAAAGTGTACATTGGGTTGGCACGTCGAGATCGGATTTGTCACTCCGCATGACGGAGAGGTATCTCTGGGCCCACTCGGTAGTGCATCATCATAATGAGCTCAATGTGACCAAGTGGTTGGTCACGGGATCATGCATTATGGTACAAGTAAAGTGACTTGCGGTGCGAGATTGAGCGAGGTATTGGGATACCGACGATCGAATCTCGGGCAAATAACGAACCGATTGACAAAGGGAATTGTATGCGGGATTACTTGAATCCTCGACATCGTGGTTCATCAATGAGATCATCTTGGAACATGTAGGAGCCAACATGGGTATCCAGATTCCGCTGTTGGTTATTGGCGGAGAGCTGTCTCGGTCATGTCGCATGATTCCCGAACCCGTAGGGTCTACACATAAGGTTCGATGGCGCTAGGGTTATAAGGAAGATATGTATGTGATTACGAATATTGTTGAGTCCGGATGAGATCCCGGACGTCACGAGGAGTTCGGAATGCTCGGAGGTGAAGATTTATATATGGGAAGTTATCATACGGTCACGGAAAAGTTCGGGGCATACGGTATTGTCTGGGGCCACGGAGGGGTTCCGGGGTCCACCGGGAGGTCCACCTGCCGGAGGGCCTTATGGGCTGTAGGTGGAAGGAACTAGCCCCTAGGTGGGCTGGGCGCACCCCCTGGGCCCATGCACCTAGGGTTGGGGGAAACCCTAAAGGGCCCCCTTGGCAGGGCAAGCCCCTCCCTTGGCCGCCCCCTCTAGATCTCATCTAGAGGGGCCAGCCCCTTCCCCTTCCCTATAAATAGAGGCGGGGAGGCTGCACACCACATCCAAGGCGCAGCCCTCCCTCCCAACACGCCTCCTCCTCCGTTAAGAGCTTGGCGAAACCTGCCGAATCTTGCCACTCCATCACCACCACGCCGTCGTCTGCTGTTGGAGCTCTCTTCCTCAACCTCTCCCTCCTCCTTGCTGGATCAGCGCGTGGGAGGCGTCTCCGCTCCGTCACGTGTGTTGAGCAGCGGAGGTGCCGTCCATTCGGTGCTAGGATCATCGGTGATTTGGATCACGGCAGTGCGACTCCATCAACCCGTTCTCTTGAGCGCTTCGCTGCGATCTACAAGGGTATCTAGATGCACTCCTCTCTCTCGTTGCTAGATGACTCCATAGATTGATCTTGGTGATGCGTAGAAAATTTGAAATTTCTGCTACGATCCCCAACAGGTGTTATTTATGTGCAGAAACAAAAGTTCTCAGAATGACCTGAAACTTCACGGAACGTCTATTTGGAAATAATAAAAAATCCTTGCAAAATATGAAGACCAGGGGGACCACACCCTGTCCACGAGGGTGGGGCGCGCGCCTACCCCCCTAGGGCGCGCCCCCTACCTCGTGGGCCCCCTGGAGCTCCTCCGACGCCAACTCCAACTCTATATATTTGCTTTCGGGGAGAAAAAAATCAGGGAGAAGAATTCATCGCGTTTTACGATACGGAGCCGCCGCCAAGCCCTAAAACCTCTCGGGAGGGCTGATCTGGAGTCTGTTCGGGGCTACGAAGAGGGGGATTCATCGCCGTCATCATCATCAACCATCCTCCATCACCAATTTCATGGTGCTCACCGCCGTGCGTGAGTAATTCCATCATAGGCTTGCTGGACGGTGATGGGTTGGATGAGATCTATCATGTAATCGAGTTAGTTTTGTTAGGGTTTGATCCCTAGTATCCACTATGTTCTGAGATTGATGTTGCTATGACTTTGCTATGCTTAATGCTTGCCACTAGGGCCCGAGTGCCATTGAGGGAGTCCCGGACTAGGGGGTGTCCGGAAAGCCGGACTATCGTCACGACCGGACTCCAAGACTATGAAGATACAAGATTGAAGACTTCGTCTCGTGTCCGGATGGGACTTTCCTTGGCGTGGAAGGCAAGCTTGGCGTCTGGATATGTAGATCTCCTACCATTGTAACCGACTACTGTGTAACCCTAACCTATCCGGTGTCTATATAAACCGGAGGGTTTTAGTCCGTGGGGACGAACAACAATCATACCATAGGCTAGCTTCTAGGGTTTAGCCTCCTTGATCTCGTGGTAGATCTACTCTTGTACTACCCATATCATCAATATTAATCTAGCGGGGTAGGGTATTACCTCCATCGAGAGGGCCGAACCTGGGTAAAAACATCGTGTCCCTTGTCTCCTGTTACCATCCGCCTAGGCGCACAGTTCGGGACCCCCTACCGAGATCCGCGGTTTGACACCGACATTGGTGCTTTCATTGAGAGTTCCTCGTGTCGTCACCGATAGGCTGATGGCTCTACGATCATCAACAACGACGCGGTCAGGTGAGACTTTTCTCCCAGACAGATCTTCATGTTGGCGGCTTTGCCTGCTGGGCCAATTAAGCAGCCATCTGGAGCAGATCGAAGCTTCGCCCTGGCCATCAGTCAGATTTGGAAGTTTAAACTATACGGCCGATATCCGCGGAGACTTGATCTTGACCGATTCAAGCAGCAGCCAAGCACGCCCGCCTTGTCTCGATGGGCATGATCTAGCTCTGCGGCGAGCAGTGCCACAGAGGCCGCACGATATCCGCTCCGACCCTTAATCCGGGCGGATTCCCCATCGATAGCGAGTGGTTGGACACCGCCTCGGGGCTACAATCTCTCTGGCGATCGAGGCGAACTCCATCCACGTCGCTGCGAAGACCTCGACTGTGGTGCGGACTCCTCTCCGGACTCCGAACCCTCAGCGCCCCCCCGGTCGAATCCGATTAGGCGCCGGTCATGGAGTTCACTGCCGCGAGACATCTTTCGGCACTTTTCGCCCTTTGGCGACATCCTGAATTCACTAAAGTCTCTCTCTTTATCCGGAGAGCCTGGCGGACTACGGACGGGAAGGTTGGGATGCGGACGGCGAAGAAATTGAGCGCCCACCCACCACCAACTTGGTAGCCGCATCGATGATTTAACCAACATGCTAGACTACGACTCCGAAGACGCCGGCGGTATGGGCGGCGATGCGGAGGCGACCAAGACCAGTGCCTACGAGGCGCTGGAAGGCCACCTCGTCATATGACATATATATGGTGGACATCCCAAAAGATGGGAGCAGCGATGGAACAACGGAGGATGACCCTCAAGAAATAGCGAGCGTCGGCGTCGGCGACGCCGCTCTAAATCCGCCACAATAAAAGCAGTGTTTCCGCACGGAGATAATAACACCCGGACGGTGCGAAGAACCCCCTCGGCGGGACTCGGCGCGGGAGGAGGGAGAAGCAAGCCCGCATGGCGGTCGCGGCGAAAAAAAGGTTGAGGGCGATAATTATCGCCTCCCTCCAAAGATGAGGCAAGCCTCGGCGATGGCGAGTTTATCGTGCACGAGGATCCCCTTGAGCAGGAGCATTTCAAGCGCGGGCTTATAGCCACGACAAGCAGCCTCAAGAAAAAGCAGCATGACTTAGAGCTGATCAAGACCTGCTAGGTGACGGATGGATGAAGTCCTTGCATCGAAGAGTATGAACTCGAGCGCCCTCAAAAGCTACCCCAAGCGCAGGCCGTTGCCTCGACTAGAGGAGGAAGCACCCAAGTCACGGCACACGACATGGTAGACCGGCCACCTCGTGGCGCGACGGAAGAAGCCTCTCGGCCCTCCGCTCAAGCCACACCCCAGCGCCGCTCAAAAAGTACCAAGGCACGGGAAAACACGCGGTTGCGAGATATATTGGAGGATAAGGCAAAACATACAAGATCGATCTACGGATCGCGTGGGCGCCAGCAATGCGGGATGATTACCGTCGCGCGGACACGACAAAACCGGCGGGGCGAACACGATGAACAAAGCTCATATGAGCTACGTCGTGATATAGCCCAATCTGAGGCGCGCACACCCACTATGCTTCACGGATGAAGTAATGGATCATTAAATCCCGAGGGCTTCAAGCCCGTAAACATCGAATCATACGATGGTACCACAGATCCCATGATGCGGATCGAGGATTATCTCCTCCATATCCACATGGCCCGCGGTGATGATCTACATGCCATCAAATACCTCCCCTCAAGCTTAAAGGACCAGCTCGACTTTGGCTCAATAGCTTGCCGGCAGAATCAATTGGTTGTTGGGAGGACACGGAAGCCGCATTCCTTGATAACTTACGGGGCACATATGCGACCACGGGCGCCGATGACCTTAGCCACATAATTCAGCAGCGGAAGAATCGGCGGACAATTACGGACTCGGTTCCTAACAAAGAAAAATCAAATCATTGACTGTCCGGATCAGAGGCCCTTGCAGCCTTCAAACATAACATCCATGACGAGTGGCTGCTTGGCACCTAGGACAGGAAAAGCGAAATCTATGGCAGCCCTCACAACCCTCATGATTCGCTTTTGTGCGGGAGAGGACAGCTGGCTAGCTCAAAGCAACAACTTGTCCAAACATCACGATAGTCCGGATACCAAGGACAGCAATGGCGGTCGCGTGGCAGCAAGAACAAGCGCCGCGTGCGGCGATATCACGAAGATCGACCGTCAATGCGGATTGAGGCTCTAAACCCGGTCGTGGAAGAAGCCATTCAAAAGAAATACCCGGGGCCGTCCAACTTGGACCGCATACTCGATCGCTTGTGCCAAATACATGGCACCCCGAAAAACCAGCCAATCACACCAACAGGGATTGTTGGGTGTTCAAACAAGCGAGCAAGTTAAGTGCGAACTCAATGACAAGGGCTGCATAGCGATGGCGAGGAAGAGCCCGGCCGCCCGAACAATAGAGGACGAAGGTTTTCCCACACAAGTGCGGATGGTGAACAAGATATCGCAACCACATACCCAAAAGGGAGCGGGCGTGCACTACGGGGCGTATATGCGATGGAGCGATCGCCCCAAAGTTCAACCCATGGTCTTCCTGCCCGATCACCTTTGATCGAAGGACCACCCACTAGCATCCGTCATGGCGGCTTTGCGCATTGGTTCTTGACCCAATTATTGGCCGGATTTCACCTCACCGGGTCCCGATGGGCGACGGTAGCAGCCTGAACCTGCTTTATCGAGGATACAATGCGCAAAATGGGAATAGACCCTCAAGGATTAAACCTACAAAGGCGACCTTTAAAGGCGTCATACCGAGTGTAGAGGCCAATTATGCAGGCTCGGTCACACTCGAAGTGGTCTTTGGATCTCCGGATAACTTCGAAGCGAAGAGTTAATCTTCGACATCGTCCCATTCATGGCGGCTATCATGCCTTTGCTCGGACGAACCGCATTTGCAAAGTTCAATGTGGTGCCGCTTTCGCATACCTCAAGCTCAAGATGCGGGCCCTCGAGGAGTAATCACGGTCAATGGAAACACGAGCGCTCTCTCCGAACGGAGGAGCATACGGCGGCCCTCATGGCGGAGGTGCAAAGCAGCCTCTCACGGCAATTCTCGAGTCCGGCCACTAAGCGTCCGGACACCGCCAAGCGTGCCCGGAGTAACCTGCAACAAGACCACCTGGCACGATTCAAGCACGAGTAGCAATCCGGCCCCAACCCCAGCCCTCGCGAAATTGCGAAGGTAGTATTACGCGTACATAATTACGCTCTGGAGATACCATGGGCATATGGGGAGGGGCAAGACAACGACACGCCAAGAATGCGGCTCGAACGCACTAGGGGCTCTCGTTTGTGTCACTTATTTTTTCTTTTTTCTTTTTCTTCCTTTTTTTTACTTTCAGGACTCCGTCTTTGAGAAGTCCTGTCCGGCACTCGAATCGCCGAACTCACGATGCAACAACCAGGGAAGCGGAAAGCCACGTCGAGTGTTCAGGTGGTCTCTATTACGAGCATTATACCTGTTTTACATCATCCAGCAGCTTACCCCTGGAGGGGGACATGTTAGATAGTCCCATCCCTTGCTTATCGCACTATTTGTATCGTTCTGCTTCCATTGCAGTACCTTTTTGAATAAACAATACATAGCTTTTGCTTATTATTGCTCTACTTCCTTTATATACACATATGTTCATTACACGACATGTTGCAACCGTACACTTTTATGCGGCCAATACACTGAGGGCTCAAGTATCCCAAAATTATGGTGTGATAAGTCGAACACTTTCACAAGTCGGCACCCGAACTTATAGCATTATATGAATTGGCTCGAATCATGTCTTGGGTCAATAGTTGGGTTTGCCCGTCTCCGTGTTTGGTACCTTACGTTCCGCTATATCGGCTAAGGTAGCAGGAGAACCATCTGCGATTGTGCCCCGATTATGCTGGGTCGAGCACCTCGATGGAAAGCTAAAACTGACCGTCATGATAGAGGCGAGAGCGATCGCTGTTCGAGAGGTTTTTCGGGTCCCTAAAGACTTATGCCACTTAGGCGAGGAACCGAATTGTCCGGCCAAAGGCGTGGATAGCGCCCCAAACTCGGTCTTCGAATACTAGGGGCTTCACGAAATTTAAAATTATAGAATTCTATGGCTAAGTGAGAGTGTTGAAGCATTATAAGTCCGGTTGCCTTGTTACGTTGTGTTGGCGCCTCCTAGATGGACCCAAAATGGGAACAAGAGTGGTCAAGTTTATCCGAACACCCTGAGACTCGTGGCATGGGGGCTGAAATAACGACTTGCCATCTCTCAAATTTGATAAACGGCCGCATAGAAGGTAATATTTTAAATTAATAAGCGTTGCTTAGCGCATATGAACAAGTTTTCAGCGACAGGATAACAAATGCGAGTTTATGCAAAATTACATCTGGAGCACTCATCCGCTATTCAGTGGGCACCCTTGAGAGGCCCTCATAGTACATTTGGGCGTGCGATGCTCATGGCCCTTGGTGGCCCGTCCGTCACAAGCCTCTCGCATCAAGATTGCCCCGGTGCACTTTAGCACGGGCAAGGGCCCAACGGACACCTTCAATGCAGACGGGCGCTTGATGACTTCAAGCTGCGGACGGGCATCCACCACCGCTGCACCAAGCGAAGTAGCTCCGGGCATGGCCTCCAATGACCACAGCCAGCGCTATAAGGCCCTTCATGGCCTGTTCGGCGACCTTATGGAGCTCGACCAGCTGTTTCAGCTGGTCGCTCGAGGGCACCGGATGGTCGGCCTCGACATCTTGAGACGAACACCTTCTCCGTGGAGCTCCCCTCTGGCGCGGTAGAATGCGGCAGCATCGGGCGACTCACGGGCAAATCTGCGAATGCTCTGGAGAGCTCGAATCCGGGTAAGTATGTGGTAATTGACTTTTACATTCTTGCTTTGCATAAAGAATGCCTTACCCGCCGCTATCTTCTTTAGTGCTTCAATTTCTTGGAGGGCTTTTGGGCCTCGGCCTTAGCAGCTTTGGCACTCTCAAGAGCCGAGGCAAGCTCGAGACTCTCGGGTCTTGAGTCATGCTCCAAACCCTCGTGTTTTTCACGAGAATCTGGAGCTCTTGCCGCACCTCCGCCAGCTGCGCCTCCCTTTCTCTCCTCGGTGCATTAGGAGCCGCTTTGTTTTCGACCCACGGACACGCTTCCTTGGTCGCCACCTCGTTCGTGGCCCTGCAGCATACCAAGTTATTCCTGTTATTTTTGCAACCAAAACCTTTTCTATAAGGTATTTCTTTAATAAGGTATTACTTACCTTCCTTGTCCTCGAGCTCCTTCTTGGCTTGTCCGAGCTCGTTCTCGGACCCTTCGAGGTTACGCTTCAATACATTGACCTCCATGATCGGTCTGGCAGAGGTCAGCAGCGCAACCTGCATTCCCATATTGACATACTTATGTTAGACTCCTGCGTATATCTTTTTAGATCCTTAGTCCGGCTTTTCGTTCCGAACACCAAACTAAGCATCGGGGGCTCTGTCTATGCGGTTATATTTTTTACATATTCTAAAACTTACCTCAAAGCTTTGTTAGAAGGCTGGTACAGGCTTCGGTCAGCCCGCTCTTGGCGGACTGAACTGTCCGGATCACCGCACTCATGACAGTGCGGTGTTCCTCCTCGATGGAAGCGCCGTTAAGCGCCTCCTGTAAGCTATCCGGTGCCTCCGGTTGGATGGAGGACACAGGCGTCTTACCCTTCTTGCGAAGGATCCGCTGTACAGACTCCGGAACCGCTGATGGTTCCGGCATGGAGTCCGGACGAGGGTCGGGCTTAGAGCCCCCGGGGTCTTGCCCCCGCAAGGCTGAGTCCGGGAGGTCGCCTGTGGCACCTCTGCGCTACCTCCTCTTGACCAAGCCCCCTTGGGGCCCCACCACGGCCTCGTCCATGGCGTGAGGCAGGAGGCGGTCGGAAGTGAAGTACTCTCCATTTCCGGCGAGCCGTGGACCCTTTCGATGAATCGGCGAACTCTCCTTGGGCGGGCTGCGGTTGTTCAACATTAGAGAACACTCCGCAATAATAAAAAACCATGGGTATCCGGACACTTACGATCTCGCCAGGCTTGGCCCTTGTAGGCCAGTCCTTCTCGTCGTCGTCGGCGTTGGTGAAGAAGTCGGAGGAAGGGTTCTTCCTTCTTGGACCCTCCGGCCTCCCGGTGGGCGGCCTTCCTTTTCTTCTCCTCCCCGTTGGGGAGGAGCTTCTTCTTCTTCCTCCTCGTCTTGGGAGAAGATTCCGCTTCAGAATCGCGACAAGACTGGCGCGGGAGCTCCTTTGAGTTCCCGTGGTCTCCTTCTTGGCCTTCTTCTTCGGCACCACGTACGGCGCCGGAGCCAGCAGCCCCGTCAATAGGGCGTCCGCTGGGTCTTCTGGCAAAGGAGCCGGACAGTTAATTTGTCCGGACGTCTTCAGCCAGTCCTATCGAAGATTAGGGAGTTTTAGATCCTACGTGAGAGTCAATCTATGAAAAAAGAATCCCGTAAAGGGTAAAATAACTTACCTCGCCGGGTGGGACGCTGCGAGCTGTATCCGCGATCTTTGGTAGCGGATCTTTGGGCTTCGGCGCCCTTGAACAACACCTTCCAGGCGTCTTCGTACGTAGTGTCGAAGAGCCGGCTCAAGGTTTGGTGCTGTGCCGGATCGAACTCCCACATGTTAAAGGCCCGTTGTTGGCATGGGAGAATCCGGCGGATGAGCATCACCTGGATTACGTCGACGAGCCTAAGATTCTTGGCCACCAGGTTTCGGACGCATGTTTGAAGTCCGGATGTCTCGTCCGAATTCCCCCATGTCAGGCCCGTCTCTTTCCATGACGAGAGCCGTGTGGGGAAGCCAGATATGAATTCGGGGGCCGCCACCCATTTGGTGTTGCGGGGCTCGGTGATGTAGAACCACCCGATTGCCACCTTTATTGTCTCCACGAAGCGCCTTCAAGCCATGGGACTTTGGCCATCTTGCCAACCATGGCGCCTCCGCCTCCGGCAGCGGCCGCCCACTACCTTGGCCGGACGTTGAAGATCTTCAGCCATAAGCGAAGTGGGGCTAGATGCGAGAGAAAGCCTCGCACACTGACGATAAACACCGAGATGTTGAGGATGAAATTCGGGGCCAGGTCATGGAAGTCCAGGCCGTAGTAGAACATGAGCCCCCGGACAAAGGGGTGAAGAGGAAAACCTAGTCCGCGGAGGAAGTGGGGGAGAAACACCACCCTCTCACGGGGCCCAGGGGTCGGAATGAGCTGCCCCTCGTCGGGAAGCCTGTGCGCGATGTTGCCGGACAAGTATCCGGCCTCCCGCAGTCTTGTGATGTGCCCCTCTGTGACGGAGGAGGCCATCCACCTGCCTCCCGCTCCTGACATGATTGGAGAAAGGTTGAGGTGGGATGTGCGGACTTGGGCGCTGGAGCTCGAGTGCGCGGAAATGGATAAGCAAAGGAGGAAGAAGGCGTAGGTGAGAAGGTGGATCCTTATCCCCTTATATAGATGGACGAAGCTATGCGTCCCCCACCAGCCTGGTAAAACTCGCTTATTTCCCAAGCGCCATAATCAATGGCGCGGATGGGTTACCCACGTTCGTATTGATGAGAATCCCGGAATAAGGGGGCACGATCTATGCTTTGATAAGACATGATAAGGAAACCGCCTCGCTAAACATGCTGAGGTGGGAATAGTAAAAAAATGATTCATATAAAGGCCTTGTCGTGGTGTGATGTCACGCCGCAGAATATGTCAGCAGATCTGTGCAAAAATTATTCTCTCTACGGTGTTATGTGGAACTTGTTTTGCGAGCGGACACTATCCTTGTGTTCAAAACCTTCTATGAAGTATTCGGAGGAGGAACCCGCCTCGCATAATGCGAAGACAATCAACGCGCGGACTCATCGTCATTGAAGCCTGGTTGAGGGCTACCGAGGAGTCCGGACTAGGGGTGTCCGGATAGCCGGACTATCATCACGGCGGACTCCAAGACTATGAAGATACAAGATTGAAGACTTCGTCCCGTGTCGGATGGGACTTTCCTTGGCGTGGAAGGCAAGCTTGGCGATCTGGATATGTAGATCTCCTACCATTATGGCGACTCTGTGTAACCCTAACCTATCCGGTGTCTATATAAACGGAGGGTTTTAGTCCGTGGGGCGAACAACGATCATACCATAAGCTAGCTTCTAGGGTTTAGCCTCCTTGATCTCGTGGTAGATCTACTCTTGTACTACCCATATCATCAATATTAATCAAGCGGGGTAGGGTATTACCTCCATCGAGAGGGCTCGAACCTGGGTAAAAACATCGTGTCCCTTGTCTCTGTTACCATCCGCCTAGGCGCACAGTTCGGGACCCCCTACCCGAGATCCGCCGGTTTTGACACCGACAGCCATGATTTCAGATCTGAACCTATTGTGTTTTCATGAATATATGTGAGTTCTTGATCCTATCTTGCAAGTCTATAGTCACCTACTATGTGTTATGATCCGGCAACCCCGAACTGACAATAATCGGGACCACTCCCGGTGATGACCATAGTTTGAGGAGTTCATGTATTCACTATGTGCTAATGCTTTGTTCCGGTACTCTATTAAAAGGAGACCTTAATATCCCTTAGTTTCCATTAGGACCCCGCTGCCACGGGAGGGTAGGACAAAAGATGTCATGCAAGTTCTTTTCCATAAGCATGTATGACTATACTCGAAATACATGCCTACATTACATTGATGAATTGGAGCTAGTTCTGTGTCACCCTATGTTATGATTGTTACATAATGAACCGCGTCCGGCATAATTCTCGATCACCGATCCAATGCCTACGAGCTTTTCCTATATTGTTCTTCGCTTATTTACTTTTCCATTGCTACTGTTACAATCACTACAAAACACCAAAAATATTACTTTTGCTACCGTTACCCTTTGTTACCGTTACCACTACTATCATATTACTTTGCTACTAAACACTTTGCTGCAGATACTAAGTTATCCAGGTGTGGCTGAATTGACAACTCAGTTGCTAATACTTGAGAATATTCTTTGGCTCCCCTTGTGTCGAGTCAATAAATTTGGGTTGAATACTCTACCCTCGAAAACTATTGCGATCCCCTATACTTGTGGGTTATCAGGGGGTTAATCATAAGTAGGAGGTTTTTTCAAGTAAGAACAGCACCTAAGCACCGGTCCACCCACATATCAAATTATCAAAGTAGCGAACACGAATCGAACCAACATGATGAAAGTGACTAATGAAATTCCCGTGTACACTCAAGAACGCTTTGCTTACTATAAGAGACCGTTTTGGCCTGTCCTTTGCCTCAAAAGGATTGGGCTATCTTGCTGCACTTTTTATCGTTACTTGCTCGTTACAAATTATCTTGCTATCAAACTACTCTGTTACTTACAATTTCAGCACCTGCAGACATTACCTTGCTGAAAACCACTTGTCATTTCCTTCTGCTCCTCTTTGGATTTGACACTCTTACTTATCGAAAAGAGCTACAATTGATCCCATAAACTTCTGGTCATCAAGGTTATTTTTTGGCGCCATTGCCGGGGAGTGAAGCGCCTTTGGTAAGTGGAATTTGGTAAGGAAACATTTATATAGTGTGCTGAAATTTTCTGTCACTTGTTACTATGGAAAACATTCCTTTGAGGGGTTTATTCAGGGTATCTTCACCTTGACCGGAACCACAATTAGTTACCCCTCAGTCTACTGCATCTACTGAAAAATATTGAATATGAAATTCCTTCGGGTATGATATAACAACTGCTAGCTAATCCTTATGCAGGAGATGGAACCAAACATCCTGATATGCACTTGATATATGTTGAACAAATTTGTGGATTGTTTAAGCTTGCAGGTTTACCCGTATATGAAGTTAAGAAGAAGGTTCCCCTTTATCTTTGATAGGAAAAGCATTGGCATGGTATAGGCTATGCCATGATATTGGATCTTGGAATTGGAATCGATTGAAATTGGAGTTTCACCAAAAAAATTATCCTATGCATCTAGTTCATCGTGATCAGAATTATATATATAATTTTTGGCCTCGTGTAGGAGAAAGTATCGCTCTAGCTTGGGGGAGGCTTAAGTCAATGTTATATTCATGCCCCAATCATGAGCTCTCAAGAGAAATTATTATCCAGAATTTTTATGCTCAGCTTTCTCATAATGATCGATCCATGCTTGATACTTCTTGTGTTGGTTCTTTTATGAAGATGACTATTGAATTCCGGTGGGATCTTTTGGAAAGAATTAAACGCAACTCTGAAGATTGGGAACTCGACGAAGGTAAAAGAGTCTGGTATTAAGCTTAAGTATGACTGTGTTAAATCTTTTATGAATACCGATGATTTCCAAAAGTTAGCACTAAATTTGGACTTGACTCTAAGATAGTAGCCTCTTTTTGTGAATCATTTGCTACTCATGTTGATCTCCCTAAGGAGAAGTGGTTTAAATATCACCCACCTATTAAAGAAGAAATTAAAGAACCTGTACTAGCTAAAGAGGAAACCGGAATTTATAATGTTGATCCAGTTGTTCCTACTGCTTATATTGAGAAACCACCTTTCCCTGTTAGGATAAAGGAACATGCTAAAGTTTCAATTGTGGTTAACAAAAGTTATATTAGAACACCAAAGCCTGATGAAAACATTAAAGTAGAACCCAGTGTTGCTAGGGTTAAGGATCTCCTGGAAGAAAATACAGATGGGCATGTTATTTACTTCTGTAATGAAGCTACTAGAATTGCCAAACCTTATAAAGAGGATAAACATAGACCCGTTGTTGGCATGCCTGTTGTCTCGGTGAAAATAGGAGATCACTGTTATCATGGTTTATGTGACATAGGTGCTAGCGTGAGTGCTATTCCCTTTACTTTATATCAAGAAATTATGAATGACATAGCACCCGCTGAAATAGAAGAAATAGATGCTACTATTAAACTTGCTAATAGAGACACCATCACACCACTTGGGATTGTTAGAGATGTTGAATTCTTGTGTGGGAAAATAAAATACCCTACTGATTTTCTTGTTCTTGGTTCCCCACAAGATGAATTTTGTCAAATTATTTTTGGTAGACCTTTCTTGAACGTTGTTAATGCTAAGATAGATTGCGAGAAACAAACTATTGGTGTTAGCTTTGGTGATGTGTCTCATGAGTTTAATTTTTCCAAGTTAAGTGCAAAACCTCATAAAAAAGAATTGCCTAGTAAGGATGAAATAATTGGTCTAGCTTCTATTGATGTGCCTCCTACTGATTCACTAGAACAATATCTAGACCATGAAAATGATTTACATATGCATGAAAGAAATGAAATAGATAAGATTCTCTTTGAACAACGTCCTCTGCTTAAACACAATTTGCCTATTGAAACTCTAGGAGGTCCTCCTCCACCTAAAGGTGATCCTGTGTTTGAATTAAAACAATTGCCAGACACTTTGAAATATGCTTATCTTGATGAAAATAAGATATATCTTGTTATTATTAGTGCTAACCTTTCAGAACATGAAGAAGAAAGATTATTGAAAGTTCTAAGGAAGCACCGAGCTGCTATTGGATATACTCTTGATGATCTAAAGGGCATTAGTCCCACTCTATGTCAGCACAAGATTAATATGGAACCTGATGCTAAACCCGTTGTTGATCACCAACATCGGTTAAATCCAAAGATGAAGGAAGTGGTAAGAATGGAAATATTAAAACTTCTGGAACCAGGTATAATCTATCCTATAGCTGATAGTACATGGGTAAGTCATGTTCATTGTGTCCCTAAGAATGGAGGTATTACTGTTGTTCCTAATGATAAGAATGAACTTGTTCCGTAAAGAATTGTTACAGGCTATAGAATGGTAATTGATTTTAGAGAATTAAACAAAACAACTAGAAAAGATCATTACCCTCTGCCTTTTATTGATCAAATGCTAGAAAGATTATCTAAGCACACACATTTTTGCTTCCTTGATGGATACTCTGGTTTTTCACAAATACCTGTTTCTCAACTTGATCAAGAAAAGACCACTTTCACTTGTCCCTTTGGAACTTATGCTTATGGACGTATGCCTTTTGGTTTATGCAATGCACCTGCTACCTTTCAAAGATGTACGACTGCTATATTATCTGACTTTTTGTGAAAAGATTGTTGAGGTTTTGATGGATGACTTCTCCATTTATTGGAAGTCTTTTGATGATTTTTTAAGCAATCTTGATCGAGTTTTGCAGAGATGCGAGCAAACAAGTCTTGTCTTGAATTGGGAGAAGTGCCACTTTATGGTTAATGAAGGTATTGTTTTGGGCCATAAAATTTCTGAAAGAGGTATTGTCGGATTTCGGGTTCCGGCAGACCCTCTAGGTTCGAACACTGGGGTGCGCGCAGAGATCTCGCCCTCTACCTACCTGCGCCTCGCCGCCTCGCTAGGATCTAAACTATGAAAGGAACAACACAAGAGACACATGGTTTATACTGGTTCGGGCCACAATTGTGGTGTAACACCCTACTCCAGTGTGTGGTGTGGTGGATTGCCTCTTGGGCTGATGATGAACAATACAAGGAAGAACAACCTCACGAGGGTCTGTTCTTGGCTGGTGCGATGAACTGCTAGGTGGAGTTCAGTCGCTCTCTCTCTCTTCTTCCAGCTGCCTCTACCCTGTGGGTGGCTAGTCCTATTTATAGGCAAAGGCCACAGGCCTCTTCCCAAATATTGGCGGGAAGGGTGCCAACAATTGGCCATTTGAAGGGAACATCTAGTACACTTATCCCGACTAAAGTTGGTCCTCGCTTTGTCAAAAGCTCTGGTGGTGGCGCGTCTTGGGCTCCACGATGACTTCCTTCCTGCCGTTCGGCGGTCTTGGTCTTGTTGCACGAAGCGGATGCCTTTGCTTGATACTCTTGCTGCGCTTGCCCCTTTGCACCAAAGAGGAAAGGAGGACAACTGCTTGGGCTGGCGCCCCCTGGCGCCCTTGGTCGTCATGGCTTGCGTCATGGGCGCCGTGAGGTACCCGCCTTGATCTCTCCGCCTCCTCGCGAGCCGGCTGACGAGGCCATGCCGAGGAGCTCCCTGTCGTCCGCCCAGCAATCTCAGCCCCTCGCGAGGTCTTGAGCTTGTGTTGATGAAAATAGGCCGTCTTTGGGCCACCCCTTGAGCCATGCCGCAGGCATGCGCGAGCAAGTCTGGGTACCCGTTCCCGTAAGCGCCGACAGTAGCCCGGGCCCAAAGCGGCGCTGGACTTGGTGAGCGAGAAGCGAAGGGCAAGTGCAAAGCGCTTCTGAGCCCTAACAACTTCTGACCTTAGGCGCCGTGTGGCGGTTGGTTGGGCGTGGCGCCCTGCTTCCTGACGCCTCGGCGCTCGCACGAATTGACAAGTCCTGCATGCAAAGCGGGTCATGATTACTGCGATCGTGGAGGTCGACGGTTGGCCTTCCCGGCTATAAGTGCTGAACGGCGCGTGCCCTTCGATCCATCTCTTCTTGCTTCTCCGTCCTTGCTCCACCTTGCCGCAATGGCTCCGATCCGCCGGTTCTCCGCGGAAGAAGGAAAGAGCTCCCGAGAGGTCCCGACCGCTTCGCCAAGAAAGCAGCTAGCCCTATCTTTGTCGAGATGAGGCGCGGCGGAGAGGTGTCGAGGCCTTAGTGCGAGGCGCCGCCAGGTTCCCGCTGCCCTTGTATGCCTACCTTGAGGGCCCCGCAGAGTTGATCTTGAGCTCCATGGGCCACGCCTTGCCCGTCGGCGCCGGCGGAATTCTGGCGGTGCGCGTTGTCCCTCTGGAGTTCATCTTGAGGCTCCTCCCGGGAGTTTGTGCTCACGCCGCCATGCCTCCTCGGTCTTGGATTCGCCTTCCTCCTCCTTCGCCTTCGTGATTCCTTGGGGGATACTTGGAGCTCTGGTTGCGGCCACGCCGGCTACAACACCCTCGCGACCAAGCGGAGGTCGTGATCGTCGCCCGGGCAAGGTCTTCATGACTCGAGGCTGGGCGAGATCGCCAGTCTGCGGGGCGAGGCGCTCGCGATCCACAGGTATGTGGCGCTTCCATGATGTTCTTCAAGGTCTTGGCGTGGGCCGGACGCCCGGCTGGAGTGCTACCACAGGGAGGTGGTGGGGCCTGCCTTGGCAGGACCGAGCTCACCGATCGCTCCTCGGCAGCTCCTCGCGGCGGCGGGCGTCGGAGGATCCAGCGACTCCGCCCGAGCTCTTGGCGACTCGGAGGCGGCGGCGACAGCTCTGAGCCCCGAGCCTCGCCGCTCTCGGAGCATGGCCGGGCTTGTTAGGCCGCCGCCGCCTCTGATCTGGATGAGGTTGGCGCCGACGCTTGACGGCCCACTGTTGATGATGGCATCTCTTGCAGAGGTACGTGTAGTTAGCGTTCTTTAGGATCCGTTTCCTCTGTTCCCTGCGAGGAATCAAAAAGAGCGCCCCGTGGGGGCTTGTAAGGTGCTTGTGGTTCTGTTTGTTAATATAGTCCTTGCCATGAAGTAGTGCGAGATGCATATTCCGTCTTAGCTTAGTTCTTCCTTTCAAACCTCACGAGGGCCTGGTGCTCTGCGCCGATAGGTCCCGGTCCCAAGGCAGGCTTCAGCCGTTGTTGGTATGCCAGGTCGTGATGCCGTGGTCAAGGCCAGGAGGTGAGCGGCCCAGGGTCCAGTAAGAGCCCTGAGTCGTGATGCTCAGGAGGTCCCCTTTAGCACTCAAGCAGCCATCGTTCGGTGAGAAAGGGCGTGGCGTTGCTAACGGGATTGCATTGGAGTGCGGGGGCGGTGCTGCGATAGCTAGTGTTTCCGGAGACTGATCTCGAGAATCGAGGCGCTTCACAGTGCGGCCTTAGGTCTGCGCATCGGCGGCGAGGGGTTACTGGTGAGGTCCCGCGTGCCTCTTCCCTCTCGCCTTTGCTCCCCTTTCGCTCTCGTCCTCGGGTCCGGCCCTCGGCGGGTCTCGGCCATCGCTGGTATGCGGTCGCGATGCCGTGGACAAGGCCGAAGGGTGAGGGCTGGAGAGCCAGTAGGAGCCCATGAGTCGCGATGCTCAGGTACCCCCCCCCTTTAACGTGCAAGCGGTTTGCACGGACGAGAGTGGAGAAGACGTCGTGAGGGCCTCGCATGGCGCTGCTCCTTGATGGGATCCTGCAGGCCCACTACAAGAAGAACAAGAGTCCGCTATGACAAGCGACGGTCAGCCGTTGGTTGCTTTGGAGGGTGACGAGGCCTTTGAAGGCGACAAGGTGGCCTTTGTGCGGGGCTGCGCTGCGAGCTCAGCCATTCAGGTTTGTCGGCGTTGCGAGGACGGACCCATGCGCATAGCGTCGTCTTTGTTGGGGAGCAGCTTCATCGGTGGCGTCAGTTGAAGCGGGCAACTAGGTCAAACACGTTAATCATGAAGAAGCAAGTTCATTTAGATAGATCGGGGGTGGCGGGCGTTCTTTGGGTGCGGCCCGAGTGACTTGGGGATGATGCAGCCGGCGCCCCAACAAAGTAAGCTAGGAACATGAAGTAAAGGGATACGCGCCACGAGGATGGACCCAGCGGCTGGGAATAATGCAGCCTCGGGGCGCTCGGTGAAATGAAACTTGAAGGATGTCACCTGATGGCGTTGAAGACGAAGGGATGTTGAAGTAGCTAACGTCATGGGCTGCGGAAGACGAACTTCAGAGCCCCGAGCCCGGGAGCCTCGGGAGGCTCGGGAGGCGTGATGGCTCCTCGCGGACCATCTCCATCTCCGCCCGGGACTGTGGAGCGCTTGGCCTCTTGAGCCTCAGGATGCTCCCCATGAGGCGCTGTGCGTGGCGGCGCGTTTGGCACGCCGTGGGGCATCTGACGTGGGCTGTGGGGTGGACCCCATGGCGCCCAGCGTGAGGGCGAAGCGCTCTGAGGCGGCGCGGTTGAGCCCTGGTATGTCGATCAGACCACGCAGCCCACCATCCTTGCTGGATGGGGAGCTCTGACAGGTAAGCGGCGATTGCCACTCATGACTCTTGACTCCTGCGGCTCTGCATGATCTGGTTGCCGAACTCCGAGGGTTTGGCCCTCCTTGCCTTGCTCCTTCTGAGGAAGCGTGCTTTGAAACACGCCTCCAAGTGGTGCCCAAGCGCCTCCCTCGTGACCTTAGCAAGGTCGGTGGCCCTCCAGGAGAGAGCCCCCGAGCCTTGCTTGAGGAGGGCGCCGGGTGCGCCTTCCTATGCGACAGAAGGAGGTGCCCCCTGAACAGGCGCGGATCCCGAGGGGCCTGCCTCTTGAGGGGTCAGGCCTGGCGATGTCTTCTTCTTCTTGGGAGCGGTCTCAGGGAGCCTCCCGCTCCTGCAATCTGGATCTTCAAGTGATGCGGCTTGAAAAGCTCGCTCCAGGGAGCACACCGCGTCTCTTTCTTCACAAGGCATCGTGATGACTCCGCCGCTTCCTGGCATCTTGAGGACTTTGTAGCCATGGTGAGTCACGGCCATGAACTTGGCCAGAGCTGGGTACCCTAGGATGGCATTGTACGGTAGGCGAATGTGGGCGACCTCAAAGTCAATGAGCTCGGCGCGGTAGTTGTCGCGCGCCCCGAAGGTGACAGGGAGGCGGACCTGCTCAATCGGAACCGTGGAGCCATCGGTGACTCCGGATAAAGGCTTGGTTGGTGAAGCTGATTGTAAGGCACTTGGAGATTGTTGAATGTCTCTGGACGGGCGTTGAGCCCTGCTCCGCCCGTCGATGAGGTCTGGTGACTTGCACGTTCTTGATGATCGGGGAACAAAGCATCGGGAGGACTCGGCTATGCCACGCACTTGAGCTGATCCGTGAGCTAAGCGTGATGGCGCCGCCGGCGACACGAGAGGGCGCGTGGCCGATCTTGGGAGGACTGCATTCACCTTGGGCGAACTGCTTGAAGATCGTTGAGAGGTGGGGCTTGAGCTCGCCCGGGATACAAGCGATCGCATGCGGCTCTGGAAGCCCCAGCCCCTCATCGATGATGGTCCTCGTTTCTCCTTGGCTGCTGCGGCAGAGGAGGGAGGCCTGCATTTCCTTGTGGACGATCCTCGCGAGGCTGATCCCTCCAGTCTCCCTCGCGAGGCTGATCCTGCCAGCGATCCTCATGAGGTCGGTCGCGCCACCCTTGGCGAGGCCACGGTCTTCCAGCGTCTGCGTTCCTTCCTCCTCCTCGGCCGTAGCCTCGATCGTTGCGATCGGGGCATCGGCCGATCCTCCTTCTTGCGGCTCGGAGCTCTTGACATTCGTTGGTGTTGTGGGTGTGGAGGTCGTGGTACACACGATACCGGCTGCCCTTGGAAGACTCGGGCTGATCTCTGCCCCGCTTGGTGTCTGGTTTTGTCGCGAGCACGACAGCCCCCTTGTGCTTCACGTCCTTGGCCTTGGATTTCTTCTCTTCTGGGTCTGCGGCTAGCAGCTCGAGGAGGGAAAGGCGCCCTTCCTCAGCCCTGGCGCGCCTTGGTCGCCAAGTTGAACAGCTCCAAGGAAGTGCACAGATCTTCATGCATCGCCAGCTCCTCCTTCATCTTGACGTCTCGCACTCCGTCGGAGAAGGCTGAGATGATGGCCTCCTCGGTCACCTTGGGAATCTTGAGGCATGCGTTGTTGAAGCGCTGGATGTATACATGAGGGTCTCCCCAGCAGCACGCTTGATGCGGCGCATGTCGCTCCGGCGGGAGGCGGTCGCGAGTACCTTGGAAGTTGGCGATGAAGCGGGTGCGCATCTCGTCCCAGGAGGAGATCGTGCTAGGGGCCAGGTTCAGGAGCCAGGTGCGGGCTCCGTCCTTGAGTGGCATGGGAAACCAGTTCACCATGACCTTCTCGTCCCCGTTGGCGGCTTCGATGCCCAGCTCGTAGAGCTCAAGGAACTCAGCAGGGTCGGCCGTGCCGTCGTAGCGAGGCAGGTCTGCTTGAACTTGCCGGGCCCGCGACGCTTGCGGCTTTCGGTGGTGAAAGCGTGGCAGCTGCTTTGTAGCCACAGGAGGCCGCTGGTGACGAAGAGCCTGGCCTTGCGGGTCCCCATGCACCGCCTTGTTGGGAGAAGCGGGGTCTTGGCGTCTTTGGAGCAGGAGTGTGGTCGTGGCGAGCGATGCGAGGATCACTCGGGCAGCTTCTTGGGGCGAGGACCTCTTGGCAGCTCTGCTCTTGCTCTGTTGGCGCGGACGGAGTGGGTTCCGCCAGGCCACTCGCCTTGGGGCAGGCGCCTTCTTGAGGGGAGGCGGTGGCGCCCTGGAGCTTCATCGCCCAGCGAGGCGGGCGCGATCTGGCGAGAAGGGCAGCCTTGAGAGCCCCTGTAGTGCAGACGAGCTCGGCAGCAGTCGAGCCACTCTTCATAAACGTCGTCGGCCGGGTGGTAGCGCAGGAGCTCGTTTGCCGCGATAAGCGCCTTTCGAGCCTCCATGGGCGCGTAGTCTGTGAGACAAAGAACCAGCTGGGGCGAGTGAGGAATAGCAGATGCCGCCGTCTCGCCTCACGGACGGATCTTTGGGGCGATGCTTGCTGCTCGTTCCCCGCCGGGCGGTGGCGGCGTTGACGGCAAAGCGACGAAACGGCGAAGCGGCCGCCGGCAGGGGGCCGTCTGGCGGCGCAGAAGCGAGAGCGGCTCGGCGCTTCAGCGCGGGCCCGACGAAGCGTCGACATGGATGCGATGGTCGGCGAAGAACAGGCGGCGGAAGACGAATTCCGGCGCACCCCTACCTGGCGCGCCAAATGTCGGATTTTGGGTTCCGGCAGACCCTCTAGGTTCGAACACTGGGGTGCGCGCGGAGATCTCGCCCTCTACCTACCTGCGCCTCGCCGCCTCGCTAGGATCTAAATTATGAAAGGAACAACACAAGAGACACAGGGTTTATACTGGTTCGGGCCACCATTGTGGTGTAACACCCTACTCCAGTGTGTGGTGTGGTGGATTGCCTCTTGGGCTGATGATGAACAATACAAGGAAGAACAGCCTCGCGAGGGTCTGTTCTTGGCTGGTGCGATGAACTGCTAGGTGGAGTTCAGTCGCTCTCTCTCTCTTCTTCCAGCTGCCTCTACCCTGTGGGTGGCTAGTCCTATTTATAGGCAAAGGCCCTGGGCCTCTTCCCAAATATTGAGCAGGAAGGGTGCCAACAATTGGCCATTTTGAAGGGGAACATCTAGTACACTTATCCTGACTAAAGTTGGTCCTCGCCTGTCAAAAGCTCTGGTGGTGACACCGGCTTGAGCTCCACGATGACTTCCTTCCTGCCGTTGCGACGGTCTTGGTCTTGTTGCACCGAAACAGATGCCTTTGCTTGATACTCTTGCCTGCGCTTGCCCCCTTTGCACCAAAGAGGAAAGGAGGACACTGCACGGGCTGGCGCCCGCCTGGCGCCCTTGGTCGTCATGGCTTGCATCATGGGCACCTCGTGAGGTACCCCGCCTTGATCTCTCCGCCTCCTCGCGAGCTAGCTTTGTGAGGCCGTGCACGAGGAAGCTCCTGTCATCCGCCCAGCAATCTCAGCCCCTCGCGAGGTCTTGAGCTTGTCTTGATGAAAATGGGCGTCTTTGGGCCACCCCTTGAGCCACGCCCGCGGGCATGGCGAGCAAGTCTGGTACCCCATTCCCGAAGCGCCGGACGGGTATTGAGGTGGACAAAGCTAAGGTTGATGCAATTGAGAAAATGCCATGTCCTAAAGATATCAAAGGTATTCGTAGTTTCTTAGGTCATGCTGGTTTCTATAGGAGATTTGTCAAAGACTTTTCTAAAATTTCTAGGCCCCTCACAAATCTTTTGCAAAAGGATGTTCCTTTTGTTTTTGATGATGATTGTTTAGAAGCCTTTAAAACACTCAAGAAGGCCTTAATTTCTTCACCTGTTGTTCAACCACCTAACTAGAACTTGCCTTTTGAAATTATGTGTGATGCTAGTGATTATGCTATTGGTGCTGTTCTAGGACAAATAGTTGATAAGAAACTGAATGTAATTCATTATGCTAGTAAAACTCTAGAAAGTGCTCAACGAAATTATGCTACTACCGAAAAAGAATTCCTAGTAGTGGTGTTTGCTTGTGATAAATTTAGATCTTACATTGTTGATTCAAAAGTAATTGTTCACACCGATCATGCTGCTATAAAATATCTTATGGAAAAGAAAGATGCTAAACCTAGACTTATTCGATGGGTTCTCTTGTTACAAGAATTTTATTTACATATCACTGATAGAAAAGGACCAGAGAACCCCGTAGCTGATAACTTGTCTAGGTTAGAAAATGTCCTTGATGACCCACTACCCATTGATGATAGTTAACCTGATGAGTAGTTAGCTACAATAATTGTTTCTCATAACACTCCTTGGTATGCTGACTATGCTAATTACATTGTTGCTAAATATTTACCTCCTAGCTTTACATACCAACAAAAGAAAAAATTCTTCTATGATTTAAGACATTACTTTTGGGATGACCCACATCTTTATAAAGAAGGAATAGATGGTATTATTAGACGTTGTGTACCTGAGCATGAACAGGGACAAATCCGACGAAAATGTCACTCCGAAGCTTATGGAGGACATCATGCGGGAGACCGAACTGCTCACAATGTATTGCAGTCTGGATTTTATCGGCCTACTCTCTTCAAGGATGCCCGTAAGTTTGTCTTATCTTGTGATGAATGTCAAAGAATAGGTAATATCTTTAAGCGTCAAGAAATGTCTATGAATTATTCACTTGTTATTGAACCATTTGATGTTTGGGGATTTGATTACATGGGACCTTTTCCTTCCTCTAATGCGTATACACATATTTTGGTTGTTGTTGATTATGTTACTAAATGGGTAGAAGTTATTCCAACCAGTAGTGCTGTGTAACGCCCTCGATGCGGTTATATCTCCCACGTGTCGAAGCACGACTTAGAGGCATAACCGCATTGAAAGCAATGTCGCAAGTGAGGTAATCTTCACACAACCCATGTAATATATAAGGAAAGAGATACATAGTTGGCTTACGATGCCACTTCACACAATACATAAATAAACATCCATCATCCAGATTACACTCAAGGTCCGACTACGGAACCAAAATAAAAGAAGACTACCCCAAATGCTACAGATCCCCGATCGTCCCAAGCTGGGCTCCACTACGATCATCGGGAAAAGACACATAATAACGACCACGTTCCTCGTCGAGCTCCCACTTGAGATCGGTTCGTCACCTGACCGCATCGTCGGCTTTTGCAACTGTTTTGGTAGAATCTGTGAGTCACGGGGACTCAGCAGTCTCACACCGAGATCAAGACTATTAAAGCTTATAGGTAGGACAGAGTTGTGAGGTGGAGCTACAGACAGCGACTAGCATATATGGTGGCTACATTCGCAAAAGAGAGCGAGAAGAGAAGCAAGGCACGGTCGTGAAGCTAGTAGCGATCAAGAAGTGATCTGAAACTACTTACGTCAACCATAACTCCAACACCGTGTTCACTTCCCGGACTCCGCCGAGAAGAGACCATCACGGTTACACACGGTTGATGTATTTTAGTTAAGGTCAACCGGGTTTTCTACAACGGACATTAACAAATTCCCATCCGCCTCATAACCGCGGCACGGCTTTCAAAAGATAAAACCTGCAGGGTGTCCCAACAGCCCATTATAAGCTCTCACGGTCAACGAAGGATATTCCTTCTACCGGAAGACCCGATCGATCTAGGAATCCCGGACTACAAGACATCTCGACAATGGTAAAACAAGACCAGCAAGACCACCCGATCGTGCCGATAAATCCCGATAGGAGCTGCACATATCTCGTTCTCGTGGCACACCGGATAAGCTAAGCGTCTGTGTAAGCGTAATCCAAGTTGCCAAGGAATGGTCCATACGGTGCTCTAGTTTGGACCAACACTCGGAGCACCGCCGGGGGGTAAATAAAGATGACCCTCGGGCTCGCGAAAACCGGGGAAAAAGGCTTAGGTGGCAAATGGTAAAACCAAAGTTGGGCCTTCTTTGGAGAGTCTTATTCAAAGCGAACTGTCAAGGGGTCCCATAAATCACCCAACCGTGTAAGGAGCATAAAATCAAGGAACATAACACGGTATGGCGGAAACTAGGGTGGCAAGAGTGGAACAAGACACCAGGCATAAGGCCGAGCCTTCCACCCTTTACCAAGTATATAGATGCATTAATTAAATAAGAGATATTGTGATATCCCAAAATATCCATGTTCCAACATGGAACCAACTTCATCTTCACACCGCAACTAGCAGCGCTATAAGAGGGGCTGAGCAAAGCGGTAACATAGCCAATCAACGGTTTGCTAGGAAAGGATGGTTAGAGGTTTGACATGGCAATATGGGTGGCATGATATAGCAAGTGGTAGGTAACGTAGTATAGGCATAGCAAAAGAGCGAGCATCTAGCAAGCAAAGATAGAGGTGATTTCGAGGGTATGGTCATCTTGCCTGCAAAGTTCTCAGAGTTGTCGAAAGCTTGATCCTCGTAAGCGTTCTCAACAGGTTCCTCGTTCACGTACTCGTCTCCCGGCTCTACCCAAAGCAAGAACACAAGCAATGGACACACAATAAATCACGGTGCAATGCACAAACAACATGATGCAAAACATGGCATGATATGCGAGATGTGATATGCAATGCGTATGCGTGCTCTAGAAGGAAAATGAAGAACAAGGCATCAACTTGGCAAACCAAGTATGCTGCTGGAAAGGTGAGATGATTTCGGTTGAAATCGACATAAATATCACCGGAATTGGATGCGCGGTTTGCGAAAGGCAAGCAAAACAAGAATGACACAATTCTGCCATTAACAGCATGATGCCACTTAGCAGGCAACAAGAAATTAAGCTACTGCACCCAAACGTACCAACAAAGCATATGGCAGTGATCTACTCAAGATGCTTGACAAAAGATGAACATTGAGCTACGGCTAAATCACAATATAACATGTTCAAACAAGCATGGGAAAAGTGCAAAAGATATCAGGTTGGACATGGCATAAATAGCATCAGGTATCAATGTTCAGAGCAAGCAATCAACATGCTAAAGGAACTTATAATAGCAAAACAAGGCATGAAATGATTCTACTCAAAGCATAGAACAAAAATTCCTTACTGACCATGAGCCAAAAAGGATCAGAAGAAATGATGGCACCCATGTAAACATAGCAAGTTTCGTTAACAGATTCAGCAAATAGGGCATGACATTGACAGAATTATGAAGGCATCTTCGCGAGCTCGATGCACTCACTACAGAGCATTTCATGATAAACTAAGCATACATCCATCAAGAAGACATGGCATAGAAGCTATACATGGCAATAACAACATCATAGCATACACGGATCAACTACAACAACCTTGGCAAAATTGAATAACATGTAAACAATCTGCCAGGAAATATTTTATAGCAAAAGTAGAGCTCGATTGACTCAACCTAGACTACTCCATAATTGCAAACAGGGGCATGGATGGATAGAGCATAACCATATGTTCAAAACATCCTTACTGAAGTATCTCAAAATAAGCATGGATCTCTCTGTAGCATCAAGTTTACATGGCATAAAAATATCAGCAGAACAGGGGCTGAAAGAACCAACATCATGAAGCCTAGTTTGCATGCTTGTGCTAGTCACCATAGAGATTACAAAAATACATGGCATACACCCCTGTAAAGATGGCATGGCATATTACAAAACACATGTAGGACTCAAGTTCATAGGGTGCACACATCAATCATGTAAAAAATGACAAAAGTGCAAGTTCTGATAAGAATCTGAAACTAACATCACATAGCCCTCCTCTAATAGAATTTCGGGCATCAAGATGAGCTCAAATGAAACTGACGCAATGGGATGAAATGATGTAATCGTCGAGGCGAACAAATCAGTATGCTATACGCCCAAAACGGAGCCACGGGTGCAAAGTTATGATGCGATGAATATGGCATGGAAAATTATGCAGAACCGAGGACTAGAGGATTTCGGGGTCAACCTCGGTTTTCTCCAGATCCAATCTGGATCCGGCTCGACGTCGAGGCACGCCGGAGTAGGAGCTCGGGGTAGGAGGAGATGGCGGAGGGGACGGGCGGCGGATCGGGCGCGGAGGCAGAGACGCGAGCGAGGCGGAGAGGCAGGCGGGCGGCAGCCAGCGATGGCGGGCGAGGGAGCGCTGGCCTTGCGCGAAGCGGGCGAGCTGCGGACCGTGGCGGCCGAGAGGCAGCGCGGGCGGCGGCGCTTCGGGCTGCGGGCGGCGCGGAGCGGAGGCGGCGCGGGCGCGGGCTTGGGGCAGGAGCAGGCTCGCGGGCGGGCGGCATTGTGGTATGAGCTCGCCACGTGGCACGCTGCGGTTGGCCGGGCGGCAGCGGCGGACGTTGCCCGGCCGGACCGGACATGTCCGGCGGCGCGGAGAGGAGCGGGGCTAGGGTTAGGGGTGGATTTGATCCGGAATTTCGGGGGATGAGGTGTATTTATAGGTAGAGGGAGCTAGGAGGCTCCAAATGGAGTGTCGTTTTCGCCCACACGATCGTGATCCGACGACGGAGAGCATGGAAGTGACTTAGATGGGTTATTGGGCTGTTTTGGAGGGGTGTTGGGCTGCAACACACAAGAGGCCTTCGCGGTTACCCGGTTAACCGTTGGAGTATCAAACGACCTCCAAATTGCCACGAAACTTGACAGGTGGTCTACGGTGGTGTACCAAGGCCACTTGACAAACCTCGGTCCATTCGAGAAAGTTTAGTACCGCTCACGGAAAAATGTAAAAGGGGCGCTTGGGGACATAGGAGTGCGGATTGCAAAACGGACAACGGGGAAAATGCTCGGATGCATGAGACAAACACGCATGCCAATGAGATGCACATGATGACATGATATGAGATGCATGACATGGACAAAATGCAAAACAAAGGACAAAAACCCAACCACGGAGGGAATATCATATCACAATGCCGAAAATGGCAAGAGTTGGAGTTACAAATATGGAAAGTTACATCCGGGGTGTTACAACACTCCACCACTACAAGAGGATCTCGTCCCGAGATCTAGGACTGAAAGAACTGCGGATATTCGGAACGGAGGTGATCCTCGCGCTCCCAGGTGGCTTCTCGGTCGGAATGGTGTGACCACTTCACTTTCAGGAATTTGATTGACTTGTTGCGAGTCTTGCGCTCGGTTTCTTCAAGAATAGCAACGGGGTGCTCATGATAAGAGAGATCTTCTTGGAGGTCAATTTCTTCGAAGTTGATAGTGCGCTCAGGAGTCTTGAAGCACTTGCGAAGCTGTGACACGTGAAACACATCGTGCACGTTCGCGAAGTTAGACGGAAGTTCAAGTTGATAGGCGAGATCGCCTCTTTTGCCAGTGATCTTGAAAGGACCCACGTATCTAGGGGCAAGCTTCCCTTTGATACCGAAGCGACGAGTGCCTTTCATTGGAGAGATGCGGAGGTAGACATGGTCTCCGATTTCAAAAGCCACATCACGGTGCTTGTCATCATAATAGCTCTTCTAAGCGATTATGCTGCTTTGAGATTCTCACGAATGACTTTGCACATTTCTTGACTTCGTGATCAAGTCGTTGCCAAGAAGTTGGCGTTCACTGTCTCGGACCAATTGAGAGGAGTCGACACTTTACGCCATAGAGAATTTTGAATGGGGCCTTGCCGAACTCGCTTGGAAGCTGTTGTTGTAGGAGAACTCGGCATATGGAAGACAATCTTCCCACTTCATACCGAAGGAAATGACACAAGCCCTGAGCATATCTTCAAGGATTTGATTGACTCGCTCGACTTGGCCACTTGTTTGAGGATGGAAAGCTGTGCTGAAACGAATGTTGGTGCCCATGGCCTTCTGAAAGGAGTCCCAGAACTTAGAAGTGAAGATGCTGCCACGGTCTGAAGAGATCAATTGTGGAATGCCGTGCAAGGAGACAATCCTGGAGGTGTATAGCTCTGCCAACTGAGCTGCTGTGATAGATTCTTTGATAGGAAGAAAATGAGCCACTTTAGTAAGCTTGTCAATGACAACGAAGATAGCATCATTTCTGCGCTTGGACTTAGGAAATCTAGTCACGAAGTCCATCTCGATATGATCAAACTTCCATTCTGGAATAGCAAGAGGTTGGAGGAGACCAGCTGGTCGTTGGTGTTCTGCTTTCACCCTTCGGCAGACATCACATTCATTCACGAATTGAGCAATTTCTCGCTTCATTCGAGTCCACCAATACGACTGCTTGAGGTCATGGTACATCTTCGTACTTCCAGGATGAATGGATAGAAGAGAATTGTGTGCCTCGTTCATAATGACTTTACGTAGATCACCCTTAGGAACCACAATCCGGTCCTCGAAGAAAAGAGTATCTTTGTCATCAATGTGGAAGCACTTGTATTTGGAAATGCCCTTGTCGATACCACGTTTCACCTTTTTCACCATGGTATCCAGGAGTTGAGCCTCACGAATTTGGTCTTCCAAAGTAGGAGAGACTATGAGGTTGGCAAGAAAGCCTTGAGGAACAACTTGAAGATTCAATTTGCGAAAAGCTTCACAAAGGTCCCGTTGGAAGGGCTTGAGGATTAAGCTGTTGCAATAAGCCTTTCTGCTCAGAGCATCTGCAATCACATTCGCCTTGCCAGGAGTATATTCAATACTCGGGTTGTACTCTTGAATCATTTCGACCCATCGAGTTTGCCTGAGGTTGAGGTTGGGTTGAGTGAAGATATACTTGAGTCTCTTGTGATCGGCGAAGATGTCCACTTTCCTTCCCAACAAGAGATGTCTCCATGTTATTAATGCATGGACAACTGCCACCAACTCAAGATCGTGAGTGGGGTAGTTCTTTTCGTTGGGCTTCAGCTGACGATAGGTATAGGCCACAACTTTCTTCTCTTGCATCAACACAGCACCGAGACCTTGAAGAGAAGCATCACAGAAAACTTCGAATGGCTTGGATTCATCAGGAGGAGTCAAGACAGGAGCTGTGACGAGTTTCTCTTTGAGGGTGTTGAAAGCAACATCACACTCAGGAGTCCAGACATACTTCACATGCTTCTGGAGGAGGTTGGAAAGAGGCTTTGCAATCTTAGAAAAATTCTCAACGAATCTTCGGCAATAGCTTGCAAGTCCAAGAAAACTGCGAAGCTGCTTGACATTCTGAGCAGGTTCCCAATTCACAACTGCAGACACCTTCTCGGGGTTAACAGCGATGCCCTTGGAGGAGATGATGTGACCAAGATAAATCACTTCATCAAGCCAAAATTCACATTTGGAAAACTTCGCATAGAATTGATGCTCTCTGAGCTTGTCGAGCACCAATCGCAAATGTTTGGCATGATCCTTCTTATTCTTGGAGAAGACCAAAATATCATCGAGATAGACCAAGACGAATTCATTGGTATAGGGGTTGAAGATGAAGTTCATCATTCGAGAGAATGTTGGAGGAGCATTGACAAGGCCGAAAGACATGACAGTATATTCATAAGAACCAAAGCTTGTTCGAATCTTGTCTTGGGAATATCTTGTTCACGAATGCGAATTTGATGATAACCCATACGAAGGTCAAGCTTGGAGAATACTTTAGCACCTTTGAGTTGCTCGAAAAGCTCATTGATGTTGGGAAGGGATACTTGTTCTTGATTGTCTTCTTATTCAATGGACGGTAATCGGCGCAAAGTCGGTCCGTGCCATCCTTCTTACGGACAAAAGAACTCCACAACCCCATGGAGATGAACTCGGTCCGATCAAACCCAGACGCTCTTGTTCATCGAGCTGTTTCTTCAATTCCTTCAGCTCTTTAGGTCCAAGCTTGTAAGGACGCTTGCAAACGGGTTCAGTGCCAGGCTCAAGATCGATAACGAACTCAATTGGCCGGTGAGGAGGCATTCCTGGAAGCTCTTCTGGAAAGACATCTTGATACTCACAAACGACTGGAATCTGAGAGATAGCATCCAACTCGCCCTTCTCATTGATAGAAAACAACCGAATGGTTTCATCACGAGCGGCATAGATGATCACGTCCTCAGAAGAGTGTGTCAATTGAATTTCCCTGGCAGCACAATCAAGTTGAGCCTTGTGCTGAGAAAGCCAGTCCATTCCGAGAATTAGATCAATATCCGAGTCACCAAGAACAAATGGTTTAGATAGAAATTTATAGTTGCCCATCTTGATAGAAACATCCGGAATCATTGTGGTAGCCCTCATAGAAGAGCCCGGAGAAACAACTCCCAAGGGTTCTTCCAAAATTTCCGAAATGAAATCATGCTTTGCAACAAATGATCTAGACATGAAACAATGCGATGCACCGGTATCAAATAAAACTTTTGCAGGAATATCATTAACTGGAAGATTACCCATTATCACATCTGAATAATCCTCTGCCTGAGCTGCATTCATCATGTTCACCTTTGCAGACTTGGGATTATGCTTGACCACCGCATTGCTGGAAGATCTCACAGGAGGAGGAGGCGGAAGGCGCCTTTGGTTGAAGCATTTGTTCGCGTAGTGACCTTCTGCTGGCACTTGTTGCAAGTCACCTCACGAGGCGGACGGTGATAAGGAGCATTTGACCTTGGAGCTGAGAATTTGACTTGTTACGATAGCTTTGGGTTGGGTGGGTGGGAAGATCCACGACCACCTGAGTTCTTCTGCTGATAAGGCTGACGGAACGGAGGAGGGGGAGGCAACCAGAACTTCCGTTGCTTAGCTGCCACTAGTGAGGAAGAAGAAGACTGAACTGCGTCCCTGACTCTCTTCTTAGAAGCCTCACATTTGAGCTGGGCAGCTTCTTGTTTCAGTGCCATGTTATAGAATTCATCATACTTTTTCGGCTCAAAAAGCACGAGAGCTAATTGCAGATCTTCTCTGAGGCCACCTCTGAATTGATAGATCATACTCTTTTCATCAGGGACATCTTGCTTAGCAAAGCGAGCGAGTTTCTGGAACTGGGTATTGTATTGATACACAGACATGTTGCCTTGCTTGAGATTGCGGAACTCCTCACGCTTGCTCTCAACAACACTTTGTGGAATGTGGTGAGCTTTGAAGTCTCGGCGGAAATCATCCCAGGTAATCACACGACCTCCTCTGGAATCTTTGTATTGTTGATACCACTCGGCAGCTTGGTCCTTGAGTTGAAGCAAGCAAACTTGACAAAGTCCTCGTGTGCGACATTGCTACATTCAAAATGTTTGCAGATGTCCACAAGCCAATCGTCGGCGTCTGTGGCCTCGGCATAGAAGCTGAAAGACTTCGGCTGATTAGCAAGGAACTGATTGAGGGTAGCGAAGTGCGGCTGATTGTTGCCTTGGCCTTGATTTCCTTGGTTGCCTTGCCCTTGGGTACGCTCTTGCAAGAGTTGCAAAATCATCTGAGCATTTGTGTTGGTGGCTGCCATGACAGCTTGCCATGCCTCCGGAGGCGGAGGTGGAGGTGGAGGGTTCGACTGACTCCCATCATTGTGTTCCGGATTCTGACGCGTTGCCGGAGCCATCCTGAAGAGGGTGACATCCGTTAGCATCTTCATAGACAGATAGACAAGTCGAATCAACGGATAGAAATTGCAACATATAGTCTTCACAATAAACATTCGAACAAGGATGAACGAATGAATTCCAAAGCTAACATCACACGTCCATTAAGGTGAGAAGCCACTTGATTAAGGGTTGATGAAAAAAAAAACAAGGTACGACTGGAACAAATAAGTGGTAAGGATTACCCAATCGCAAACCAAATATCTGCGGGAAGAAATGCTAAGAGCTACTTGAATCCCACCTATAAACTCCCGAAACTTTATGGTTATGCAATCGGTGTTGGGGATCAGGGACACAAAATATATCACCCAAACTAACAATACCTAGATCCAACAGTATCCATCCGTCAACACATAACCAAGAAACCTTTGAAATTGTGTACCTCGACCTTGAAAAGCATCCGTTATATGAAGTCATGGCAATACTCCCGAGCTCGCCCAAGATCTTTGGGTTATCGGGTTATCTCACCAACAAGCTGTACAAAAGAGATTTTCGATGTCGGCAAAGCTCAGGTATTTCAAAACTGCAACGATAAAATTGTGATGACAACACCTCGGAGCTCAACTCCCCGGGACACTGCCACAACCCCTAAATGTCAGGAGGCACCAAGAACAATGTTCTCGTCACAAAACCATCGAACGATTCCAAGATACCAGCGTGATCCTAAATTTTTTAGTGAAATTTGAGGAGAGGAGAGTCAAAACTTCTATGTCGGGAGACCTCACCAGAGCGACGAAGGGACTGGGAGTAAAAGAATCCTACTCTCCGATATATATAATCCTAAGACTCAAAACATTTTTGTTCTAGACTCAACAACGCCAAACAAACAATCAAGCAGGGGCTCCTAAGTCGGGATGGCTCGATACCAACTTGTAACGCCTCGATGCGGCTATATCTCCCACGTGTCGGGAAACGACTTAGAGGCATAACCGCATTGAAAGCAATGTCGCAAGTGAGGTAATCTTCACACAACCCATGTAATATATGAGGGAAAGAGATACATAGTTGGCTTACAGTCGCCACTTCACACAAGTGCCTTGCTAGGCAGACACGCTGCTGCACACATCTGTTCCCCTCTCTGCTGCTTGTGCGCTCCAGTCCTTCCCTCTCTCGAACTCTAGCTTCCATTTCCAATCAATTCAAATCCCCCTTCCCCTTTCGACGCCATGGTCCGACAAAGAAGGGAAAGGGAAGAAACCTGCACCTTCGCCTTGCTCTTGCCTTGGCGGCCTCATTGTCAATTCGCCGATCATACTCAATCTGGAGGGCTTGGGAAAGGTCAGTTCGGCTCTGGCCACCTCCTTCAACGAATGTGGGAGGACGACGGCCTGGCCCGCATCCCACTTCGCCATCGACAGGATAGTCACCGAGGTTCGGTATTACCGACGCCATGTGTATGGACTGGTTCCCCTTCTCCGATTTCTTCAATGCCGTGCTTTCCCATTATCGAGATCCACATGATGCATCTGGGTCCCGAGTCCATTACTCTCCTCTCGGTCTTCGCTTCGTTTGTGAGGCAATGATGGGCATCCTTCCTCGGTTGCCTTTGTTGCGCCACTTCTTCTCTCTGCGCTTTGTCGACCCCACTCAATGCTCGGCGTGCGTGAGCTTCGTCGCCCTACCGAGACAAATGGCCTCGTGGATTGACTTCAGCCTGCCTCCGCCCGCGGCTGAGTTCCGCGAGAGGTGGTTGTACATGGATGTGGGGTGCCCAGCCCTCGCTATCTCGAGCCGACCTCGCTTTGCTGTCCCCAATTCACGCTGGGGCTAGAGACGCCGAGCCCTCGGCTCGTCTTTGCTCGGGCGCCGCTCGCTGCGTTCTCGAGGTCGCTGTCGTGATGGCGCCCAAGGTGGTGAAGGAGTTCCGATGCGCGCCGCATTGCTCCTCTTCAACGCCATTCCCACCGGATGTGGGCCTTGGCGGCCTGGTGATCGTATGAGGCTCCGGGAAGAAGACCGACGCCCAAGCGCTAAGGAAAGTGCTCCGATCCCGGTGGCGATCCTAACCCGGTGGCATCCGCACGAAGGGCCCTGCTGTACCTCTGCGGAGCAGGGGTGATCCGTGAACCAGATGCCTATCTTCGATGAACGGGGATGCGCCCGCTGGTCTCCGTGGGCCTCGCGAGAATCAGTGGTGGTGACAGCCCTTCCGATCGGCCAGGCGGCTCCTCCTCGAGTGGCGGAGCAGGAGGCACGAGCCGCCAGAGGTCGAAGGACCCCGCCGGGTGACGGTGTCGGGCGACGCCGCGCAGGGGCAGCTCCTGAGGCTCATGCCGCCGTGGCTGAGGGCGGTAGGCAGCCACCCGCAGCGCCTGCGGATGAAGCCCCCGAGGCCCCTGCTGCTTCTCTTGGTGAGGCGATCAGCAGCGCGCGTCAGGTGGACGCCCCTGACGCGGGTCGCCTTGATGCTCCTCCTTTGCCGCAGGCTGACCCCTGCACTCAAATTTTGGGTCGCTTCCGCGTGAACTTCGAGGCCCTCCGGAAGAGAAGGGAGGCCCTGGGCGATGATTACCCTTGTCGCCTGCTGAAGTGCTGGAAGTACTTCACTACTGATGAGTAAGCCTTCCCCTTCTCCAGCTCTTGATTCTTCTGCTGCTTGTACTGATCCTTGCTCTGCAGGCCCCTTCCTGCCGAGCTCACGGAGATGGGCGAGGGGCCGTCCTCCTCGGCCTCGCCCCCTCCCCCGTCCTTGAGTGCTCCAAGCAGTGGAGCCCTTGTGGTGAGGGCGACCGGGGAGGTGAGCCGTCCCGAGGCGCGTCGTGGCCCTGCGCGCCTCGCGATCCTTCCTCGCGAGCCTTCCCGAGGCATAGCTAGCCTATCGTGGGCTTCTCGCCTGGTCGTGGACGACGATTGGCTGAGGCGCTTCTCGCGCCTCGTGCCTGGGACAGGCTGGCTCGTGTCGGGCTTATGGGCGCGCGCCCGGCCGTCGCGAGGGTGCCAGCCCCCAGCCCCCTGCCCGGAGGGGGAGTGTTGATTCGCGGCTCCCGGCGCCCGTCTGGGGCGGTCGATGGTGTGGAGGACGTGCGCGAGCGCGGCCGGGAGCGTCGCGCCCTTCGCCAAGGATTTCTTCGAAGGGCGGCCGACACGGTGAGCCTTCTCGGTGAAGAGCTTGCTGACGAAGACGCGCGCCTTGAGGCCGAGGGCCTGCGCCTGGTTGCAGAGAGGCGCGAGCTGGAGGGCGCTGCCGCCCTTGCGCGTCGCCAGCGCGAGCTTGATGATGAAGAGGCCAAGGCGTCGCTGGCAGCCTCTCGGGAGGCCTGTACTCGGGCCGTCGAGGAGGCCCGGCAGGTGACAAAGCGATTTAGAGGCGGCGGAGGAGCGGGCACGGGAAGCCCTGGCCTGGTGCCACTCGTTGGAGGAGCAAGCGGAGCTGCGCGAGGCAGCCCTTGCGTCGATGAAGGTGGCCTCTGGCGACTCGGCGGAGCTCCGGCGCGGAAGAGGCGCCGACGCTGAAGCCGCCGAGCAGCTGCAGTCTGGCGCTTGGAGACGAGGGAGCGCTTGGCACGCGGGCGGAGGATGAGGTTGCAGCACGGAAGCCCGCATCATGGAGGAGGTCGGACGCCGAGTGAGTGGCGGGCGCTCGAACCTCGAGCGCGAGTTTGAGGAGCGGTTGGGGTTGATCAAGGCCGAGGCCGAGGCAGGACTGCTGCCTTGAGGGCCAAACAGAGGAGGCGACGGCGGGCCGATGCTCTTGGGCCGCCCTCGAGGTGGCGCAGAGGAGTCCACCACCTCTCGTGCCGAGGCGCTCCTTCTTCGCCCGCCGGTGGAGGAGGCCGAGGCTGTTCTTGCGCGAGAATGCGGACGAGATGCGTCGTGGCGAATCTTGGAGCACGAGCACCGCCCCATGCTCGCCACACCGGGTAAGAGCTAACGAGCCTTGGATAATATCTGCGAAGCGGCAGAGGCCAGCCAAGACGCGGTTAACTACGCCAAGAACCTTTCTTCATCGACGTGGTGGCGCGGTTGAGCGCGCGGTCGGTCGGGGCGGCAGGTTGGTGGAGGAGAGGAGCGCGCTGCTCGGCGCGCTTCTCTCGCGTCTTCAGCCATCTCCGGGACATGGACCCTCACTTCGATTTTGACGCAGCCATTGCCCCAGTTCCCCAGGCCGTTCGGGGCGACCTGGCGCACTGGGTGGAAGACAACGTGGATGCCCTCGTCCGGGCCTTCGCTTCGGACGACGACGGCGTGGTCGTGGCCGCCGATGAGGGCGGCGTGGTGAACAGCCCAGACGCCGCCGACGATCATGCAGACAACGATGGCGAGGCCAGCGACGCCAGCAACGGCTCGGGAGGTGCTCCTGAGGATGCATTGGGGGATTTGTCCGACTGATCATGTATTGTCCTTGTTCCATTACCCTGCATGAATAGAACTCAGGCTTTGGCCTGATGGAGGTGAGAGCATTTTGGGAGGGGGAGCCCCTCATGTAAGACTTGTGTTCTTCGTATTAGCTGGTGTTGCATCGCCCATACGCCCGTGCCAAGTGGTTGGCTAAGCGGCGCGCTAGTTGGATGGTTTACCTTTGTTTCGTACGAGCCCCGAGATAACCTGTGGGAGGCTGAGGCGATCTGAGCGCCCACTGATCGAATCCGTAGGACCTGCAGTAAAAACCTCCGGAGAGGACGCGGCGGCGACAGACTGGGCTGCACGCAAGCTTGGCCTGGCCCGGCTCGCGAGGGGCCCGCGAGGGGAGGCAGCTGAGGCGGAGTCGTAACCGAAAACGCGAGAGATTTGCTCGAACGAGACTAAGCACCCCTTCCCCGAATACGTGCAAATCTTCAAGCTCAAATTCAACTTAAATCCAACAGGGGAAAACGACAACCAGAGGGAAAACCAATGAAAGCAGAAAAAAGGCCGCGTCCGGCACCTAGTCTAGTCTTGGACGTCTTCTCACCAGCTCGGAGCTAAGTGCTGCTATTGGGCGTGGGAGGGAGCCCGGGGCTGAGGCCGCACCCCTGAGACTCGGGCGTGTACAGCCCCACTCATTATTACGTGAGAGTGTCACGGGCGGCGAAGCTTCACAGCACCGGGCCTTCTTCACAGTACCGCCTTGCTTCATATCGCTGCACGAGGGCCTCGCCTTGTGCCACACTCTAGTGCCACCAACGACGATCGGAAACCGGGGACGCCCGGTGGGGTAGAGCGGTCGCCAGCCAGTTCCCCGACGACCACGGGTCCTCCGCCAGGCAGGCCCCGAGGCACCTCCCAGCAGAGGGCCTACCTCCCGAGAACGCCTTACTCCGAACGCTGCGGTGGTGATGTCGGATCTCTGCCCTCTCCGGCAGCCTCGCGCCCTCCCGAGGGGTAGGAGATCGCGGGAGCGGGCAGCCGCCGTCGTGGCGACCTGTACCTCCTGTGACCTATGGTTAGCGTATGTTTGCTCTTGAGGAAGTAGCGGTACCGATAATCGTCGCCCCGGCGTGACCAGTGGGACTGTCTCGAGACTCCTGAAGAGCGCGGCTTGGCGCCTCATCCCCCAGATTGGGCTGAGGAGCGAGTCTTGTTCTCCCTCATGCGGTGCCCTTGGTCCATCATGTGGGCACGATTCTTCCGGCGCCGTCATCCGAAGGCCACGCCGTAGTCTTGAGTGTGCCTCGCTGCTCGCTTGATGCGCCGCCGGTGTTGGAGTAACCGAGCCAGCGGTATGCGGAGCCCGTGCGGGCCGCCTCGGCCCGAGGTGGGAGTTCGGTGTAGAAGGGTGAGCCCGAGGTGGCGGCCCAGGAGCTCCGCCACTCGCTCCAGCAAGACGTCGCAGCCGCTCTCCAAAGAGCTCTGCTGCAGCAGCTCTCGGCCACTTGTGGCGCGCCTCGAGTTCGCCTGCTCCCGGCAGGTGTACGGTGATGTGGTCGCAGCGTGGTTGGAGGCTCTTGCTGCCGACCGCGCCTGCCGCGGTGTGAGAGCCGTCGAGGCCTGTCCACGTCGCCCGTGGCCCGCAGCGCCCTGCGGACCGTGAGCTGCCTGGGGCACGGGGTCGCCCGAGGCGAGCGGCTCTGCGTGGGCGGGCCATGCCGCCCATGGATCTGGGTTGCCCGCTTGGTCGTCGGACATGGTGATGACGATGCGACGGGACACGAGGTGGCAGAAGGCGGATTCCGGCGCACCCCTACTGCTGCGCCAAATGTCGGATTCGGGTTCGGCGGACCCTTAAGGTTGAACTACGGGTGCTGGGAGATCCAACCCTCCACCGTCTCGTACCTCGCCGAATCGCAGGGACCTAAACTACTAACAAGAACAACACAAGAGACGCAAGATTTATACTGGTTCAGGCCACCATCATGGTGTAATACCCTACTCCAGTGTGTGGTGTGTGGATTGCCTCTTGGGCTGATGAGGAACAGTACAGGGAAGAACAGCCTCGCGAGGGTCTGTTCTTGGTGGAAGCGACGAACTGCTAAGTGGTATCCCGTCGCTCTAGCTTGAGGATCGGGTCTCTCTCTCTCCTTGGATTCCTAATGCTGGGCCGGAGAAGAGGATCGGATCCCCCTCCTATGGTGGCTAGCTCCACTTATATAGACGAAAGCCCTGGGCCTCTTCCCAAATATTGAGCAGGAAGGGCGCCAACAATTGGCCATTTTGAAGGGGAACAGCGGGTACACTTATCCTGACTAAAGTTGGTCCTCGCCTGCCAAAGGCTCTGGTGATGACGCCTGCTTGGGCTCCACGATGACTGCATTCCAGCCGTTGGGGCCGGTCTTGGTCTTGTTGCACCAAAACGGATGCCTTTGCTTGATGCTCTTGCCTGCGCTTGCTCCCTTTGCACCAAAGAGGAAAGGAGGACGCTGCGCGGGCTGGCGCCCGACTAGCGCCCTTGGCCGTCATGGCTTACGTCATGGGCACCTCGCGAGGTACCCTGCCTTGAACTCTCCGCCTCCTCATGAGCCAGCCTGACGAGGCCGTGCCTGAGGAAGCTCTTGGTCGTCCGCCCCGCGAGGCTTGGCCCCTCGCGAGGGTCTTGAGTTTGCGTTGATGAAGATGGGCCGTCCTGGGCCTCCTTTGAGCCACGCCGCAGGCCGCAGGCAGGCAAGTCTGGGGACCCCCGTTCCCAGAACGCCGACACAACCTCATGTTGCTCTTGGCGTGGAGGATTGTCATTGTCGTGTTTCTCTTAGCGAATTTGTGGTTCTTGTCGAGATTGTGGAGGGGCTTGAGGAACTTGTCGGTGCCCTCTTGCTTGATAGTTCCGCTCGTGAATTTCATCACGAAGTGCGTCTTCTTGCTCGCGCGTATGTCGTGTACGATCGGCTACGGTGCGACTCACGTCGTGGAGGGCATGTTGTGCCTCAAGTGCTTGGGCTTCACGCCGTTGTTGTTGTTGACGGAGTGCTTCAGCGTCTTGCTCTTCTTGGTGCTGGCGTGCCTGCTCTTCCTCTTGTTGGCATTGGCGTTGCCTTTCTTGTGCTTGCGCAAAGGTAGCTTGATTTTGACGATGTCGATGTTCTTGCGCTAGGCGTTGTTCTTGAGAATTTGTTTCGTGTAGAGGATTGCGATTTGCTTGACGGTCTTGTCGCACGGCTCGACGAAGAGTGTTTGATGTTGGTGTACTTGAGCCGGAGATGGTGTCGCTCGAGTGTCGACTCGAGCGGCTCCGTCTTGAGTAGGACGACGAGGTAGATGAGCGGTTGACCATCATGGCTCGATTATCCTCCTTGAGAGAGGCCATGGATGTGTCGAAGTAGTCTCTTGTATGTTGCTCGGATTGTCGTAAGTCGGTGGCGAAGTTGTCGATACGGTCGCCCAAAGCTTGTTGTTCTTGATGCAAAGCTCTTTGTGCACCAAAGAGGTGGCTCTTGGTGACGTAGGAGGTCGAGTCATCGTCTTGCTCGATGAAGAGTAGGTTGGTAGAAGAACTTGGCCTATCCGTCATTCCAAGCAAATATGTGAGTGGGAGAAAGAGAAGAACTTATACCAAATGCACCTTGACCGATGTTGAAGATGGATCAATGATCACTCAAATGTATAACAAGGGAATAGCACAATTGGTACCAATTCTTGTTGGTTCTCACACCTACACAAGTAAAAGCTTATTGTGGAGCTCGGTTAGGATGGTGGCACAAAATTTGATGCAATTGTTAGTGAGACTCAATAATCTTGAAAAAGATTTGCAAATTTGCAAATGCAACAAGTAGACCAATAGCAAAATGGAAGTACACCGAAACACACCCACGGATAGATAAATGGGGTCGTGCAACCAAGGAATGAGCCAAAATGTGGAATCCACGAAAATGTTCTTGTTGCACAACTCTAGTGAGACGCTAGCACGATTGCACAATAGGCGGATACGAAACTTGTGCACAACCTACTAGGCAAAAATGCAACAAATTCTATCCCAAGCATGCTATATGTATGGTGTTCCGATGATATGATCCAAGATGATCGAGTATGACAATCTTAATGTAGTATGATGCTATGGTTCTTGCTTATAAGCTCTTTGCTTATCTTTTCCTTTTGCTTAAAAGCTTGTTTAGCTCTTTCACTTGTGAGCTCTTTCTCATGCAAAACTTTACGAACCAAGATAGCAATTGAGTATATGCGATGACAACCTTGTGACACAAGAAATGATATGAAGATATATGTACCAAGATGATATGGTATGTATGCAATGGGAACTATAATCAGTAATGTGCACAAGTAACGTTGCCGTCAATACTCAAATGGCTAGTCTCGATAGGTAAGGTACGCAAAATGGTCTATGGGTTATCAATGCAATGGCAAGAATGGTGATATACCTCAATACCAAGATGATGTGGAAGTTACCGTTTTTGCTTACGGTGAGGGTGTCAAAATTGTAGAGCGGTTGTTGCCGATGACGAGTCCGTGGCGAAGATGAGCGGCGGTGATGTTGATGTTGATCCATCCCTAAGTTGACAAAACGCGTTAGGAAACAGAAATCGCAACTCAAATTCTCAAAGCAAAACGTGTCAAAATTGTTGGAGTTGGTGGCGGGTAAGCCGTGGTGGTATGCGGAAGTGATGGTGGTATGTCCGGTCAAAAATTGGCGAGAGTTAGGCGGAAAACTGAGCAGTGGATGGAAGTGATGCTGTCAGGGGCCGGATGTCCGGGCTTGATGGCCGGAAGTCCGGGGGTCACGGGCCGGATGTCAGGGCTCTGGATCCATGGACGAACTCGACGAATTCGCAGGGAAAAGGCAAATTTGGGGCAAAATTCGAGAGATTTTGTGGATGGAATTGGGAGAAAAGTTAGGGGAAGCTAGATCTACCTGCTACACACAAAATCCGCGGATAAAAACCAACAAAACTTCATCACACCAACAAATCACAAAAAAATTGGGGGGCTATTTTTGTGGGGATTTTCGAATTTGGGACAAAATTAACAAAACAAGGCTAGAAAACAAAGAGGGGATGATCCAAAATCGTGATCAACGTGGCTCTTGATACCAACACGAGTACGCGTCGGTGCTATACAAACGGTTTTTAACCCCTTTCCGCGACGGCATTTGGAACCGCCGCCTAGTGAGTGTGGGCGATAGGGGGGTCCTTCCCACATGTCCCAGAAATCGTCGGGGATATGCCCTCCTGGGACACACGCTCGGCAAAATGAGGTTGTGTGTGACTGACGAGCACTCAAATACGAAAATACATACAGTAGAGCTAAAAAATACAATTATACAGGCAAAATAGTTTCTGGTCGCAATTACATCCCACACAAATACCCCCGCTAAACGCTTACGTTTGTATGTACATCCCTTTGATCGCTCCAAGGAAAACGCTTCCGCTCACGGTACATCACACATAATTTTTTCCTTAAATTGTTTGCATTATTGAATACATCACACACGATCCGTAGAAGAAACTATGGGGCAAAGGCTGTCCATCACACATAGTTTTTATGTGGTAAACGTTTGTGCAAGGTGGCCTAACGCAAATAGTTTTCAAGAGAAAGTTGTGTGTGATTGTTCATTGATCCAACACGGTTTATTCCTAGAAACTATGTGCATTGCCTGAGGTCATCGCCCACGGTATTTTTTTCAATAAGTGTTTGCAATAGCAAAACCCAATTAGCAGGCTAATTCGCCATTAGCAGGCTAATTGCCCTATTATTAATAATTCATTTATTAATCTAATTGACATTCATATTAAGCACATAATATATTTCATTTCCATATTAAGGAAGCAGAATTTCATAATTGAAATACATCAGAGTACAACATGATATAGCTTCAACACTCTTTGTACCATCTTGTAGTGAACTGATGTCTTCTTCATTGTGCAGACAAAGATTTTGTTGTTTTTTGTCGCTAATTTCTTTATCCTAACAATCATTCTGAGTTTCTTGATTTGATTGATATTCATGGACAACTCATTTCCCCATATGCAAAAAGGGTCGAACAATGGGTCAAAACCTCTGACAGCAGGACCTACATGTGCAAGACCAAATTGTTAAAAACCTAAATATTAGAATGGTTCCTGCAATTGCACAATAATGTGCTATTAGACAACGTACCATGCACGTGCTAACCTCGATTGTAAACCTTAGTGGTTCCCATTGTTTCCATGCAACACATATAAGGTAGTTAATCATTAGGTTAAGTAAGGGTTCACATGCTATCAGTAAAATATGTTGATGAAAAATAAGCACATTGCAGATTCATCAGATTAATTGAAGCCACATGGAAAGCCCATTTATACAAACCAAGCATGATTAAGAACTAGGAAATATAGCACTTGTATATGTTTCTCATGTATTAAGTGCAGCCAAATTCGATTTATTCCTCACATGCACAAAAATACAAAAATTCTACCCACGACAATTGGACATCGCATTGCAGAATTGAACCAAGCAGTTAACTAAACCAAGTATGCTTAACAACTTGGAAATATAGCAATTGTATTTGTTCCTCATGTATTTACTGCAGCCAAATTCAGTTTATTCAACACATGGTATACAATAACAGAATGCACCCACAACTATTGAACATCGCATTGCAGAATTGAACCAAACAGTTCACTAAACACCACAACACAAATGAACCAAACATTAACTGAGCACCACATTGCACAATGTATAACCAAACCAAGCATGCTTGACAACTTGGAAATATAGCAATTGTATTCGTTTTTCATGTATTTTGTAAAGATAAATTCAATTTATTTCTCACATGGAACACAATACAAAATTGCAGCCTGAAGAATTGAACATCACATTTGCAGAATTGAACCAAACAGTTAATTGAAGACGACAACTAATTAACAAAATAGTTAATAAGTGAGCACCACACTGCACGACATATAGAACATATACACTAGAGCAACAGATTGCATGGTAAAATTAGATAACACAATTCACTAGGATTTGTGAAGGAAAGGCAGGAGCAGCACACGCAACGGGTAAACCAAGCATGCTTAACCGGCATAGCTAGCAAATGGCAAGGTGCTCCTCCAAGATCTGGGGGTCGGCACGAATGGCAGCCACCGCGACCTCATCCGCGCGTGCGGCCGCGATTTGCTTCTCCACTGCCAAATGCTCCTTGAGATCGTAGCTAAACTGCGTGCACCATGGCTTAGGGCGGCACTTATTTGGTGGAGGGGTCGGTGATTTGGGTGGAAGGTGTCACGCTCACGCCGGCGGTCGGGGCATGTGGGATGTGGAAGGAGGAAGAGGATGGGGGTCGGGTGTGGATTACCTGCCTGAATAGACGAGGCCGAGCTGCGTGAAGGAGGGTCGCCGGCGAGGAGGCGGCGGTGCAAGCAAGGAGTGAAGGTTTCAACTTGGAAAGGAAGGCGGAAACAGGGGAAATGTGGCTTTTGGTAAGGGGGAGGGGCGGGGAGGTAGATATTTCTGTGGAAGCCGAAAATTTGGAATCGCTTAAGCCAAAAAAACTGGCGCGCAAAGTGTCATCAGACATGGTCCCTTATTCAGAACTGTGTACGATATGTGAACATCACAAACGATTCAGATAGCTTAACCCATGTGTGATGAGTTTGAACGTAAAAAATTTTGGTTCGAATTTCCATGGTTACAGTGGTCATCCACGTCATTGCATAATTTGGGTACACAAAGGAGACTACAGCACACCCACACTTCTTAATCGAGCAAGTTCAGCAATTGAACAGAGCTTGCTGACCTAAACATTACTCTAACAAATTAAAGACTGGCACTCTTAATTAAACAAAACAAAGAGTACTAGTACTACGGCTGGTGCTCGTCGATCTCCGTCGCCGCCTCCATGTCCAGCTCGCGCCCAACGGTCTCCTGGGGAAGGGGCTCCATGGCATCCATCGCACCATACTCGACAAGCACCTCGCCATCCACGTCCGCCATCTCTTTGGAAAAGGCCGCCACGAGCTGGGCCTGGGCGGCCACAATCTGGGCTTGGACGGGCTCTGTCATCGCAAGGTATGTGGCGGAGGAACGGGCGACTGCTCGAACGCTCTTGACGATTGCCAACTCTTCGGCCATGGGTTGCCGACCGTTGTCGGAGAAGCTTCGTTTGATTTGTGCGGTGACCGCCACGAGCTCGGCGTGGGCGGTCTCGACATGGTGGTGGGCGGCCGACATCAGGGCTAAGGCCGCCGCTGTGGAACGGACAGCTGCTGTGCCACTCTCGCCAGTTGCTATCCCCGAGGCTGATGTTGCTGCCGCCACCTGAGAAGCAACAGCGGTCGTTTGGGATGCCTCGGCCACCCGGTCGCAGATTGCAGCCGCGCTCATGCACCTTGTTAGCACACGCATGGCGGCCGCGGCCGCGCTCTCGCCGGAGTGGGCCACCAAAGTTGCCCTCGACGCGGGTCCATGTGCCCATCTTTCACCGGCGACGATTGAACAGTGAAATGATATTTGGGGAGCAAGCTAGTGTGCTAGAGACGCCGGCTGTTGACTGTAGACGACACACCTTCTTGCGTAAGCCATAGGCGTACTATATATACACCGATGGTGCTCCGGGATATTTTGTGTTGCATCTCACAGAGTTGGTGATAATAAACTGTGTGCGATCTACTTAATTTTTCATCTTGATTTGAATTACATAATGGGGTCACAGCGGAAATGGACGGTATTTGAATTGCTAGACCTTTTTTCTGCAGTGAACATGCAACTATATGTGTGTCGTAAAAGAATTGGAATTATTCAGGGTTCGTTTGAACATTTTATACATTAAATTGGTTTTCTAGCCATTTCAGGTGCACAATTCAAAATTAAACTACATGCATATGCTCTAGTGCACCAACATGGGTTGTAAAATCATATATGTGTCCATGGGTTTATGCTGATGTCCCATGCAAGAAATTGGGATAAAATTCGAACACCACGGTACCATGGCTCTCTGGCAAACGTCAACGTTCTTGCTTTTGTAATTCTAGTAAATCCAAAATTCGTCCAAAATTCATGAAACTTGGCATGCTATCATGGAGCGGCATCAACATGCCGTGGTAAATTGTTTGTCCCATTTGGGGCAGGTTTGGGTATAAGCTTCTCATAAACTAGAGCTTCTCACAACAAGTGTGATGGTTTCGGTAGGGAACGTTTCACCTTTCTGGACGAAACGATATCCGTTGCCTCTTCTCGATTTCATTTTTTTCCTAGTGTCAACATAGAACAACAGGAGTGTTGTGTCAATTTTTGGGATTTTTCGGGGTTCGTTTGGACATTTTTATGCATCAACTGAGTTTTCAATGCATTCATGTGCATAATTCAAATTTGAACTACATGCACATGCTCTAATGCATATAAATTGGTCGAAAATTCAAATATGTGTTCTTGGTTGCATGCTTAGGTTCCATGCAAGAAATGATAATGAATTTCAAATAGCAGGGCACCGTTGATTGCCGGCAAAACATTGAGATACCTGGTTTTTAAATTCTAGTAAATCCAAAACTCGTGTGAAATTCATGAAACTTGGCATGCTATCATGAAGCGGCATCAACATGCCGTGGTAATTTTTTGTCCCATTTGGGGCAGGTTTGGGTATATGCTTCTCACAAAGTAGAGCTTATCACAACAAGCATGATGGTTTCGGTAGGGAACGTCCCACCTTTGGGGACGAAATGATATCCATTGCCTCTTATTGCTTTAATTTTTTTTGTCGTGTCAATATAGAACAACAGGAGGGTTGTGTCAATTTTGTGATTTTTCAGGGTTCATTTGGACATTTTTATGTATTATCTTTGTTTTCAATGCATTTATGTGCATAATTCAAATTTGAACTACATGCACATGCTCCAGTGCATATAAATTGGTTGAAAAATCAAATATGCGTCCTTGGGTGCATTTTTAGGTCCCATGCAAGAAACGGTAACGAACTTCAAACACCAGGGCACCGTTGATTGCCGGCAAAACATTGAGATACCTAGTTTTTAAATTCTAGTAAATCCAAAACTTGTTTGAAATTCATGAAACTTGGCATGCTATCATGGAGCGGCATCAATATGCCGTGGTAAATTTTTTGTCCCATTTGGGGCAGGTTTGGGTATATGCTTCTCACAAACCAAAGATTCTCACAACAAGCATGATGGTTTCGGTAGGGAACGTCCCACCTTTGGGGACGAAACGGTATCCATTGCCTCTTATTGCTTTCAAATTTTTTCTCATGTCAACATAGAACAGCAGGAGTGTTGTGTCAATTTTTGTGATTTTTTGGGGTTTGTTTGGACATTTTTATGTATTAACTAAGTTTTCAATGCATTTATGTGCATAATTCAAATTTGAACTACATGCACATGCTCCAGTGCATATAAATTGGTTGAAAAATCAAATCTGTGTCCATGGGTGCATGCTTAGGTCCCTGTCGGATTTCGGGTTCCGGCAAAACCCTTGAGGTTCGAACTCTGGGGTGCGCACGGAGATCTCCCCCTGCCTAATCACGCCCTCAACCTCACCGCGATCTCAAAGCCTAGCTCGACGAACCCGCAACACAAGAGACACGAGATTTATACTGGTTCGGGCCACCGTTGTGGTGTAATACCCTACTCCAGTGTGGTGTGGTGGATTGCCTCTTGGGCTGAGGATGAACAGTACAAAGGAATAACAGCCTCCTGAGGTGAGGTGTTCTTGTTCTTGGCGGACTTGTGTGGGTGAGGATGATCTAGTCCCAGATGAGATGAGCCCTATGGTGGTGTCTAGTCCTATTTATAGAGGCCCTGGTTGTCTCCCTAAATATTGAGCGGGAAGGGAGCCAACAACGGCCGAATTCGAAGGGAGACAACTAGTACAAGTTATCCTGACTAAAGGTGGTCTTCACCTGCCAAAGGCTCTGGTGGTGCCGCTGTCTTGGGCTCCACGGTGACCTCCGTCCTGCCGTCCTGCTGGTCTTGGTCTCGTTGCACCGATATGGAAACCTTTGCCTGATGCCTCAGGACTCCTCGCCTGCGCTTGCCCCTTTAGCACCAAAGAGGAAACAAGGACACTGTGCGTTGGCGCCCGCCTGGCCTTGGTCGTCACGGTTGACGTCGTAGGAACCTCGCGAGGTGTCCCTTGCCTTGATCTCTCTGCCCCTCGCGAGCCAGCCTGGTGAGGCCGCTCCCGAGGAGGTCATGTGTCGTCCGCCTCGCGAGGCTTGGCCCTTCGCGAGGGTCTTGAATGTTTGCTGGTGAAGATGGGTCGTACAGGGCCGCTAGCAGAGCCACGTCGTGGGCTGCAGGAAGGCAAGTCTGGGGACCCCCGTTCCGAGGATGCCGACAGTAGCCCCCTGGCCCAAGTCGTGCTCGAACTTGGCTTCGAGGCGAAGCCAAAGGGCAAGTGCGGAGCGCCACGGGCCCCAACAGCCTGCGGCCCTGCCCGACGCGTGGTGATTGACGGGACGTGGGCAGCCCCGCTTCCCCACGCAGCCTTGAAATCCACCTGGCTAGGCGGCCACGGCGTCCTACACAGTTATTTCCCCATTGCTCGCAACGCACTCCCCAACTTCTTCGCTTCCTCATATCTCTACTTCCTCTTCCAATCCGACCCGAGCTTAGTCCTCTCTGTCGCCATGGTGCCGAACCGGACGGAGAAAAGGAAGAAGCCCCTGTCCTCAGCTATCCCACCCCCGGCCGTCGAGCCCGCCGTCAGCTGATCGGGGGTGCTCAACCAGGAGGCCATGGATAAGGTATACCATGCGCTCGCTACCAGCTTCAATGAATGGGGAGGGACGGTGGCCTGGCCTGCGTCCCGAGCTACCATCAATAGGACAACCACCAAGGCCCAGTTCTTCATCGATGCCCTGTGGGCTGGCCTGGTTCCTCCCTTCTCCGCCTTCTTCAATGCCGTGCTTTCCCATTATCAGATCCATATGCTGCACCTTGATCCCCAATCCATTGGCCTTCTCGCCATCTTCGCCTTTGTCTGCGAGGCCATGGTGGGCATTGCCCCTTCCACGGCCCTTTTACGCCATCTCTTCTCGCTGCACCTGACCAACCCCCGGCAGTGCTCGGGGTGCTTGAGCTTTTAGGACGTGGCGACAACAGCCGGCTTGGGGATTGACTTTGATCTCCCGCCATCGACGAGCGAGTTTCGGACGCGGTGGGTGTATGTTGATGTCGGAGTGCTCAGCCCCCTACTCTCGCCTCCGTCGTCACCCGCCGTCCCCAGCTCTGGCTGGGGTCATGAGGAGATTGCTTTCGTCTGGCACCGGCTGAGGAGGCTGAAGGATCTTGGTGTGACCGCCCCCAAGGTGATGAAGGAGTTCCTCCGACGCTGCATCGCCCCACTCCAGCGCCATTCCCAGCCGATGTGGGCCCTGACCGGCAACCAGGATCGCATGAGGCTTCAGGAATCGGAGCTCCCGGCCGAGGAACAAAGGACAGTGCTTGAAGTCTTGGCTGGTAACCCCTCACCAGGCGATCTGCCACAGGAGGGTTGTTTCCTGTACAACTACTCGAACAGGGTGGAGTTCGCGGGGCAGATGCCCCCTTTCTATGAATGGGGGTTACGTCCAGTCGGCCTTGTGGGGCCCCGCGAGAACCCCGTCACCGTGGTTTCTCTCCTTGTCGTCGGCGCCAATCTTGCCCCAAGAGTGGACGCTGGGGGGCAAGTACCGTCAGAGGCCGGATGCGCGGGTGCCGAGGTGTCGGCGCCGCCCGAGGCTCCTGAGGCACCATCCTCGGGAGCTAGGGACTCTCGCCCTGGGGCGGCAGTTGAGGGGGAGGTGCGGCCCGCTGCTCTTGAGGCCGAAGTTCCCAAGGCCTCGGCAGGCCGTCATGAGGCGGAGCCCGAGAGCTCTCCCCAGCTTGGCGCTCCTGAGGTCGTCTCCTTGGGTGCTTCTCCAGTCGCGCCCTGCGCTGGCCGCCATGTCCAGCGCTTGGCAGGCTCGGGTGGACTTCGAGGCTCTCCGCAAGAGGAAGGGGTCCCCGAGCTGCAGCAGTGGTGCCCCTCGCCGGCCATTGAAACAAAGGAAGTACGTCGCAATAGATGAGTAAGTACCTTATCTTTGCGATCCCTTGAGTGCCGCTTCCCTTCCTGACAGTGGCTTTTCATGATCCCTTCCACTAAAGTCACGAAGCCTCTCAGGAAGCAGCCTCCTCTTGCCTCGAGTCTCCCACTGGCCTTGAGCGTCCCAAGCCAGCATGCCACCCCTGACGTGAGGTCGGCCGGAGAGACAGACACGCCAGCTTGGCGTCTCGAACCCTCGCTCCTGCCGTCTCTTCTTTGTGGCCTCGCCGGAGGTGCGGCGAGCGTGCCAAGGTCTCCTCCTCTGGTGGTGGACGGCGGCTGGATGGCTTCAGTCTTGGCCTCCTCTTCGAGTAGCGAGCCTCAACTTAATCGGGCCCCTGCCGAAGCCCAGTCGGCGACCGGGGGGCGCCAGCCCCCAGCCCCCTGCATAAAGGGGGCGAGCCATTTCGGGTCCCGTCTGCAATCCCCACCGTGAAGGACGGGATCGGTCGCGTGCTTGAGCTTGCGCACCAACGGAGCATCGTCCGCCATGAGCTTTTTCAGGAGGCAATGGGCGCGATGAGCCGGCTTGGCGGAGAACTCGTGGATGTAGACTGAAAGTGCAACTATCCCCTAGGTGGTTTTGGTAATTCATAACAACATATAGCTCATTGAGCTAATACTATTCCAAGATAAATATTTCAGGAAAGCTCAATGAATGGCATGGCATGGATGATGAAAGTGGATCCCTCAAAATATTAAGGACAAAGGATTGGCTCAAGCTCAAAAGCTCAAGACTCTACATTTTACATTTTAGTGATCCAAGATCACATTGAGTCTATACGAAAAGCCAATACTATCAAGAAGGGATGAGGTGTTGCTTAATGAGCCTTTTGCTCCATGTGCTTAGTGATATGCTCCAAAACCCTCCACTACTTTCTCACATCCACAAATGGCCTAAACCCAAAGTCAAACTTGGCCCCACTGATTCTTTCTATCCGGCGCCACCGAGTTCAGATGTCATAGCCACTTCCACAAACCCTAGGCAAATCGCTTTCACTGATAGGGATCTCGGTCTCACCGAGATGGGATTGTAATCTCTCTGTTTCCCCTTCGTAACTTTTCGGTCTAACCGAAAGAGCGAATCGGTCCCACCGAGATTACAATGTAAACTCTCTGCTTCCTTTTGTAACTTTTCGGTCTCACCGAAGAGCAAATCGGTCCCACCGAAGTTTACGACCAACTCTCCGGTTAGCTAATTACCAAATTCGGTCTCACCGAGTTTGTGTAATCGGTCTCACCGAGACAACGTTATGCCCTAACCCTAACCAAATCGGTCCTACCGAGATGCATGTCAGTCCCACCGAAAACCCTAACGGTCACTAGGTTTACTAAATCGGTCTGACCGAGTTTGTTGATTCGGTCCCACCGAGTTTGATAAATTGTGTGTAACGGTTAGATTTGTGTGGAGGCTATATATACCCCTCCACCTCCTCTTCATTCGTGGAGAGAGCCATCAGAACAAACCTACACTTCCAACTTACCAGTTCTGAGAGAGAACCACCTACTCATGTGTTGAGGCCAAGATATTCCATTCCAACCATATGAATCTTGATCTCTAGCCTTCCCCAAGTTGCTTTCCACTCAAATCTTCTTTCCACCAAAACCTATCCTGTGAGAGAGAGTTGAGTGTTGGGGAGACTATCATTTGAAGCACAAGAGCAAGGAGTTCATCATCAACACACCATTTGTTACTTCTTGGAGAGTGGTGTCTCCTAGATTGGCTAGGTGTCACTTGGGAGCCTCCGACAAGATTGTGGAGTTGAACCAAGGAGTTTGTAAGGGCAAGGAGATCGCCTACTTCGTGAAGATCTACCGCTAGTGAGGCAAGTCCTTCGTGGGCGACGGCCATGGTGGGATAGACAAGGTTGCTACTTTGTGGACCCTTCGTGGGTGGAGCCCTCCGTGGACTCAGCAAGAACTGCTACCCTACGTGGGTTGAAGTCTCCACCAACGTGGAAGTACAATAGCACCACCTATCGGAACCACGACAAAAACATCCGTGTCTCCAATTGCGTTTGAATCCTCCAAACCCTTCCCTTTACATTCTTGCAAGTTGCATGCTTTATTTTCCGCTGCCTATATACGCTTTGCATGCTTGCTTGAATTGTGTGAAGATTGCTTGAATTGTTCTAAAATAGCTAAAATCTGCCAGAGTCTAAAATTGGGAAAAGGTTAAGTTTTTATTGGTCAAGTAGTCTAATCACCCCCCCTCTAGACATACTTCAAGGTCCTACAAGTGGTATCAGAGCTTTGGTCTCCATTTGCCTTGATTTCCATAGCTTTTAGTGGTCATAGCCTTGGTTTCACAACCTAGGAGAGTATGGCGTCTAGCGAGGGAAATTATCATCGTAGAGGTCCTTACTTTGATGGCACTAATTTTGCTAGTTGGAAGCATAAGATGAAAATGCATATTATCGGACATAACCCCGCCGTTTGGGCTATTGTATGTATTGGCTTGCAAGGTGAATTCTTTGATGGGAGAGAACCGAACCGTGAAGCTAGTGCGGATGAGTTGAAGATGTTGCAATACAACGCTCAAGCTTGTGATATCCTCTTCAATGGATTGTGCCCCGAAGAGTTCAACAAAATCAGCCGTCTTGAGAATGCAAAGGAACTTTGGGATACTTTAATTGATATGCATGAAGGCACCGACTCCGTCAAGGAATCCAAGTTGGATGTTCTCCAAAGTCAGCTTGACAAGTTCAAAATGAAGGATGGTGAAGGTGTCGCTGAAATGTACTCTAGGCTTGCTCTTATAACAAATGAGATTGCCGGCTTAGGAAGTGAAGAGATGACCGACAGATTCATCATCAAGAAGATCCTAAGAGCATTGGATGGAAAATATGATACAGTGTGCACATTGATCCAATTGATGCCCAATTACAAAGATCTCAAGCCTACAGAAGTCATTGGAAGAATTGTTGCTCATGAGATGTCTCTCAAGGATAAGGAGGAACTTCACAACAAGTCGAGTGGTGCTTACAAAGCCTCATGTGAAGCCCCCACATCATCAAGTGAGGAACAAACCTTCAATGAAGAATTGAGCTTAATGGTGAAGAACTTCAACAAATTCTACAAGAGTAGAAGCAAAGAAAGCAACACTAAGTCAAGGTCCTACAATGACAAAAGATCTTCTAGTCGAGAGCGAAATTGCTACAATTGTGGGAGACCCGGACACTATTCCAATGAGTGTACGGCACCCTACAAAAGAAGAGAAGATTCTCCCAAGAGAAGAAGTAGAAGAGAAGAATCACCACCAAGAGAGAGAAGGAGTAGAGATGATCGTTATGAACGAAGACCCTCACGGAGAAGCAAGGATTCGGAAAGGAAGGACAAGTCATCAAAGAGCTACACAAAATGAAGACATCAAGCTCATGTTGGTGAATGGGTATCCGGCTCCGACTCCGACCATCACTCCGAGAGAAGCTATCACTCCGACTCCGAATACACTCAAGATGAAGGTGTTGCCGGTCTAGCACTTGTGTCAACCAACTCCTACGACATATTTGAGTCACCAAATGAAGAAATTGGTAGATGCTTCATGGCCAAAGGTCCAAAGGTAACACACCCCGAGTATGTTGATTTTGATGTTGATGAAGATGACTTGCTAGGTGATGATGATTTACTTGTTGACAACTCTAGTGATGAATACTATGATGAAACATCAATTAATCATGCTAATCAAGTTGAAACGAATGACAATGATAAGGAGAAAATTGAGCGTCTAACTAAAGAACTAAACACTCTTAAGTTAGCTCATGAAACTATCTTTTAAGATCATCGTGAACTTTTAAGGTCTCATGAGAAGTTACGCTTTGAAAAGCTCAATCTTGAGCAAGAGCATGAGTTCTTAAAGGCAATCAATGATGATCTTCGTAAGAAAAGTTCTTCTTACATTGCCAAGCATTTACTCTTACCTACTTACATGCCTCAAGTCAAGTCTAGTAAAAAGAACAAGAAAGATTCTTCTTCTAGTAGTAACAATAACAATGCAAAATCCAATATTGTTGCTTCTAGTAGTTCTCTTGATTCCACTAATGATCCTCTTAGCCAAGTTACACTTGAGCAAGAAAACAACTTATTGAAGGGAATTATAGAGAAAGGTGTATACAAGAGTCTTGCCGGGAGTAAGCAATTTGAGGAAATTGTACGCAAGCAAGGAAGGCACCGGAAGAATCAAGGTGTTGGTTTTGAACGAAAGTTCAATGCCAATGGAGTTGAGTGGGAAGAAGATCAATACCCCAAGACGAAGTTTGTTCCTCAACAAGAGAAGTATGATCCTACTTCCTTCAAGGGAACACAAGCACAAGATGATCTTCCACCACAAGACTTCAAGAGGAAATTGATGCATTTGAAGAAGCACCTAAGGCCTTGGTCAAGTGGGTTCCCAAGACTACGTCAAGTTCTACATCATCAAGTACAACTACTACACCAAGGATTCCCATCAAGTTGATGTGGATCCCGAAGAAGAAGAACTAGAGAGTTCTTGAGGGTGACTCCGCCAACATTTTTCACTCAATCAACTTCCATATCTTGCGCTAGTTCAAGGAGTCACAAACCCTCATGTTGGTAAGGCAAGGGACAAGGTAACCTAATGTTTTCATGGACATCATTTTGTGTGTGCATCACTCTATGTCTATGGATATTCTTCTTTGTACCTTGTGGGACTAACCCATGTAGGTATTGAAAGTGCAACTCGCTCCAAAGGATTGCTCCAAACGATCTACATCAACACTGAGCATCCACATCTTCAACACCTACATGAAGTCATCATCGACAAAACCCAAGGTTAGTTTATCCCTCTAAGGGGGGATCTCACATCTAGGGGGAGCTTAACTCTAAGAATTGAGTCAAAGCAACTCTAATGATGTGAACACATAAATGCTTTATGTAAAAGTGGTGACCCCACTTGAGCTTAAACGATGAGTATGACCTATGATCAAATGTTCTCATTTGACTCCTAAGTCAATATACTCATATATAGATGACCTAGTCATCGCCAATTGTTTGATAGATGCTAGAATTGGTTGTGCATGCTTTGTCACATATTTCATTTGTCATCTTATTGTGTGAGCATGTTGGTTGCATATTTTACTCATTCGAGGACATCCACTTGTTGTTTTGATTGTTTAGCTTTTCTTTATTTGGCCAAGTGGATGACAAGAATGCCTAAGAACCTTCTCTAGCTATCTATGATTTTCTCGTCTCAAACTCTATTCATGCTACATCACAAAATTTGATCAAGTCAGATTCGAACCACTCTATGTGAGGAGCACTCGTAGTCCCCGATTCGTCATAGACTTAAACTTCCAAAACTTCTATGTGATTTTCGGTCTGACCGATTCCTCCATTTCGGTCATACCAAGATTACTAAGTCGATCTAGGTTTTCATCTCAGTGCAACCGATTTGTACTTTTCGGTCACACCAAGTTGCTATAACTGTTCACAGTTTTGCATCTCGGTGCCACCGAGTTGTACCACTCGGTCACACCGACAGGGTCGGGCTATATATATCGCATGGGCAAAATTTGGAAAACTTTCTCTGAATCCTTGCGCCACAAGATAGATCGCTTCCGCCAACTTGGTCTATAGATCGTCAACTTCATCGCCACCGCCTCCAACATCGGTCTCCGCCATTAACGGAATTCTCCTCCGCCGTTGCCGCCGTAGCGAGTTCCCGCCGAGGGTATGGACTCGATCACAGTGCTTTCCTCGTCCGATTCTCAGCACATTGTGTACATTATGCATCTTGTCACGATTGAATCACTCCTATCTAGTCAAATCAATCCTTAGAATAGTTCCGATTCGAAAATTTAGGGTTAGGTTTCCGCCGAAACCATCTCGGACCCACCGAGTTGAAAAACTCGGTCCCATCAATTTGGCTGATGCCATTGCACTTGTAAGTCTCGGTCTGACCGAGAATTACAAATCGGTGTGACCGATTTCCGAACTCTGTGAAACCCTAGCAGTCTCGGTGCCACCGAACTGTGACTCGGTCTGACCGAGTTCACTAGTTTAGGTTCCAAAACTGCTTCGGTATCGCCGAGTTTGAAAATCAGTAGATCCGAAATGTTTTCTGTGGGAAACTAAAACTAAGTTTTTTTTGAATCATTCTTTTGCAAAAAATCTCTGCATTTTGTGATGCTCATCCACTCTACCTCATCTATAACTATTCACAGGGTCAGCAGTCAGTTGGACAACATGTCAGATCAGAGTGACAGCCAGAACAAATTTGAAGAGCAGATCCAATTGAGCGAGGGCACTAGTCCCTCAAGCAGCTCAGATGAGGGGAGCAGAAGCACTCCGAGCAATTTGCCTAAGGCTGCCACAAGATCAAGAAAGAAGAAGACCTCAGAGTCTGAGGATGAGGATTACGTGGCAGTTGAGGATGAGGCAAGCTCAAAGAAGAAAGTGCTCAAGAGGGAGATCAGTTCATCTGCAGTGAAGCCTGGCTTGAAAATCAAAAGGCCAGCAAGCAGACAACCAATGTCCAAAGCTAGAGTGTTTACTCAAGCTTCTTTGGAATCTCAACCCAAAGAGCCTGTTTCTGCAGAGGGAAAGAAAAGGAAAGAAAGGGTCAAGAAGACCATGGCAAGAGTGATAGGGAAGCCTTCCATGATGGAAGAGGAAGAAGAAGAAGAGGTTGCAGAGCCTGCACCCAAGGCACAAAAGCTGATGGGTGATGCTATCAAGCCAGGGGTTGCAACTTCCAAGCCCAAAGCTGCCTCCAAGCCCAAGAATGCACCCAAGAGGAATACCAGAGCATACCAAAGAGCTGAAAAGAACAAGGCCCCATTGCCCGAGGTTGAAGTCAAGAAGAAGAAGAAGGGCAGGTCCTAAGGAAGCTCAAACCCAAGATCCTGCACCACAACGATGCTCATCCTGTGGCTGAAAACATGAAGATTAGGAGAGATAATGGGTTGAGGCTATGGAGAGAGACGGATCCATATGCCACGAGGAGAAGGACTGTTGTGGATTACAGGTTCCACACCAAGGAGCAGCTGGACTTTTATGAGACTGTCCTGCTGGATAAGAAGCCCATAGTTTGTGATATGAGATGGGTCAACTGGACCTACACGAAGGAGAACGTAGAACACTACCCTGGAGTATAAGACAACTTCAGTGCTTGTGGAGTTGCTGATTTTGTTGGGCAGAAGCTCACCAACTGGAACGATGAACTTATCATGCAATTCTACTCCAGAACACACTTCTATCCATATGGCAGGATAGTGTGGATGTCAGAAGGAACCAGATATCAGTCTACCATAGAGGAATGGGCAAGCCAATGCCCCAAAGGAAAGTGAGGATGATCTGGACATATATGGAAAGAAGAAAATGGATCATAGCACAATGTCACACATGTATAAGGAGATCCCCGATGATGCACTTGAGAACTTCAAGTTTGGATCAGTCCATTTTCTGCTGTCAGGGCTGCCTACGATCAACTGGATCTTAAGGCATACTCTATTGCCCAAATCAGGTGACCATAACATGATTAGAGGACATGCAATCAATTTGCTTCATGTTTTTGATGTGCCTCAGAAATTCAAGGTCATGAGCCTCATAGTCGAGACAATCAAGAGGACAACGGCAGATCAGAAGAGGAGCTGTGGTTATGCCCCACAAATTCAGGAGTTGATAAACTCGAAGATGGGCACAGGAAAGTATCTATTCGATAAGGAACACATGGTTCTCTATCCTGATTTTGAGGACAATCGAGTTGTCATGACCAAAAATGAAGCATCATCAGTGCAAGCTCAGGAGAGAAAGGAGAAGGCAAGGAAAGAGAAAGCTGCAAAGATGCCAACTCAAGCAGAGGCATCTGACTACTTTCTGAAGAACAAGCAGGAGTAGCTTGGTTACTTAATAGCATCATCTCTGCGGATTGAGAAGGGATGGCCACCTAACTCAAAACCAGGAGAGCACGAGAGAATCATGGAACAAAAATTCTATGATCTTGATGTCAAAGTGATGAGATTCAGCCATTTGTGGAGCAGTTACAAGATGATATGCAGGAGAGGAAGGGCAAGACGACAAGCGATGCATTTGCCAGAGTGCCTAGAGCTCGAGAGATCAGCTGCAGACTAACTCTGGACACTGTGAGCCACTACTTCAGCTCCAGCTACAGACCAGCTCAACCAGCTCCAGCTCCAACTTCTTCAGCTCCTACCACGCTCTATCGATGCGCTCATCCTTGAGTCCTGTCTACACCACCACCAGAAGACCAAGCCTGAGAGACGACATAGTACTATGCATTTTTTTAGGAACTTTTTGGTAACTTGTTGCCAAAGGGGGAGAAAAATGTATAGATCATAGGCTTCGAGAGAGAGAGATTTGCTTTTGTTCTCTCTTGTCTTCTTGGTTGATTTTTTTTGCGTTTGATTGCTTGAGATACTATGCATTACCCGTGAGACATTGACGATCATGTATTTGATCATAAGCTACACTTATGCCTTTTATGATATTATCTTAATTATCCTTATATGATCATTCACTGTGCTTGGTGATGAGTGCATGTATTCAATCTTTATTATTTTGAGCGCTCCACCAAGATGTATGTGACATGGAAGAGTAACCCATGAGCCTAATTTCTTGTGAATTTGCAGTCCAAAGCAAATCTTTAGATATGCACAAATTTAGGGGGAGCTCTTGCTTATCACATACTTCTCAAAGCGGCGATGTTTTTCAATTCTATTATCATTTGTCGAAGCTTTGATCTATATGTTGTCATCAATTACCAAAAAGGGGGAGATTGAAAGTGCAACTATCCCTAGGTGGTTTTGGTAATTCATAACAACATATAGCTCATTGAGCTAATACTATTCCAAGATAAATATTTCAGGAAAGCTCAATGAATGGCATGGCATGGATGATGAAAGTGGATCCCTCAAAAAATTATGGACAAAGGATTGGCTCAAGCTCAAAAGCTCAAGACTCTACATTTTACATTTTAGTGATCCAAGATCACATTGAGTCTATACGAAAAGCCAATACTATCAAGAAGGGATGAGGTGTTGCTTAATGAGCCTTTTGCTCCATGTGCTTAGTGATATGCTTCAAAACCCTCCACTACTTTCTCACATCCACAAATGACCTAAACCCAAAGTCAAACTTGGCCCCACCGATTCTTTCTATCCTGCGCCACCGAGTTCAGATGTCATAGCCACTGCCACAAACCCTAGGCAAATCGGTTTCACCGATAGGGATCTCGGTCTCACCGAGATGGGATTGTAATCTCTCTGTTTCCCCTTCGTAACTTTTCAGTCTAACCGAAAGAGCGAATCGGTCCCACCGAGATTACAATGTAAACTCTCTGTTTCCCTTTTGTAAATTTTCGGTCTCACCGATAGAGCAAATCGGTCCCACCGAGTTTACCTGACCAACTCTCTGGTTAGCTAATTACCAAATTCGGTCTCACCAAGTTTGTGTAATCGGTCTCACGGAGACTACGTTATGCCCTAACCCTAACCAAATCGGTCCTACCGAGATGCATGTCAGTTCCACCGAAAACCCTAACGGTCACTAGGTTTACTAAATCGGTCTGACCGAGTTTGTTGATTCGGTCCCACCGAGTTTGGTAAATTGTGTGTAATGGTTAAATTTTGTGTGGAGGCTATATATACCCCTCCACCTCCTCTTCATTCGTGGAGAGAGCCATCAGAACAAACCTACACTTCCAACTTACCAGTTCTGAGAGAGAACCACCTACTCATGTGTTGAGGCCAAGATATTCCATTCCAACCATATGAATCTTGATCTCTAGCCTTCCCCAAGTTGCTTTCTACTCAAATCTTCTTTCCACCAAATCCTATCCTGCGTGAGAGAGTTGAGTGTAGGGGAGACTATCATTTGAAGCACAAGAGCAAGTAGTTCATCATCAACACACCATTTGTTACTTCTTGGAGAGTGGTGTCTCCTAGATTGGCTAGGTGTCACTTGGGAGCCTCCAACAAGATTTTGGAGTTGAACCAAGGAGTTTGTAAGGGCAAGGAGATCGCCTACTTCGTGAAGATCTACCGCTAGTGAGGCAAGTCCTTCGTGGGCGACGGCCATGGTGGGATAGACAAGGTTGCTACTTCGTGGACCCTTCGTGGGCGGAGCCCTCCGTGGACTCGCGCAACCGTTACCCTATGTGGGTTGAAGTCTCCACCAACGTGGAAGTACGATAGCACCACCTATCGGAACCACGACAAAAACATCTGTGTCTCCAATTGCGTTTGAATCCTCCAAACCCTTCCCTTTACATTCTTGCAAGTTGCATGCTTTATTTTCCGCTGCCTATATACTCTTTGCATGCTTGCTTGAATTGTGTGAAGATTGCTTGACTTGTTCTAAAATAGCTAAAATCTGCCAAAGTCTAAAATTGGGAAAAGGTTAAGTTTTTATTGGTCAAGTAGTCTAATCACCCGCCCCCCTCTAGACATACTTCAAGGTCCTACATAGACGCGCATCTCGAGGCCGAGGGTCTTCGGCTGATGGAGGAGCGGCATAAACTGAAGGTGGCCATCAATCTCGGGCGCCACCAACGCGAGCTTGATAATGCGAAGGCCGAGGTTATCCTTACGGCCTCGCGTGAGGCTTGCACTCGAGCCCTGGAAGAGGCTGTCGATGTTCTAGGAATGGGGGTCCCCAGACTTGCCTGCCTGCGGCCCACGGCGTGGCTTTGCTAGCAGGCTTGTACGACCCATCTTCATCAACAAGGCATTCAAGACCCTCGCGAGGGGCCAAGGCTCGCGAGGCGGACGACGCAAGACCTCCTCAAGAGCGGCCTCACCAGGCTGCCTCATGAGGAGCAAAGATATCAAGGCAGGGCAAACCTCGCGAGGCTCTCGTGACGTGAGCCATGACGATCAAGATCAGGCGGGCGCGAGCGCTCGCAGCGTCCTTGTTTCCTCTTTGGTGCTAAGGAGGCCAGCGCAGGCGCGGAGTACCGAGGCGTCAGGCAAAGGTTTCCATATCAGTGCAACAAGACCAAGACCAGCCGAACGGCATGACGGAGGTCACCGTGGAGCCTGAGACAGCATCATCACCAGAGCTCTCCGCAGGCGAAGACCGCTTTTGTCAGGATAAGCTGTAATAGCTATCCCACGAGGGTACGTAGGTATATATAGGAGGAAGAAGTACGTTGGTGGAGCAACATGGGCCCCACGAGGGTGGAGGGCGCGCCCAGGGGGGTAGGCGCACCCCCCTACCTCGTGCCCTCCTGGTTGCTTTCTTGACGTAGGGTCCAAGTCCTCTGGATCACGTTTGTTCCGAAAATCACGTTCCCGAAGGTTTCATTCCGTTTGGACTCCGTTTGATATTCTTTTTTCTGTGAAACACTGAAATAGGCAAAAAACAGCAATTCTGGGCTGGGCCTCCAGTTAATAGGTTAGTCCCAAAAATAATATAAAAGTGTATAACAAAGCCCATTAATCATCCAAAACAGAATATAATATAGCATGCAACAATAAAAAATTATAGATACGTTGGAGACGTATCAAGCATCCCCAAGCTTATTTCCTGCTCGTCCTCGAGTAGGTAAATGATAAAAACGGAATTTTTGATGCGGAATTGTAACACCCCGGAAGTAACTTTCCATATTTGTAACTCCAACTCTTGCCATTTTCGGCATTGTGATATGATATTCCCTCTGTGGTTGGGTTTTTCTTCTTTTTGCTTTTTGTCCATGTCATGCATTTTATATCATGTCATCATGTGCATCGCATTTGCATACGTGTTCGTCTCATGATTCCGAGCATTTTTCCGTTGTCCGCTTTTGCATTAAGCACTCCTATCTCCCCGGCGGCCCTTTTACGCTTTTTCCATGTGCGGGTACTAAACCTTCTCGAATGGACCGAGGTTTGTCTAGTGGCCTTGGTATACCACCAGACCACCGGTCAAGTTTCGGTCATTTGGAGCTCGTTTGGTACTCCAACGGTTAACCGACTCTCGCAAAGGCCTCTTTTAAGTTGCAGCCCAACACCCTTCAAAACAGCCCAATAACCCATCTAAGTCACTTCCATGCTCTCCGTCGCTCGATCACGATCGTGGGCGAAAACTACACCTCATTTGGACTCTCCTAGCTCCTCTATGCCTATTTAAACATCTCCCCGTCCAAATCCGGGTCTTCTTCCTCCCTAACCCTAGACGAATTCATCCTCGCGCCACCGCCGGCCCCCCGCCGTCGGACCTCGCCGCGCGCGCCCTGGCTGACGCCGCCAGCGCCTCCCGGGCTGGCGCCGGCCGCCTCGCCGGCGACTGGCGGCCGCCGGGTCGGCCCCTCCGCCGCCTCCTCGCGCCTGCCCGGCCGCCTCCTCCGGTGCTCCGGCCGAATCGCGCCAGCGCCGCCGCCTCGTCCGATCCCGATCGGATCTCGGGTCGCGCGTTGGGTTGACTTCTCCCCCTCCTTTTTTTTCTCCAAGTTTTTCATCTCATTGATATTTTGTGTCATTTTCTTCATGCTATATCTTTGCATCTGTAGATACATTTTGCGCGTATAATATATCAAAATGTTCGCCTCGAAGAGTAGATCATTTCATCTCATTGCATCATTTTCATTTGAGCTCATCTTGATGCCCGAAATGCTGTTGGAAGAGGGCTGTGTGATGTTAGTTTCTGTTTCTTAACAGAACTTGCACTTTTGTTATTTTTGCCATGATTGATGTGAGCATCCTATGAATTTGAGTCCTACATGTGTTTTGTAATATGCCATGCCATATTTCCAGGGGTGTATGCCATGATTTTTTATGATCTATGTGGTGACTAGCACAAGCATGCAAAGTAGGTGTCCTGATGTTGCTGTTTTCAGCCCTGTTTAGCTGATATTTTGATGCCATGTTAACTTGATGATACCGAGAGATCTATGCATATTTTGAGATACTTCAGTAAGGATGTTTTGTTAAACATGTCTTGCTCTATCCATCCATGCCTTTGTTTGCAATTATGGAGTGCCATAGCTTGAGTCAATCGAGCTCTACTTTTGCTATCAAATGTTTCCTGGCAGATTGTTTACATGTTATTCAATTTTGCCTAGGTTGTTGTGGTTGATCCATTTATGCTATGTTATTGTTCTTGCCATGTATATCTTCTATGTCATGTCTTCTTGATGTATGTATGCTTAGTTTATCATATAAGTCTCTGTAGTGAGTGCATTGAGCTTGTAAACATGCCTACTTGTTATCAGTTTTGGACATGCCATGTTGCTGAATCTGTTAACGAAACTTTCAATATTGACATGGGTGTTACTATATTTTCTGATCCTTTTTGGCTTATGGTCAGTAAGGGACTTTTGTTCTATGATTTGATAGATTCATGCCATGCCATGTTTTGCTATTTTAAGTTCCTGTAGCATGTAGTTTTGTTGCTCTGAACATTGCAACCTGATGCTGTTTTTGCCATGTCCAGTCTGATATTTTGAGCACTTTTGCCATGCTTGTTTGAACCTGTTATGATGTGAACTAGCCGTAGCTTAGTGCTCATCTTTTGTCGAGCATCTTGTGTAGATCACTGCCATGTGCTTTGTTGATACGTTTGGGTGCAGTAGCTTAATTTCTTGTTGCTTGCTAAGTGGCATCATGCTGTTAATGGCAGATTTGCGCCATTCTTGTTTTGCTTGTCATTTGCAAACCGTGCATCCGATTCCGGTGATCTTTATATCGATTTCAACCGAAATCATCTCATATTTCCAGTGGCATACTTGGTTTGCCAAGTTGATGCCTGGTTCATCATTTTCCTTCCGGAGCCTTTATACGCATTGCATATCACATCCCGCATATCATGTCATGTTTTGCATCATGTTGATTGTGCATTGCACCGTGATTTATTGTGGTTCCTTTGTTTGTGTTGTTGCTTTGGGTAGATCCGGGAGACGAGTACGTGAACGAGGAACCTGTTGAGAACGCTTACGAGGATCAAGCTTTCGACAACTCTGAGAACATTGCAGGCAAGATGACCATACCCTCGAAATCACTTCTATCTTTGCTATGCTAGTTGCTCGCTCTTTTGCTATGCCTATGCTGCTATGCCTACCACTTGCTATATCATGCCACCCATATTGCCATGTCAGCCCCTAACCATCCTTTTCCTAGCAAACCGCTGATTGGCTATGTTACCGCTTTGCTCAGCCCTCTTATAGCGTTGCTAGTTGCGGTGAAGTGAAGTTTGTTCCTTGTTGAACATGGAGATGTTGTTCCTTTTGGAACATGTTTACTTGTTGGGGATATCACAATATATATCTGCTATAATTAATACATCTATATATTTGGTAAAGGGTGGAAGGCTCGGCCTTATGCCTGGTGTTTTGTTCCACTCTTGCCACCCTAGTTTCCGCCATACGGTGTTATGTTCCTTGATTTCGCGTTCCTTACGGTTGGGTGATTTATGGGACCCCTTGACGGTTCGCTTTGAATAAGACTCGCCCAAGAAGGCCCAACATTGGTTTTACCATTTGCCACCTAAGCCTTTTTCCCCGGGTTTCGCGAGCCCGAGGGTCATCTTTATTTTAACCCCGGACCAGTGCTCCTTCGAGTGCTGGCCCGAACCGAAGCCGCTCATGGGCCACCACGGGAAACTCGAGGCTTGGTTTTACTCGTAGCCTGTCTCATCCGGATGTGCCTCGAGAACGAGATATGTGCAGCTCCTATCGGGATTTGTCGGCACAATCGGGTGGCTTTGCTGGTCTTGTTTTATTTTGTCGAAATGTCTTGTAGTCCGGGATTCGAGATTGATCGGTCTTCCGGTAGAAGGAATATCCTTCGTTGACCGTGAGAGCTTATAATGGGCTGTTGGGACACCCCCCGCAGGTAATATCTTTCAAAGCCGTGCCCGCGGTTATGAGGCAGATGGGGATTTGTTAATGTCCGTTGTAGAAAACCGAAGTTGACCTCAAATAAAATACACATCAACGCGTGTGTAACCGTGATGGTCTCTTCTCGGAGTCCGGGAAGTGAACACGGTGTTGGAGTTATGTCGACGAAGTAGTTCAGATCACTTCTTGATCGCTACTAGCTTCACGACCGTGCTTTGCTCCTCTTCTCGCTCTCTTTGCAAGTAGCCACCATATATGCTAGTCGCTGCTGCAGCTCCACTTTACTACTCTGTCCTTCCTATAAGCTTAAATAGTCTTGATCTCGCTGGTGTGAGATTGCTGAGTCCCCGTGACTCACAGATACTTCAAAACAGTTGCAGTGCCGACGATGCGGCAGGTGACGATCCGAGCTCAAGTGGGAGTTCGACGAGGAACGTGGTCGTTACTATGTGTCTTTTCCCGATGATCGTGAGTGGTGCTCAGTTGGGACGATCGGGATCGTGTAGCATTTGGGGTATCTTCTTTTATTTTGGTTCCGTAGTCGGACCTTGAGTGTACTCAATGATGGATGTTTATTTATGTCTTGTGTGAAGTGGCGACTATAAGCCAACTATGTATCTCTTTCCTTATTTATTACATGGGTTGTGTGAAGATTACCTCACTTGCGACATTGCTTTCAATGCGGTTATGCCTCTAAGTCGTGCCTCGACACGTGGGAGATATAGCCGCATCGGGCGTGACAAGTTGGTATCGAGCCGACCCTCATGATTACGGATGGTTGCGGACAGGTGCGTGGTCATGTTGTTCATGACGTTTGTGACCCGTCGTGGCACCCGTTATGGCACATGTACGGATCGAAGCACATACGCTTGTGCCAAGAGGGAACGTTTCGTGGCCCGACGAGGACGTCGGTTCCTCCGAGTGGGGGTGTATGTAATAGCCTGGCTTATTAGGGATGATAGACTACTCATATCAATAAGGAATTCTTCTTTTCCGGAGCCCATTGGACGTAACTCCAAAGTTAAGCGTGCTCAGCTTGGAGTAGTGTCGATGGGTGACCGATCGAAGTTGCTCCTGCGCACGCACGAGTGAGGACAAAGTGCGCGAGAAAAGACTAGTATTGATCTGTGGGGCGATCTAGATCCCGCCAGAGTAACGACCACCGGCGGGTGTGTCCGGGCAGGAGTAACTCCTATCTTCCCGACTTAGGAGCCCCTACTTGATTGTTTGTGGCGTTGTTGAGTCTAGAATGGAAAATGTTTTGAGTCTTAGGATTATATATATCGGAGAGTAGGATTCTTTTTACTCCCGGTCCCTTCTCGCCGCTCTGGTGAGGTATCCCGACGAGAGTTTTGACTCTTCTCTCCTCAAATTTCACTAAAAATTATAGGATCACGTGGGTATCTTGGAATCGTTCGATGGTTTTGTGACGAGAACATTGTTCTTGGTGCCTCGACATTTAGGGGTTGTGGCGGTGTCCCGGGAGTTGAGCTCCGAGGTGTTGTCGTCACAATTTTATCGTTGCAGATTCGGAATACCTGAGTTTTACCGACATCGAAATCTCTTTGTGCAGTTGTTGGTGAGATAACCCGATAGCCCAAGATCGAGGTGAGTGGGAGTATTGCCATGACTTGTATAACGGATGTTTTTCAAGGTCGAGGTACACGATTTCGAGGATTTCTTGGTTATGTGTTGACGGATGGATACAATTGGATCTAGGTATTGTTAGTTTGGGTGATATATTTTGTGTCCCTGTATCCCCAACACCAGATTGCATAACCGAAAGTTTCGGAGTTTATAGGTGGGAATTCTAGTAGCTTACGAATATTCTTTCCGGCGGATGTATGATTTGAGATTGGGGTTCAACGTCTAGTGGTCCGCCCATTCACGGTCGATTTACTGATGGTCGCGAGACGCCTTAAAGAATCCTTGGCTATGCTGATTCGGGACGCCTTGTTTGTCATTCGTGACGTCCGCTATACGTCAGGTCCGTGTGGGCCCCACCACTAACACTTTGGGCGTAAATCTCTATCATGTGTTTGTTCCGCTCATTCTAGAAGCCAATCTTTTGTTTTCAGTTGTGATATTCGATTTGTTTCTAAGATGATGTTGTTTCCATATCTTTATCTAAGTGGCTTCTCACCTTAATGGACGGTGATGATTAACTTTGAATTCATTCGCTCATTCTTGTTGAATGTTTATTGTGAAGACTATATGTTGCAATTTCTATCCGTTGATTCTACTTATCTTTTGTCTATCAAAGGACTAACGGATGTCACCCTCTTCAGATGGCTCCGCCAACGCGTCGAATCCGGATCGCAATGATGGGGATCACCGAACCTCCACCTCCACCTCCGCCTCCGGAGGCCCGGCAAGCTATCATGGCAGCCACCAATGCTAATGCTCGATGATTTTGCAGCTCTTGCAAGAACGCACTCAAGGGCAAGGCAATCAAGGAAATCAAGGCCAAGGCAACAACCAGCCGCACTTTGCTACTCTCGATCGGTTCCTCGCTAATCAGCGAAGTCTTTCGGTTTACGTGTCGAGGCCACAGACGCCGACGATTGGCTTGTGGACATCTGCAAGCATTTTGATTGTAGCAATGTCGGACACGAGGACTTTGTCAAGTTTGCATCGTTTCAACTCAAGGATCAAGCTGCTGAGTGGTACCAAAGAATACAAAGATTCCAGAGGAGGTCGTGTCATTACGGGATGAGTTCCGCCGAGATTTGAGCTCACCATATTCCAAAAGTGTTGTTGAGAGCAAGCGTGAGGAGTTCCGCAATCTCAAGCAAGGCAACATGTCTGTCTATCAATACAATATCCAGTTCCAGAAGCTCGCTCGTTTTGCTAAGCAAGACGTGCACGATGAAAAGAGTATGATCTATCAATTCGAGAGATGGTCCGAGAGAAGATCTGCAATTAGCTCTTGTGCTTTTGAGCCGTAAAAGTATGATGAATTCTACAACATGGCATGAAGCAAGAAGCTGCCCAGCTCAAATGTGAAGCTTCTAAGAAGAGAATCAGGGATGCAGTTCAGTCTTCTTCTTCCTCTCAAGTGGCAGCTAAGCATCGAAGTTCTACCTTCCTCCTCCTCCGTTCCGTCGGCCTTATCGTGAGAAGAACTCGGTGGCCGTGGATCTTCCCACCCACCCAACCCAAGCTATCGAACAAGTCTAATTCTCAAGCTCCAAGGTCAAGTGCTCCTTACCACCGTCCGCTCTCAAGTGACTTGCAACAAATGTCGCAGAAAGGTCACTATGCGAACAAGTGCTTCAACCAAAGGCGCCTTCCGCCTCCTCCTCCTGTGAAATCTTCCAGCAATGCAGTGGTCAAGCATAATCCAAAGCATGCCAAGATCAATATGATGAATGCAGCTCAAGCAGAGGATTCTTCTTATGTGATCATGGGTAATCTTCCAGTTAATGATATTCCTGCCAAAGTTTTATTTGATACTGGTGCATCGCATTCTTTCATGTCATATCCTTTTGCATCGAAGCACAATTTTGATACAGAGGCTTTACCTAAAGCTATGCAAGTTATTTCTCCGGCTAAGCGTTTGAGATCTACCATGTTGGTTCCAAATGTCGGTATCAAGATGGGCGATTATAGATTTTGCTAAACCTATTGTCCTTGGTGACTCGGATATTGATCTTATTCTCGAATGGATGGCTTTTCAGCACAAAGCTCAGCTTGATTGTGCTGCCAGGGAAATTCAATTGACTCACTCTTCTAATGATGTGATCATCTATGCCGCTCGTGATGAAACCATTCGGTTGTTTTCTCTCAATGAGAAGGGCGAACTGAATGCTATCTCTCAGATTCCAGTCGTTTGTGAGTACCAAGATGTCTTTCCAGAAGAGCTTCCGGTATGCCTCCTCATCGGCCGCTTGAATTCGTTATCGATCTTGAGCCCGCATCGAACCCGTTTGCAAGCGTCCATACAAGCTTGGTCCTGATGAGCTGAAGGAATTGAAGAAGCAGCTCGATGAACAAGAGCGTCTGGTTTGATCGGACCGAGTTCATCTCCTTGGGGTTGTGGTGTTCTTTTGTCCGAAGAAGGATGGCACGGACCGACTTTGCGCCGATTACCGTCCATTGAATAAGAAGACAATCAAGAACAAGTATCCACTTCCCAACATCAATGAGCTTTTCGAGCAACTCAAAGGTGCTAAAGTGTTCTCCAAGCTTGACCTTCGTATGGGGTATCATCGATTTAGATTCGTGAACAAGATATTCCCAAGACAGATTCGAACAAGCTTTGGTTCTTATGAATATACCGTCATGTCTTTCGCCTCGTCAATGCTCCTCCAACATTCTCTCGGATGATGAATTTCATATTCAACCCCTACACCAATGAATTCGTCTTGGTCTATCTTGATGATATTTTGGTCTTCTCCAAGAATAAGAAGGATCATGCCAAACATTTGCGATTGGTGCTAGACAAGCTCGAGAGTACCAATTCTATGCTAAGTTCTCCAAATGTGAATTTTGGCTTGATGAAGTGCTTTATCTTGGCCATATCATCTCCGCCAAGGGCATCGCAGTTAATCCCGAGAAGGTGTCCGCAATTGTGAATTGGGAACCTCCTCGAATGTCAAGCAGCTCGCAGATTTTCTTGGTCTTGCAAGCTATTGTCAAGATTCGTTGAGAACTTCTCCAAGATTGCAAAGCCTCTTTCCAACCTCCTCGAAGCATGTGAAGTATGTCGGTCTCCGAGTGTGACGTTGCTTTCAATACCCTCAAAGAGAAACTCGTCACAGCTCTGCCTTGACTCCTCCGATGAATCCAAGCCATTTGAAGTTTTTCGTGATGCTTCTCTTCAAGGTCTCGGTGCTGTGTTAATGCAAGAGAAGAGAGTTGTGGCTTATACCTCTCGCCAGATTGAAGCCTCAACGAGAAGAACTACCCCACTCACGATCTTGAGTTGGCGGCATTGTCCATGCATTGATAACATGGAGACATCTCTTGTTGGGAAGGAAAGTGGACATTTTCACCGATCACAAGAGTCTCAAGTACATCTTCACTCAACCCAACCTCAACCTCAGCAGACTCGATGGGTCGAAATGATTCAAGAGTACAACCCAAGTATTGAATATACTCCGGCAAGGCCAATGTCATTGCAGATGCTTTGAGCAGGAAGGCTTATCGCAGCAGTCTAATCCTCAAGCCCTTTCAGCCGGATCTTTGTGAAGCTTTCTGCAAGCTGAATCTTCAAGTTGTTCCTCAAGGCTTTCTTGCCAACCTCATAGTCTCTCCTACTTTGGAAGATCAGATTCGTGAGGCTCAACTTCTGGATACCATGGTGAAAAAGTTGAAACGTGGTATCGACAAGGGCATTTCCAAGTATAAGTGCTTCCACATTGATGACAAAGATACTCTTTTCTTTGAGGACCGGATTGTGGTTCCTAAGGGTGATATGAGAAAAGTCATTATGAACGAGGCTCACAATTCGCTTCTATCCATTCATCCCGAAGTACGAAGATGTACCAGACCTCAAGCAATCATATTGGTGGACTCGAATGAAGCGAGAAATTGCTCAATTCGTGAATGAGTGTGATGTCTGCAGAAGAGTGAAAGCAGAACACCAAAGACCAGCTGGTCTCCTCCAACCTCTTGCTATTCCGAATGGAAGTTTGATCATATTGAAATGGACTTCGTGGACTGGCTTTCCAAAGTCCAAGCGTGGAAATGATGCTATCTTCGTTGTCATTGACAAGCTTACTAAAGTGGCTCATTTTCTTCCTATCAAAGAATCCATCACAGCAGCTCGGTTGGCGAGCTATACACCTCGAGATTGTCTCCTTGCACGGCATTCCACAAGTGATCTCTTCGCACCGTGGCAGCATCTTTACCTCCAAGTTTTGGGATTCTTTTCGGAAGGGCATGGGCACCAACATTCGTTTCAGACAGCTTTCCATCCTCAAACAAGTGGCCAAGTCGAGCGAGTTAATCAAATCCTTGAAGATATGCTCGGGGCTTGTGTCATTTCTTTCGGTATGAAGTGGGAAGATTGTCTTCCATATGCCGAAGTTCTCCTACAACAACAGCTTCTAAGCGAGTTCGGCAAGGCCCCACTCGAAATTCTCTATGGCGAAAGTGCCGTACTCCTCTCAATTGGTCTCGAGACAGTGAACGCCAACTTCTTGGCAATGACTTGATCACGTATGGAAGAAATGTGCCAAGTCATTCGTGAGAATCTCAAAGCCGCATAATCGCGCCAGAAGAGCTATTATGATGATAAGCACCGTGATGTGGCTTTTGAAATCGGAGACCATGTCTACCTCGCGTCTCTCCAATGAAAGGTACTCTCGCCCGGTATCAAAGGGAAGCTTGCCCCTAGATACGTGGGTCCTTTCAAGATCATTGGCAAAAGAGGCGATCTCGCCTATCAACTTGAGCTTCCATCCAACTTTGCAAACGTGCACGATGTGTTTCACGTGTCACAACCTTCGCAAGTGCTTCAAGACTCTGAACGCACTATCAACTTCAAGAGATTGACCTTCAAGAAGATCTCTTATCATGAGCACCCGCTGCTATTCTTGAAGAAACCGAGCGCAAGACTCGCAACAAGTCAATCAAATTCCTGAAAGTGAAGTGGTCACACCATTCCGACCGAGAAGCCACCGGGAGCGCGAGGATCACCTCCGTTCGAGTATCCGGAGTTCTTTCAGTCCTAGATCTCGGACGAGATCCTCTTGTAGTGGTGGAGTGTTGTAACACCCTGGAAGAAACTTTCCATATTTGTAACTCCAACTCTTGCCATTTTCGCATTGTGATATGATATTCCCTCCGTGGTTGGGTTTTTCTTCTTTTGCATTTTGTCCATGTCATGCATTTTATATCATGTCATCATGTGCATCGCATTTGCATACGTGTTCGTCTCATGATTCCGAGCATTTTTCCGTTGTCCGTTTTGCATTCCGCACTCCTATCTCCCCCCGGCCCTTTTACGTTTTTCCATGTGCGGGTACTAAACCTTCTCGGAATGGACCGAGGTTTGTCTAGTGGCCTTGGTATACCACCCGAGACCACCGGTCAAGTTTGGTCATTTGGAGCTCGTTTGGTACTCCAACGGTTAACCGCACTCTCGCAAAGGCCTCTTTTAAGTTGCAGCCCAACACCCTTCAAAACAGCCCAATAACCCATCTAAGTCACTTCCATGCTCTCCGTCGTTCGATCACGATCGTGTGGCGAAAACTACACCTCATTTGGACTCTCCTAGCTCCCTCTATGCCTATTTAAACATCTCCCCCGTCCAAATCCGGGTCTTCTTCCTCCCTAACCCTAGACGAATTCATCCCCGCGCCACCGCCGGCCCCCGCCGCCGCCGCGGACCTCGCCAGCGCCGCCCGCGCGCCGGACGCCCGCCAGCGCCTCCGCCGGCGCCCGGCCACGCCGCCTCTCCCGGCGACCCGCCTCGCCGGTCGGCCCCTCCGCCGCCTCCTCGCGCCCTGCCCCGGCCGCCTCCTCCGACGCTCCGGCGAACCGCGCCGCGCCGCCGCCCTCGCCCGATCCCGATCGGATCTCGGGTCGCGCGTTGGGTTGACTTCTCCCCCTCCTTTTTTTTCTCGAAGTTTTTCATCTCATTGATATTTTGTGTCATTTTCTTCATGTTATATCTTTGCATCTGTAGATCAATTTTGCACTTATAATATATCGAAATGTTCGTCTCGAAGAGTAGATCATTTCATCTCATTGCATCATTTTCATTTGAGCTCATCTTGATGCCCGAAATGCTGTTGGAGGAGGGCTATGTGATGTTAGTTTCTGTTTCTTAACAGAACTTGCACTTTTGTTATTTTTGCCATGATTGATGTGAGCATCCTATGAATTTGAGTCCTACATGTGTTTTGTAATATGCCATGCCATCTTTCCAGGGGTGTATGCCATGTATTTTTGTGATCTATGTGGTGACTAGCACAAGCATGCAAAGTAGGTGTCCTGATGTTGCTGTTTTCAGCCCTGTTTAGCTGATATTTTGATGCCATGTTAACTTGATGATACCGAGAGATCTATGCATATTTTGAGATACTTCAGTAAGGATGTTTTGTTAAAAATGTCTTGATCTATCCATCCATTCCTTTGTTTGCAATTATGGAGTGCCATAGCTTGAGTCAATCGAGCTCTACTTTTGCTATCAAATGTTTCCTGGCAGATTGTTTACATGTTATTCAATTTTGCCTAGGTTGTTGTGGTTGATCCATTTATGCTATGTTATTGTTCTTGCCATGTATGTCTTCTATGTCATGTCTTCTTGATGTATGTATGCTTATTTTATCATATAAGGCTCTGTAGTGAGTGCATTGAGCTTGTAAACATGCCTACTTGTTATCAGTTTTGGACATGCCATGTTGCTGAATCTGTTAACGAAACTTTCAATATTTACATGGGTGTTACTATATTTTCTGATCCTTTTTGGCTTATGGTCAGTAAGGGACTTTTGTTCTATGCTTTGAGTATATTCATGCCATGCCATGTTTTGCTATTTTAAGTTCCTGTAGCATGTAGTTTATTTGCTCTAAACATTGCAACCTGATGCTGTTTTTGCCATGTCCAGTCTGATATTTTGAGCACTTTTGCCATGCTTGTTTGAACCTGTTATGATGTGAACTAGCCGTAGCTTAGTGCTCATCTTTTGTCGAGCATCTTGTGTAGATCACTTCCATGTGCTTTGTTGATACGTTTGTGTGCAGTAGCTTAATTTCTTGTTGCTTGCTAAGTGGCATCATGCTGTTAATGGCAGATTTGCGCCATTCTTGTTTTGCTTGTCATTTGCAAACCGTGCATCCGATTCCGGTGATCTTTATATCGATTTCAACCGAAATCATCTCATCTTTCCAGTGGCATACTTGGTTTGCCAAGTTGATGCCTGGTTCATCATTTTCCTTCCGGAGCGCACATACGCATTGCATATCACATCCCGCATATCATGTCATGTTTTGCATCATGTTGATTGTGCATTGCACCGTGATTTATTGTGGTTCCTTTGTTTGTGTTGTTGCTTTGGGTAGAGCCGAGACGAGTACGTGAACGAGGAACCTGTTGAGAACGCTTACGAGGATCAAGCTTTCGACAACTCGAGAACATTGCAGGCAAGATGACCATACCCTCGAAATCACTTCTATCTTTGCTATGCTAGTTGCTCGCTCTTTTGCTATGCCTATGCTGCGATGCCTACCACTTGCTATATCATGCCACCCATATTGCCATGTCAGCCCCTAACCATCCTTTTCCTAGCAAACCGTTGATTGGCTATGTTACCGCTTTGCTCAGCCCTCTTATAGCGTTGCTAGTTGCAGGTGAAGCTGAAGTTTGTTCCTTGTTGAACATGGAGATGTTGTTCCTTTTGGAACATGTTTACTTGTTGGGGATATCACAATATATATCTGCTATAATTAATACATCTATATATTTGGTAAAGGGTGGAAGGCTCGGCCTTATGCCTGGTGTTTTGTTCCACTCTTGCCACCCTAGTTTCCGTCATACCGGTGTTATGTTCCTTGATTTCGCGTTCCTTACACGGTTGGGTGATTTATGGGACCCCCTTGACAGTTCGCTTTGAATAAGACTCGTCCAGCAAGGCCCAACATTGGTTTTACCATTTGCCACCTAAGCCTTTTTCCCCCGGGTTTTCGCGAGCCCGAGGGTCATCTTTATTTTAACCCCCCCCCCCCCCCCCGGACCAGTGCTCCTTCGAGTGCTGGCCCGAACCGAGCCGCTCAATGGGCCACCACGGGAAACTCGAGGCTTGGTTTTACTCAGAGCCTGTCTCATCCGGATGTGCCTCGAGAACGAGATATGTGCAGCTCCTATCGGGATTTGTCGGCACAATCGGGTGGCTTTGCTGGTCTTGTTTTATTGCTGTCGAAATGGCTTGTAGTCCGGGATTCCGAGATTGATCGGGTCTTCCGGTAGAAGGAATATCCTTCGTTGACCGTGAGAGCTTATAATGGGCTGTTGGGACACCCCGCAGGTAATATCTTTCAAAGCCGTGCCCATGTTATGAGGCAGATGGGAATTTGTTAATGTCGGTTGTAGAAAACCCGAAGTTGACCTCAAATAAAATACACATCAACGCGTGTGTAACCGTGATGGTCTCTTCTCGGCGGAGTCCGGAAGTGAACACGGTGTTGGAGTTATGTCCGACGAAGTAGTTCAGATCACTTCTTGATCGCTACTAGCTTCACGACCGTGCTTTGCTCCTCTTCTCGCTCTCTTTTGCGAAGTAGCCACCATATATGCTAGTCGCTTGCTGCAGCTCCACTTTACTACTCTGTCCTTCCTATAAGCTTAAATAGTCTTGATCTCGCTGGTGTGAGATTGCTGAGTCCCGTGACTCACAGATACTTCAAAACAGTTGCAGGTGCCGACGATGCGGTCAGGTGACGCATCCGAGCTCAAGTGGGAGTTCGATGAGGAACGTGGTCGTTACTATGTGTCTTTTCCTGATGATCGTAGTGGTGCCCAGTTGGGACGATCGGGGATCTGTGTAGCATTTGGGGTATCTTCTTTTATTTTGGTTCCGTAGTCGGACCTTGAGTGTACTCTGAATGATGGATGTTTACTTATGTACTGTGTGAAGTGGCGACTGTAAGCCAACTATGTATCTCTTTCCCTTATTTATTACATGGGTTGTGTGAAGATTACCTCACTTGCGACATTGCTTTCAATGCGGTTATGCCTCTAAGTCGTGCCTCGACACGTGGGAGATATAGCCGCATCGGGGGCGTGACAGGAATGCTACTTGGCATAATTTTTTTAATGTAACCCTCTTAATTGTGGTATGAATATTCAGATCCGAAAGATTCAAGATAAAAGTTTAATATTGACATAAAAGTAATAATACTTCAAGCATACTAACTAGCAATTATGTCTTCTCAAAATAACATGGCCAAAGAAAGTTCATCCCTACAAAATCATATAGTTTAGTCATGCTCCATTTTCGTCACACAAGAATGCTCTCATCATGCACAACCCCGATGACAAGCCAAGCAATTGTTTCATACTTTAGTAATCTCAAACTTTTTCAACCTTCACGCAATACATGAGCGTGAGCCATGGATATAGCACTACGGGTGGAATAGAATAGAATGATGGGGGTTATGTGGAGAAGACAAAAAAGGAGAAAGTCTCGCATCAACGCGGCTAATCAATGGGCAATGGAGATGCCCATCAATTGATGTTAATGCGAGGAGTAGGGATTGCCATGCAACGGATACACTAGAGCTATAAATGTATGAAAGCTCAACAAAAGAAACTAAGTGGGTGTGCATCCAACTTGCTTGCTCACGAAGACCTAGGGCATTTGAGGAAGCCCATTGCTGGAATATACAGCCAAGTTCTATAATGAAAAATTCCCACTAGTATATGAAAGTGACAAAACAAGAGACTCTCTATCATGAAGATCATGGTGCTACTTTGAAGCACAAGTGTGGAAAAAGGATAGTAGCACTGTCCCTTTTTATTTATATATTTTTTTGGGCCTTCTCTTTTTTGGCCTTTCTCTTTTTTTGGGACAATGCTCTATGAATGATGATCATCACACTTCTATTTATTTACAATTCAATGATTACAACTCGATACTAGAACAAAGTATGACTCTATATGAATGCCTCCGGCGGTATACCGGGATAGGCAATGAATCAAGAGTGACATGTATGAAAAATTATGAACGGTGGCTTTGCCACAAATATGATGTCAACTACATGTCATGCAAAGCAATATGACAATGATGAATGTGTCATGATAAACGGAACGGTGGAAAGTTGCATGGCAATATATCTCGGAATGGCTATGGAAATGCCATAATAGGTAGGTATGGTGGTTGTTTTGAGGAAGATATAAGGAGGTTTATGTGTGATAGAGCATATCATATCACGGGGTTTGGATGCATCGGCGAAGTTTGCACCAACTCTCAATGTGAGAAAGGGCAATGCATGGTACCGAAGAGGCTAGCAATGATGGAAGGGTAAGAGTGCGTATAATCTATGGACTCAACATTGGTCATAAAGAACTCATATACTTATTGCAAAAATCTACAAGTCATCAAAAACCAAGCACTACGCGCATGCTCCTAGGGGGATAATTGGTAGGAAAAGACCATCGCTCGCCCCGACCGCCACTCATAAGGAAGACAATCAAAGAACACCACATGTTTCAAATTTGTTACATAACGTTTACCATACGTGCATGCTATGGGACTTGCAAACTTCAACACAAGTATTTCTCAATTTCACAACTACTCAACTAGCACAACTTTAATATCACTACCTCCATATCTCAAAACAATCATCAAGCATCAAACTTCTCTTAGTATTCAATACACTCATAAGAAACTTTTTTACTAGTTTTGCCTACCTAACATATTAGGATTAATTTCCCAATTTAAGCAAATTACCATGTTGTTTAAGCCTCTCAAAATAATATAAGTGAAGCATGAGAGAATAATAGTTTCTATAAAACGAAACCACTGCCGTGCTCTAAAAGATATAAGTGAAGCACTAGAGCAAAAACTATATAGCTAAAAAGATATAAGCGAAGCGCATAGAGTATTCTAATAAATTCCAAATCATGTGTGTCTCTCTCAAAAGGTGTGTACAGCAAATATGATTGTGGTAAACTAAAAAGCAAAGAATCAAATCATACAAGACGCTCCAAGCAAAACACATATCATGTGGTGAATAAAAATATAGCTCCAAGTAAAGTTACCGACGGAAGTAGATTTAAAGAGGGATGCCTTCCGGGGCATCCCCAAGCTTTGGCTTTTTGGTGTCCTTAGATTATCTTGGGGTGCCATGGGCATCCCCAAGCTTAGGCTCTTGCCACTCCTTGTTCCATAATCCATCAAATCTTTTACCCAAAACTTGAAAACTTCACAACACAAAACTTAACAGAAGATCTCATGAGCTCCGTTAGCGAAAGAAAACAAAACACCACTTCAAGGTACTGTAATGAACTCATTCTTTATTTATATTGGCGTTAAACCTACTATATTCCAACTTCTCTATGATTTATAAACTATCTCTCCGTCCGGAAATACTTGTCATCAAAATGGATAAAAAGGGATGTATCTAGACGTATTTTAGTTCGAGATACATCTCTTTTTATCCATTTTGATGACAAGTATTTTCGAACGGAGGGAGTATTTTATTAGCCATAGATTCATCAAAATAAGCAAACAACACACGAAAAACAGAATCTGTCAAAAACAGAACAGTCTGTAGTAATCTGTAACTAACGCAAACTTCTGGAACTCAAAAAATTCAGCCAAAATGGGAAGACCTAGAAAATTTGTTTATTGATCAGCAGCAATTGGAATCAATATTTTATCATGTTCTGGTGAATTTTAACAATTGTTTTCATGAACGGAAAGTTTCTGGAATTTTCAGCAAGATCAAATAACTATCATCCAAGGAGATCCTATAGGTTTAACTTGGCACAAACACTAATTAAAACATAAAAACAAATCTAACCAGAGGCTAGATTAAATATTTATTCCTAAACAGAAGCAAAAAGCAAAAAACTAAAATAAATTTGGGTTGCCTCCCAACAAGCGCTATCGTTTAACGCCCCTAGCTAGACATAAAGGCAAGGATAGATCTAGGTAATATCATCTTGGATCTTTAATTTTTTAGCGGAGTTATGCTCGAATCCGGGAGGTTCTTTACGTTTCCCTTCATATTCGGAAATTTTGAGATCTAAAGAGTCCAACCGCTTTTTGCAAAGAGTAATCAACATATTCATGCGGTGGAGATTCCCGCTAACACTCTTAAGAGGTTCAAGAGATTTTTGTAAAATCTTCGTCACTTCGCAAATTTTCTCTAAAACTTGCGTTTCTTCTTGGGTATGATGAGGCCCCTTTTGTTGAGGTAGTGTTCCCACTATCCCTTCTATAATTTCATGCGCAATACTGGGATCAATTTCAATAAAATTGCCTTTGGCAACGCAATCCAAGAGTTGTCTACGAGACATATTCAATCCAACATAAAAGTTGCGAAGCAAAATTCTGAAATTCACCTCTAGGGTGCAATTACGATAAAATTCCATCATTCTAAACCAAGCATCTTTTAAGTTTTCTCCTTGTCTTTGTTTGAAGTGAAGAACTTCAAACTTGGGAAATAAAGGAGTAGATAAGGGACTAGCCATAACGACGGAACAAACGGAAAGAGGAGAACGGAAAAGAGAGGGCGAATAAAACGGCAAGGGTGAAGTGGGGGAGAGGAAAACGAGAGGCAAATGGAAAATAATGTAATGCGGGAGATAAGAGTTTGTGATGGGTACTTGGTATGTTGACTTTTGTGTAGACTCCCCGGCAACGGCGCCAGAAATCCTTCTTGTTACCTCTTGAGCACTGCATTGGTTTTCCCTTGAAGAGGAAAGGGTGATGCAGTAAAGCAGCGTAAGTATTTCCCTCAGTTTTTGAGAACCAAGGTATCAATCCAGTAGGAGGCCACGCACGAGTCCCTCGCACCTACACAAACAAATAAAAACCTCGCAACCAACGCAATAAAGGGGTTGTCAATCCCTTCACGGTCACTTACGAAAGTGAGATCTGATAGATATGATAATATAATATTTTGTCAGGACCCCGATTCCAAGTCACATCGACCTAGCTGGTAACACCTCATATCACTTTGCGGCCTCACGCACGGTATTCCCACGGGTGTCGCCTTACCATGGCCCGGGACCGTTTGCGTCTTTTGGCTCACGATATGATAGTGTCGCTAGCATCCATATGACAAGAAACCGGGCCGACATGGCTAGTCGTGAACCCAAAGCGGCACTAACCTATGGGGACAGCATACATGAATCACTTGAGCATGTCGGTCATCAACGTATGAATTCGGGCTGTAGCACTGGGCTAACAGGACTCGGTATCCGGGCTGTAGCGAGCTAGGCAGGACTCGAATATCACCGCGTGACATTTCCCGAAGGGATGACATAGGAACGAAATGAATCACATGCCGCCAGTCAAGTGTCCAAGCAGTAGTCTTTGGGCTAGCAGGACTCCGGTGAACCGGGCAGTAGCGGACTACTATCGCCGAGGCACGAGACTACATTTCCCCATATGAGAGGCTGCCAAGGATAAACAACTAGTTTGTCGGATCCCACTCATACCAAGCATTTCAATCATACACGCATAATATGCCCGATATGAGTAAATACAACAAGGCATCACAACAAAACTCTACAACTCAAGTACTTTATTTAAGAGGCTCAGGAGCCATACATAACATAGTCATACAGGTAGGGGTCACATGACCCAACACTCAAGTCATACAATCATACAAGCACATGCGGAAGCAAACTAGTCTGAGTACGACTCTAGAAAGAAAGAAAGCTTGTTGGAGCCTTTCTATCTACAATGGCCCTTCACAAGTCTTAGATCGCCACCGGGTGGCTAGTTCACTCGTCAAGTCAACATCTACATAGAATCCGTCGGAGGGGTAGTATAGTCCTCTGAAAATATTGATTAACAAACATGAGTACAAAAGTACTCAGCAAGTCTTACCACGTAATCCTATCATACATGCACATTCTCAAGAAGGAGGTGGAGTTATTTGCACAAGCCAGCTTTGACTCTTGGCTAAGCTATCCCACGTAACACCACTTTGTAAAGCATTTTGTCGCATACACAGTCCACTAATCACCATCACAATACTCCACCGTGGATCCTCTCTCGTCATCCCCGAGAGGGCCATCCACGATACTCACACTTATCTTGAGGCTTTTAGTAGTATCCATTTACTTGTCTATGAACTGATATAGGTAACCCAGAAGTCCTTCTCCGTGGACACGGCTATTCGAATAGATCATATTTAACCCTGCAGGGGTGTACTTCTTCACACACGCTCTCACCACTTATCGTTTACACGACATGTACTCGGCAACCTTCAAGCGGAAGCCCAACGTGGGTGTCGGCCACAGCCTACCTAAACACTCAAGTCCCTAGTCCAGGTTTATCGCCTATTCGGGTTCCATCCGCAGGGAGTCCGGCCGAGGTTTCCCATACAGCCCCGAACGATGTGTGCAGGGTTCCCGAGATACCAAACGGGCACTCGGTACACCGGGCCACGTGCCTACCGCAACACAACCCACCCCTAAGGTCAGCGTTGCGTGCATTGACATGCTACAAATACCAGAAACTACTTGCAACTCCCGGACTAAGAACAAGGGTGGTTAAGAAGCCGAGAGGGTCAATTAAGGATCCCAATGTGTGGTAGTAACTGTTTCATGGATCACAAACACAGATCTCAGTTCTTAAGTTCGGCTTCAATGAAACAACCCACCATGTACTCCTACATGGCCTCTCATCGATACCTTTACCAAATCGTGTTCAACACTTTCACTCTCGAACCAACACAACCTTTCACTCCAGTTCATCATCCCGATGAGCCGGACACGACACAACTCTAAGCATAGCAAGCATAGCATGGTAGGAATCACAAACATGGCTCAATCAACTCCTACACATACTAGTGGGTTTCATCTAGTTCTTGTGGCAATGACAGTCATGCAAAGGAAGTGGGTTCAACTACCGCAGCACACAACAGTTTGAATCGCGTTGTCTTAATGCGAAGAACGAGAGCGAAGCGAGAACATAGGTTTGTATCGAATGATCAATGGGTTGCTTGCCCGATGGGCTGGGGTAGAGTAACGCCTTCAGATGGATAGTCGAGGTTATCCTCGGGGGCAGAACCTATCATGAAAGCACACCGAAAGTAAACACACATGACAATATGCAACAAAATGATGCATGCTATGACATGGCAATATGGATGAGTGTTGGCCTAATGCAAGCTGAAATAACAGGGAATGAACTCATTTGAATCAAGGATTCAAATGATAGCTCATTTGAGTTAGTCCTAATGGTGCAATATCTTATTCTGGTTAAACAGCATAGTTAACTTGCTTTAACATGCATGAAACCTGTACCAATGGATAGAGTGTATTTTTCTGATAATTTTTCATATATAAATCTTTGCATTTGGAGTTATAGAATAAAAGTTATAAGCATTTGAAATTTGATTTATATTCGGAATTTATTATATCAAAATAAATCCAGAATTCATTTATTCGTCAAGATGAGGTCAGCGTGACGTCGAGGGTCAATGGGGTCGTCCAGTCAAACTGACCAGTGGGACCCGCATGTCGTGGTAATTAACTTAACTAAAGTTTAATTAAACTAACCTATTTAGTTAGCGGTGGCTGGGCCCCGCTTGTCGATGACTGTCGGGGTCAACGCGGCCCTGATGGTCAATGCCCACGCGGCCGCATCTGGCGACTAGCCGCGAGCCCGACACGGCGGAGGAGTGTGTTTGGTGATTCCGCGACCAAACGAGTCGCGGAAGATAGCTACGGTAGCTAGGAGCAACCCGCATCTATTGGTGGGGTTAGTTGGGGTCGGGGTGGCGGAGTTGGCGCCGGCGACGAGTTAAGCGGCGCCGGGGTTCGCCAACACGGGTTTGAGGTTAGAGGGCTCGGCGAGGTGCGGGAAGTGCATGGGCAGACCCGTTGGGGTGTGGTGAATGCAACAGGCACCCCTGGGTGGCGGAGAGTGGCCGGAGCACGTCGGCGACGAGCTCCATGGCGGTCGCGTCTGGTGATCGTGGTTGGGTCGTTATGGTGCTCGGGGCGCGAGAGAGAGAGGGAGAGGGAGTTAGATAGGCTCACGGCGCGCGAGAGAGCCTCGTCGGGTCGGGATGAACCGGGCGACGGCGACGTCAAGGGATCTCCGCGACTTGAGCTCGGTCGAGGTCGGTGAGCTGGGTTCGGGGTACTTAGAGGCGGCGGGATTCAGCTAGCTAGGGGTAGTGGAGTCTTGGCGGAGCTCCTGGACATGGTGGGGAGGAGCATGGACGGCGGGGGCACGATTGGGCGGTGGCGTCGGCGATGGCGTCGGCCAGGTTGGGGAGAGCGCGAGAGAGGAGGCAGGGGCGAATGGCGGTGTCAGGGGTCGGGCGACGACGTGGAGGCCGCCCAGGCAGCGAGGCGGCGAGGAGGTGAAGCAGGAGGCGGCCAGCTGCGTGGCGCGCCCGAGCTCGCCGTCGGGCACCAGGCTGCTGCTGGCCGAGCCAAGCAGCTTGGCTGGCTGCTCTTGGGCTGGGCAGCAGTGGGCGGCACGAAGGCGCGTCGAGTAAGGGTTTTTCCTTTTTAGTCTTTTCTAATTTTCCTGCAACTTTGTGGGGTTTTAAAAATACCAAAACTGTTTTAAAAATCACCAAAATGCTCCTGGTCACTTGTTGGAATATTCCCAACATGAAACATTTTGTTTGGCAATTTTGAACATTTAAAATATTTTATATAATTTAAAATGCTCAAGTTCAAAACTTGTGGATTAATCCTAGAACCCTTAGATGACCTAGAAAATGGTACACCTTCTTTGACATGGGTTACGAACCAAAGTAAAGAGGATGAACATTTTGAAGGGCATTTCAGGTTCATTGAAATAAATTTTAGTAAACCCTAGTTGATTAAAGGGGGTGTTCGGGTTTCTGCCTTCCCATTTCAAATTCAAATGAAATTTAAACATGATGCACACCCTAATGCATGGTCTATCCGGGATGTGACAAGTCACCCCACTCAAAAGAATCTCGCCCCAGATTTGGGATCTATTCATGAAAAAGGTGGGATACTCAAGTCGAAGACGATCCTCCCTTTCCCAAGTTGCTTCTTGCTCGGAATGGTTTGACCATTGAACCTTTAGAAACTTGATATTCCTACGCCCGAGTGGTACGCTCGGCTTGATCGAGGATACGAACGGATATTCTCGATAGGTGAGGTTATCTTGGAGATCAAGCGTTTGTGGTTCACTCCACGGATAGGATCCGAGAAGCAACGCCTGAGTTGGGAAACGTGGAAGACATCATGGACTCGAAAGATGCGGAGGTAGTTCCAATTGGTAGGCAACTTCCCTCGCTTGGCAAGAATGCGAAAGGGTCCAATGTAACGAGGAGCCAACTTGCCTTTGATACCGAATCGATGGGTTCCTTTAGAGGAGTAACCCGAAGGTAAGCCTTCTCGCCAATTTCATAAGTCATAGGCTTATGCTTGCGGTCATATTGACTCTTTTGACGAGATTGGGCTGTTTTCAATTTCTCACGAACAACGCGAACTTGCTCTTACGCTTCTGAATCATATCCGGCCAAAGAGTTGTCTCTCCCGGTTTGACCGATTAAGAGGCGTTCACATTTCCGTCCATAAAGAACTTGAAAGGGCTTTGCCAGCTGGCTTGATAACTATTGTTATAAGTTTAACTCGGCGAATGGAAGGCATTTCTCCCAATTCATGCCGAAAGAGATGACAGAGGCTCGAAGCATATCCTCTAGGATTTGATTGACTCGTTCTACTTGACCACTTGATTGGGGATGGAAAGCGGTGCTAAAAGAGAGACGAGTTCCCATAGCGTTTTGGAAACTTTCCCAAAATCGAGAGGTGAAGAGACTTCCACGGTCTGAGTTAATCTCTAATGGAATACCATGAAGAGACACTATTCGAGAGATGTACAATTCAGCTAGCTGGCTAGCGGTTATACTCTCACGAACAGGTAGGAAGTGGGCTACTTTGGAAAGACGATCAACGACAACGAAGATAGCATTATTCCTCTCTTGGTCCGGGAAACCGGTAATGAAATCCATACCGATTTTATCCCATTTCCATTCAGGAATTTCCAAAGGTTGAAGGGTACCAAGAGGCCGTTGATGCTCGCTTTAACTCGACGACGACGCCGCATTAGCAATGTATTGAGCGATTTCTCTCTTCATCCTAGTCCACCAAAACCTCTGGCGAGATCTTGATACATTTTAGTACTACCGGGATGAATGGTGAGAGGAGAGTCATGAGCTTCTTTAAGGATCATTGTCGTAGCTGTTGTTTCTTGGGAACCACTAAGCGGTTCTCAAAGAAGACAACACCTCGTTCATCTATGGAGAAACACTTAGCAGCTCCGCTAGCAATGTTCTCCTTGATCCGAGATATCCTCTATCATCCGCTGAGCAGCTATGATTCGATCCGTAAGATCAGGTTTCGCCACCGTGGTGGAAAGGAATCCTCGAGGAACAATGTGAAGATTAAGCTTACGAAATTCCTCGTGGAGAATTGGTTGACTTTGTTGTAACATCAGATTGTTACAATAAGATTTGCGACTTAGTCGCCAGCCATGACATTGGCCTTGCACGGGTGTAAGATATTCCTAAGTCGAAATCTGTAATCAATTCAACCCAACGCCTTTGCTCGAGATTCAAATCCGGTTGGGTGAAGATATATTTCAGACTTTGGTGATCAGTGTAGATTTATAACGATTACCCGTAAGGTAATGTCGCCAGGTTTTGAGTGCATGAACCATCGCTGCAAGCTCTAGATCGTGTGTGGGATAGTTGTCCTCATGTGGACGAATCGCCGAGAAGCGTAGGCAATCACATGACGATCTTGCATGAGTATGCAACCTAGTCCTTGTCGCGAGGCGCCGCAATAGATAATAAAGTCCTTAGAGAAATCTGGTGGAACAAGTACGGAGTAGATATCAGCGTCTTTTCAGTTCTGAAAGCTGAACTCGACTTGTGGCGCCCATTCGAACTTCTTATCTTTCTTGAGGAGTTTGGTTAGAGGTTTAGCAACTTTAGAGAAATTCTCGTAAGCGGCGGCAATAGCTCGCTAAACCGAGGAAACTCCGAACTTGCTTGACCGATTCAGGTGGAGTCCAATCAAGGACGGCTTGAACTCGCTTCGGGATTGACAGCAATACCCTTACCAGAGATTACATGTCCTAGATAGGTCACTACGGTAACCGAATTCACATTTAGAGAATTTGGCATAAAGGCGGTGCTCTCAAGTTTCATCAATACTAGCCTTAGGTGTTGGCATGTTCTTCCTCATTCTTGGAGTAGATGAGTATATCATCGAGGTATACCACGATTAATTTATCCAAGTACTCCATGAAGATCGAGTTCATTAACCGAGAGAAGGTGGCTGGAGCATTGGTTAAACCGAAAGACATGACGGTGTACTCGTATTGGCCATAACGAGTAACAAAAGCCGTTTAGGTATGTCCCGTTTTGATTTTGATTTGATGGTAGCCCAACCTCAAATCCATCTTGAAAAGATCGAGGATCCAGCGAGCTGATCATACGGTCGTTGATCCCGGGAGCGGATACTTGTTCTTGATAGTGACCAAATTGACAGTCGGTAATCTACAACCATCCGATCCGTACCATCCTTCTTCTTGACGAAGAGGACGGGCAAGCCCATGGAGATGAACTAGGACGGATGAAACCCTTTTGCAAGGATTCATCGAGTTGTTTCTTAAGTTCAGCTAGTTCTAGGGTGCCATCTTATAAGGTCTTCTAGAGATTGGGACGGTTCCGGAATAAGATCTATCACGAACTCGACATCCCCTGTCGGTGGAACACTGGCAGTTCTTCGAAAGACATCCGGAAATCACGGACTACCGGAATATCTTCGAGGTCCGGAAGGGGTTGGCATTTAAGGAGTAAAGTGGCGCTTAGACACTCGGGTTAAAACATCCTTTGTTTTGCCCAAGGATGGGTAAGTTGAACAGTTCTAGTAGAGCAATCAATCTTAGCGTAGTGGGCTGACATCCAGTCCATACCCAAGATGATGTTTATGTCCGAGGACTTGAGAGCTATTAGAGATGCAAGAAAGACTAATCTGTCGACAAGAATTTCATTCCCATGACTTATTCTAGAGGTTTGCCATCTAGAACCGTGGAGTTTGAATTTCCATGGAGGTAGGCATGTCACAGAATGTGGTGTTGTGCAATCGAGCATAGCTCTCAGAAATAAATGAATGAGATGCTCCAGTATCAAAAAGAACAGTTGCCGGATGGCAATTAACAAGAAGCGTACCGAGGACGATGTTGGGATCCTCATAGGTTTCTTCAGCAGAGACATAGTTGACATGGCCACGAGCGGTGGCAACTGGTTTAGCATAGGGCACCTTTTCTGCTTTGGCTTGCCGCGCCAACAGACTTTCCAGCTTGATTTGGGTTGTTCTGGGGACACTCTCGGATATAGTGGCCCGTCTCTCCACACTTGAAGCAAGTTATCACATTTGGACGTGGAGCAGCATTAGCAGTTGGACCTCCATAAGTCTTGGGTGGAAAATACGGCTGGTTGGGGCGAGGCGCCTCAAAGGATGGCCTCGGGGTGAACCTGGGTGGTAGAGCAGTATTTGGAACCCAAACCCGGCGCTTCTGGGATCCAGAGCCGGATGACGATCCAGAGTCACGGATGTGCTTGCGTGAAGCCTCAAAATCAGTCTGCCCAGTTTCGGCGCTGATAGCCTTATTGACTAGCTTCGGGAAAGAGGTACACTCATGCAGACGGAGATCTCGGCGTAGCTCAGGGCTAAGTCCCTTGCGGAACCTTGCCTGTTTCTTTGCATCGGTAGAAACTTCTTCGGGAGCATAACGTGCTAACCTCCCAAATTCACGGCTGTAGGCATCCACCGTCACCTACCTTGGGTGAAACGCAGAATTCCTCACGCTTATGCGGTCCATAAGACCTTCTCGAATATGATGCTCGCGGAAGGCGGCATGAACTCATCCCAAGTTGTAACTTGTCCAACCGGACGATAGCCTCATAATTTTCCCACCGAGAGACTAGCAGGGCCTTCCAGATGATAGGCGGCAAAGGTAACCTTGTCAGCCTCGCCACGTTGGTGGAACGCAGCTTGTGGTGGATCTTTGCGGAGCCAATCATCGCGCCGAGTGGCTCGACGGAATATTTGAATTTTGGGGATATAGCTTGACGAAATCATTGAGTGAAACCACATCGTTTCTTGGCTGGCGTGCTGTGTTTTGTTCAATCCGCCCAATAAGCGGTTGGTTTCACGCTTTATGCGTTCGCTTCCAAAGATCACCTCGCCAAAGATGGCGGTTGCGGCAGATTCACATTTCTGGCTGCATCTGGCTTCTCCCTGCTCTGGAACAGCAGGAGTGTTGCGAGTGTTGACCATCCTGGGAGACAAAGCAAAGGTTTAAACCAGGATGGCAGAATTTAACAAGGAAGTGCGGAAGGAAATGGATAGCATGGAATGCAAAGATGTTCATCCGTATGACTTGGTATTATAAAACTGCCATATATATATATACCAACGGTCATACACACCATTCATAGTTTAGTACAAGCCTGACGGAGTACAACTATAAGGAAAGGCGTTACATCTCAACGGAAGCATTCCAACTCCTATACATTATTTTTCTGCACTTCCGGAACGATACACACTAAGTCGTATTCCACAAGTCACGCAGGACGGTGGAAATACAACTATTACCATACTAGGAATACTACTACTATCTCGTGCAGCTCCATAGTAGTCCTCATAGAAGTCACCACCTGACACTGAAGTGGAACATGATCGTCCGAAATGCAGATAATCTGTGGGGCCTGTGGACCATAAGGACTCGGATGTGGCCGTGGACCAACAAACGGTGGCAGACGAGGCCCACGAGGAGGAGTGATGCCTCCAACCTCACGCCACTCCATGAAGTCTGGCAGACTCACCCGCACGGGGTACAAGTCCCTCATGTCCATATATCCGCTTGCACGGCGGTGCAAACCTAGTCGAGTAGCCAAGTGGTCGAACGGGCATTAAAAGCTCCATACGCAAGGCCGGTTCTCACGGTCCTTGTCCTCCAAAGAACTCAGTAGTAGTACGAAGGAGTGAGTCCTCATGGGATGCATCGCTGTACAAACCTCGAAGGTAGCCATGCGCCCTGTGGAGGATCTTGGCATGTAGCGAAAATCGGTGTTGCTCAAGAAAGCGATTTCGCTCGAATAATAGTCATCATGGAATAGGCTGCATCTTGCATGACATTCCAATAGTGATTCGAGCCCATAAGAACGATGAAGTGGCTCAAGCTCGGGATAAGATGGATAAACCGACCGTGCATAGATATTGGCTTTGATTGAAATCCCTAAACTGCTCCTCGACGGTATATTCAGGATACCATCGATAACAGACTCAATCATCACCGGACCAGCATTGCCGTGTGACCACACACATCAATGCAACGGGTCAAGCGAACCACTTGGTTACGGGGACGGTGGCCATCTGAAAGCACAGCCACAATGCAAAGGCATTAGAATTTCTAGGAAAATCGGGCAGCATAACATCGTAAATGCTCAAAATCAGATTTGAGACATTAAAATCAGATTGCAAATCCACTCAACAACATCATATCAAGGTTCGGTTCAAATGATAGCATACTAAAATTTAGTAGCACCGAATCGAGGATGTAACCAACAATCCTATAAGTTACTACGGATTAGTAACACGTGAACTCGATAGAGAGAAGAGAGCCTAGTCCTATACCCACGCCGAATGAGAAGAGGATGACTCGGATCGAGGGCATAAGGTAAAGAAGTAAAAGAGCCTTACGTTCCTCACACAATCAATTCCCTACATATAACTAAAGCATTTCTAGACTCAACTTGACCAGTTTGGCTTAGCGAACCTACAGCAGCCCTCGCTCGATGCCAACGCTGTCAGACCCCGATTCCAAGTCACATCGACCTAGCTGGTAACACCTCATATCACTTTGCGGCCTCACGCACGGTATTCCCACAGGTGTCGCCTTACCATGGCCCGGACCGTTTGCGTCTTTTGGCTCACGATATGATAGTGTCGCTAGCATCCATATGACAAGAAACCGGGCCGACATGGCTAGTCGTGAACCCAAAGCGGCACTAACCTATGGGGACAGCATACATGAATCACTTGAGCATGTCGGTCATCAACGATGAATTCGGGCTGTAGCACTGGCTAACAGGACTCCGGTATCCCGGCTGTAGCAGCTAGGCAGGACTCGAATATCACCGCGTGACATTTCCAAAGGACAGACATAGGAACGAAATGAATCACATGCCGCCGATCAAGTGTCCAAGCAAGTAGTCTTTGGGCTAGCAGGACTCCGGTGAACCGGGCAGAAGCGGACTACTATCGCCGAGGCACGAGACTACATTTCCCCATATGAGAGGCTGCCAAGGATAAACAACTAGTTTGTCGGATCCCACTCATACCAAGCATTTCAATCATACACATAATATGCCGTTATGAGTAAATACAACAAGGCATCACAACAAAACTCTACAACTCAAGTACTTTATTTAAGAGGCTCCGAGGAGCCATACATAACATAGTCATACAGGTAGGGGTCACATGACCCAACACTCAAGTCATACAATCATACAAGCACATGCGAAGCAAACTAGTCTCGAGTATGGACTCTAGAAAGAAAGAAAGCTTGTTGGAGCCTTTCTATCTACAATGGCCCTTCACAAGTCTTAGATCGCCACCGGGTGGCTAGTTCACTCGTCAAGTCAACATCTACATAGAATCCGTCGGAGGGTAGTATAGTCCTCTCAAAAATATTGATTAAGCAAACATGAGTACAAAAGTACTCAGCAAGTCTTACCACGTAATCCTATCATACATGCACATTCTCAAGAAGGAGGTGGAGTTATTTGCACAAGCCAGCTTTGACTCTTGGCTAAGCTATCCCACGTAACACCACTTTGTAAAGCATTTTGTCGTTACGAGTCCACTAATCACCATCACAATACTCCACCGTGGATCCTCTCTCGTCATCCCCGAGAGGGCCATCCACGATACTCACACTTATCTTGAGGCTTTTAGTAGTATCCATTTACTTGTCTATGAACCGATATAGGTAACCCGAAGTCCTTCTCCGTGGACACGGCTATTCAATAGATCATATTTAACCTGCAGGGTGTACTTCTTCACACACGCTCACCACTTATAAATCGTTTACACGACATGTACTCGGCAACCTTCAAGCGGAAGCCCAACGTGGGTGTCGGCCACAGCCTACCTAAACACTCAAGTCCCTAGTCCAGGTTTATCGCCTATTCGGGTTCCATCCGCAGGAGTCCGCCGAGGTTTCCCATACAGCCCGAACGATGTGTGCAGGGTTCCCGAGATACCAAACGGGCACTCGGTACACAGACCCACGTGCCTACCGCAACACAACCCACCCCTAAGGTCAGCGTTGCGTGCGGCCCCCAGCATGCTACAAATACCAGAAACTACTTGCAACTCCCGGACTAAGAACAAGGGTGGTTAAGAAGCCGAGAGGGTCAATTAAGGATCCCAATGTGTGGTAGTAGCTGTTTCATGGATCACAAACACAGATCTCAGTTCTTAAGTTCGGCTTCAATGAAACAACCCACCATGTACTCCTACATGGCCTCTCATCGATACCTTTACCAAATCGTGTTCAACACTTTCACTCTCGAACCAACACAACCTTTCACTCCAGTTCATCATCCCGATGAGCCGGACTGACACAACTCTAAGCATAGCAAGCATAGCATGGTAGGAATCACAAACATGGCTCAATCAACTCCTACACATACTAGTGGGTTTCATCTAGTTCTTGTGGCAATGACAGTCATGCAAAGGAAGTGGGTTCAACTACCGCAGCACACAACAGTTTGAATCGCGTTGTCTTAATGCAGAAACGAGAGCGAGAAGCGAGAACATGGGTTTGTATCGAAATGATCAACGGGTTGCTTGCTCGATGGAATGGGGTAGAGTAACGCCTTCAGATGGATAGTCGAGGTTATCCTCAAGCGTAACCTATCATGAAAGCACACCAAAGTAAACACACATGACAATATGCAACAACATGATGCATGCTATTACATGGCAATATGGATGAGTGTTGGCCTAATGCAAGCTGAAATAACAGGGAATGAACTCATTTGAATCAAGGATTCAAATGATAGCTCATTTGAGTTAGTCCTAATGGTGCAATATCTTATTCTGGTTAAACAGCATAGTTAACTTGCTTTAACATGCATGAAACCTGTACCAATGGATAGAGTGTATTTTTCTGATAATTTTTCATATATAAATCTTTGCATTTGGAGTTATAGAATAAAAGTTATAAGCATTTGAAATTTGATTTATATTCTGGAATTTATTATATCAAAATAAATCCAGAATTCATTTATTGCGTCAGCATGAGGTCAGCGTGACGTCAGGGGTCAATGGGGTCGTCCAGGTCAAACTGACCAGTGGGACCCGCATGTCAGGGTAATTAACTTAACTAAAGTTTAATTAAACTAACCTATTTAGTTAGCAGGGCTGGGCCCCAGTTGTCAGTGACCTGTCGGGGTCAACGCGGGCCCACAGTGGTCAATGCCCACGTCGGCCGCACCGGCGACTAGCCGCCGGCGAGCCCGACACGGCGGAGGGAGTGTGTTTGGTGATTCCGGCGACCAAACGAGTCGCGGAAGATAGCTACGGGTAGCTAGGAGCAACCCGCATCTATTGGTGGGGTTAGTTGGGGTCGGGGTGGCCGGAGTTGGCGCCGGCGACGAGTTAGGCGGCCGCCGGGGTTCGGCCAACTACGGGTTTGAGGTTAGAGGGCTCGGCGAGGTGCGGGAAGTGCATGGGCAGACCCGTTGGGGTGTGGTGAATGCAACGGGCACCCTGGGGTGGCCGGAGAGTGGCCGGGAGCACGTCGGCGACGAGCTCCTTGGGCGATCGCGCAAGGGTGATCGTGGTTGGGTCGTTATGGTGCTCGGGGACGCGAGAGAGAGGGAGAGGGAGTTAGATAGGCTCACGGGCGCCGCGTAGAGAGCCTCGTCGGGGTCGGGGATGAACCGGGGCGACGGCGACTTCAAAGGGGATCTCCGGCGACTTCGAGCTCGGTCGAGGTCGGTGAGCTGGGTTCGGGGTACTTAGAGCGAGCGGGATTCAGCTAGCTAGGGGTAGTGGAGTGCGGCGGAGCTCCTGGACATGGTGGGGAGGAGCATGGACGACGGGGGGCACGACTTCGGCGGTGGCGCGTCGGCGATGGCGTCGGCCAGGTTGGGGGAGAGCGAGAGAGAGGAGGCAGGGGGGCGAATGGCGTGTCCAGGGGGTCGGGGCGACGACGTGGAGGCCGTCCAGGCAGCGAGGCGGCGAGGAGGTGAAGCAGGGCGGCGGCCAGCTGCGTGGCGCGCCCTGAGCTCGCCGTCGGGCACCAGGCTGCCTGCCTGGCCGAGCTAAGCAGCCAGCTGTTGGCGGCTCTTTGGGCTGGGCAGCGGTGGGCTGCACAGCGCAGTAAGGGTTTTTCCTTTTTAGTCTTTTCTAATTTTCCTGCAACTTTGTGGGGTTTTAAAAATACCAAAACTGTTTTAAAAATCACCAAAATGCTCCTGGTCACTTGTTGGAATATTCCCAACATGAAACATTTTAGTTTGGCAATTTTGAACATTTAAAATATTTTATATAATTTAAAATGCTCAAGTTCAAAACTTGTGGATTAATCCTAGAACCCTTATATGACCTAGAAAATGGTACACCTTCTTTGACATGGGTTACGAACCAAAGTAAAGAGGATGAACATTTTGAAGGGCATTTCAGGTTCATTGAAATAAATTTTAGTAAACCCTAGTTGATTAAAGGGGGGGGGGGTGTTCTGGGGTTTCCTGCCTTCCCCATTTCAAATTCAAATGAAACTTAAACATGATGCACACCCTAATGCATGGTCTATCTGGGATGTGACATATTTTTGGTATTTTTATGATAAAGATGCAAAGTAAAATAAAAGCAAAATAAACGGAGCTAGAAATAGCTTGTTGTCGGGAGATTAATATGATGGAAAATAGACCCGGGGGCCATAGGTTTCACTAGTGGCTTCTCTCGAGAGCATAAGTATTACGGTGGGTGAAAAAATTACTGTTGAGCAATTGATAGAATTGAGCATAGTTATGAGAATATCTAGGTATGATCATGTATATAGGCATCACGTCCGAGGCAAGTAGACCGACTCTGCCTCGCATCTACTACTATTACTCCACACATCGACCGCTATCCAAAGATGCATCTAGAGTATTAAGTTCATAAGAACAGAGTAACGCTTTAAGCAAGATGACATGATGTAGAGGGATAAACTCATGCAATATGAAATAAACCCCATCTTGTTATCCTCGATGGCAACAATACAATACGTGCCTTGTTGCCCCTACTGTCATTGGGAAAGGTGTTGGAAATATGCCCTAGAGGCAATAATAAAAGGATTATTATTATATTTCCTTGTTCGTGATAATTGTCTTTTATTCATGCTATAATTGTATTATCCGGAAATCGTAATACACGTGTGAATACATAGACCACAATATGTCCCTAGTGAGCCTCTAGTTGACTAGCTCGTTGATCAATAGATAGTCATGGTTTCCTGACTATGGACATTGAATGTCATTGATAACGGGATCACATCATTAGGAGAATGATGTGATGGACAAGACCCAATCCTAAGCATAGCACAAGATCCTGTAGTTCGTTTTGCTAGAGCTTTTCCAATGTCAACTATCTCTTCCTTAGACCATGAGATCGTGTAACTCCCGGATACCGTTGGAGTGCTTTGGGTGTACCAAACGTCACAACGTAACTGGGTGACTATAAAGGTGCATTACAGGTATCTCCGAAAGTGTCTTGGGTTGACACGGATCGAGGCTGGATTTGTCACTCCGTATGACGGAGAGGTATCACTGGGCCCACTCGGTAGTGCATCATCATAATGAGCTCAAAGTGACCAAGTGTCGGTCACGGATCATGCATTACAGATGCGAGTAAAGTGACTTGCGGTAACGAGATTGAACGAGGTATTGGGATACCGACGATCGAATCTCGGGCAAGTAACATATCGATTGACAAAGGGAATTATATACGGGATTGCTTGAATCCTCGACATCGTGGTTCATCCGATGAGATCATCGAGGAGCATGTGGGAGCCAACATGGGTATCTAGATCCCGCTGTTGGTTATTGCCCGAGAGCTATCTCGGTCATGTCTACATGTCTCCCGAACCCGTAGGGTCTACACACTTAAGGTTCGGTGACGCTAGGGTTGTATGAATATAAGTATGCAGTATACCGAATGTTGTTCGGAGTCCCGGATGAGATCCCGGACGTCAGGAGGAGTTTCGGAATGGTCCGTAGGTAAAGAATTATATATAGGAAGTGGTATTTCGGCCATCGGGAAAGTTTCGGGGTCACCCGGTATTGTACCGGGACCACTGGAAGGGTCCTGGGGGTCCACCGGGTGGGGCCACCCATCCCGGATGGCCCCATGGGCTGAAGTGGGGAGGGGAACCAGCCCATAGTGGGCTGGTGCGCCCCCCTAGGCCCACCCCCTACGCCTAGGGTTGAAACCCTAGGGTGGGGGGGGGGGGCGCCCCACTTGCCTTGGGGGGCACTCCACCCCCTTGGCCGCCGCCCCCCTTGGGAGATGGGATCCCCAAGGGCCGGCGCCCCCCCTGGGGGCCTATATAAAGGGAGTGGGGAGGGGGCAGCCGCACCCTGAAGTTCTGGCGCCTCCCTCCCCCTGCTACACCTCTTCCTCCTCCGTCACGTGCTTGGCGAAGCCCTGCCGGAGTGCTGCTGCTCCACCACCACCACGCCGTTGTGCTGCTGCTGGAGCCATCATCATCAACCTCTCCTTCCCCCTTGCTGGATCAAGAAGGAGGAGACGTCTCCCGTACCGTACGTGTGTTGAACACGGAGGTGCCGTCCGTTCGGTACTCGGTCATCGGTGATTTGGATCACGGCGAGTACGACTCCATCATCCACGTTCTAGTGAATGCTTCCGCACGCGATCTACAAGTGGTATGTAGATGCAATCTCTCTCCCATGACTCGTTGCTTAGATGAACTCATAGATGGATCTTGGTGAAACTGTAGGAAATTTTTTAATTTTCTGCAATGTTCCCCAACAGTGGCATCATGAGCTAGGTCTATGCGTAGTTCTCTTTTGCACGAGTAGAACACAATTTTGTTGTGGGCGTAGATCTTGTCGACTTGCTTGCCGCTACTAGTCTTATCTTGCTTCAGCGGTATTGTGGGATGAAGCGGCCCGGACCAACCTTACACGACGCTACGTGAGACCGGTTCCACCGATCGACATGCACTAGTTGCATAAGGTGGCTGGCGGGTGTCTGTCTCTCCCACTTTAGTTGGAGCGGATTCGATGAAAAGGTTCCTTATGAAGGGTAAATAGAAGTTGACTTGTGGTTATACGTAGGTAAGAAAAAGTTCTTGCTAGAACCCAATTGCAGCCACGTAAAAGATGCAACAACAATTAGAGGACGTCTAACTTGTTTTTGCAGTAATTGTCATGTGATGTGATATGGCCAGAAGTTGTGATGAATGATGAATGACATATTGTGATGTATGAGATCATGTTCTTGTAATAGGAATCACGACTTGCATGTCGATGAGTATGACAACCGGCAGGAGCCATAGGAGTTGTCTTTATTTTTGTATGACCTGCGAGTCATTGAAGAACGCCATGTAAATTACTTTACTTTATTGCTAAACGTGTTAGCCATAGAAGTAGAAGTAGTCGTTGGCGTGACAACTTCATGAAGACACGATGATGGAGATCATGATGATGGAGATCATGGTGTCATACCGGTGACAAGATGATCATGAAGCCCCGAAGATGGAGATCAATGGAGCTATATGATATTGGCCATATCATGTCACTACTATATAATTGCATGTGATGTTTATTATGTTTATGCATCTTGTTTACTTAGAACGACGGTAGTAAATAACATGATCCCTTACAACAATATCAAGAAGTGTTCTCCCCTAACCGTGCGCTGTTGCTAAAGTTCGTCGTTTCGAAGCACCACGTGATGATCGGGTGTGATAGATCCTTACGTTCACATACAACGGGTGTAAGACAGTTTTACACATGCAAAACACTTAGGGTTAACTTGACGAGCCTAGCATGTACAGACATGGCCTCGGAACACGGAGACCGAAAGGTCGAACACGAGTCGTATGGAAGATACGATCAACATGAAGATGTTCACCGACGATGACTAGTCCGTCTCACGTGATGATCGGACACGGCCTAGTCGACTCGGATCGTGTAACACTTAGATGACTAGAGGGATGTCTAATCTGAGTGGGAGTTCATTAAAATAATTTGATTAGATGAACTTAATTATCATGAACTTAGTCTAAAACCTTTGCAAATATGTCTTGTATATCAAATGGCCAACGCTCATGTCAACCTGAACTTCAACGCGTTCCTAGAGAAAACCAAGCTGAAAGATGATGGCAGCAACTATACGGACTGGGTCCGGAACCTGAGGATCATCCTCATAGCTGCCAGGAAACAATATGTCCTAGAAGGACCGCTAGGTGATGCACCCGTCCCCAGAGAACCAAGACATTATGAATGCTTGGCAGTCTCGTCTTGATGATTACTCCCTCGTTCGATGCGGCATGCTTTACAGCTTAGAACCGGGGCTCCAAAAGCGTTTTGAGCAACACGGAGCATATGAGATGTTCAAGAGCTGAAACTAGTTTTCCAAGCTCATGCCCGGTCGAGAGATATGAAGTCTCCGACAAGTTCTATAGTTGTAAGATGGAGGAAAACAGTTCGTCGGTGAACACATACTCAAAATGTGCAGGTTGCACAACCACTTTGTCCCACTGGACATAAACCTCACGGACGAGGCGGTCATTGACAGAATCCTTGATCGCTCCCACCAAGCTACAAGAGCTTTGTGATGAACTACAATATGCAGGGATGGTGAAGACCATTCCGAAGTATTCTCAATGCTGAAGTCGCAGAGGTTGAAATCAAGAAAGAACATCAAGTGTTGATGGTCAATAAAACCACTAAGTTCAAGAAGGGCAAGGGTAAGAAGAACTTCAAGAAGGACGGCAAGGATGTTGCGCGCCCGTAAGCAAGTTGCGGGAAGAAGTCAAAGAATGGACCCAAGCACGAGATGAGTGCTTTTATTGCAAGGGAAGGGTCATTGAAGCGGAACTGCCCCAAATACTTAGCGGATAAGAAGGCCGGCAACACTAAAGGTATATTTGATATACATGTAATTGATGTGTACCTTACCAAGACTCGTAGTAACTCCAGGTATTTGATACGGTGCCGTTGCTCATATTTGTAACTCACAGCAGGAGCTGCGGAATAAGCGGAGACTGGCGAAGGACGAGGTGACGATGCGCGTCGGGAATGGTTCCAAGGTCGATGTGATCGCCGTCGGCACGCTACCTCTACATTTACCTACGGGATTAGTTATAAACCTTAATAATTGTTATTTGGTGCCAAGTTTGAGCATGAACATTGTATCTGGATCTTGTTTGATACGAGATGGCTACTCATTTAAATCCGAGAATAATGGTTGTTCTATTTATATGAGAGATATGTTTTATGGTCATGCCCCTATGGTCAACGGTTTATTCTTAATGAATCTCGAGCGTAGTGTTACACATATTCATAGCGTGAATACCAAAAGATGTAAAGTTGATAACGATAGTCCCACATACTTGTGGCACTGCCGCCTCGGTCACATTGGTGTCAAGCGCATGAAGAAGCTCCATGCTGATGGACTTTTGGAGTCTCTCGATTATGTATCATTTGACACATGCGAACCATGCCTCATGGGCAAGATGACCAAGACTCCGTTCTCGGAACAATGGAGCGAGCAACCAACTTATTGGAAATCATACATACCGATGTATGCGGTCCAATGAGCGTTGAGGCTCATGGAGGATATTGTTATGTTCTCACTCTCACTGATGACTTGAGTAGATATGGGTATGTCTACTTAATGAAACACAAGTCTGAGACCTTTGAAAAGTTCAAGGAATTTCAGAATGAGGTAGAGAATCAACGTGACCGAAAGATAAAATTCCTATGATCAGATCGTGGAGGAGAATACTTAAGTCACGAATTTGGTACACACTTAAGGAAATGTGGAATCGTTTCACAACTCACGCCGCCTGGAACACCTCAGCGTAACGATGTGTCCGAACGTCGTAATCGCACTCTATTGGATATGGTGCGATCTATGATGTCTCTTACCGATTTACCGCTATCATTTTGGGGATACGCTCTAGAGACAGCTACATTCACTTTAAATAGGGCACCATCTAAATCCGTTGAGACGACACCATATGAATTATGGTTTGGGAAGAAACCTAAGCTGTCGTTTCTAAAAGTTTAGGGATGCGATGCTTATGTCAAGAAACTTCAACCTGAAAAGCTCGAACTCAAGTCGGAAAAATGCGTCTACATAGGATACCCTAAGGAAACCATTGGGTATACCTTCTACTTAAGACCCGAGGGCAAGATCTTTGTTGCCAAGAACGGATCCTTTCTGGAAAAAGAGTTTCTCTCGAAAGAAATAAGTGGGAGGAAAGTAGAACTCAATGAAGTACTACCTCTTGAACGGGATAGTAGTGCAGCTTAGGAAAATGTTCCTGTGATGCCTACACCAAGCGAAGAGGAAAATAATGATGATGATCAAGGTACTTGGATCAAGTTGCTCTTGAACTTCAGAGGTCCACAAGGACACGTTCCGCACAGTGAGTGGTACGGCAACCCTGTCCTGGAAATCATGTTGTTAGACAACGGTGAACCTTCAAACTATGAAGAAGCGATGGCGGGCCCGAATTCCAACAAATGGCTTGAAGCCATGCAATCCGAGATAGGATCCATGTATGAAAACAAAGTATGGACTTTGACAGACTTTCTCGATGATCGGCGAGCGATAGAAAACAAATGGATCTTTAAGAAGAAGACGGACGCGGATGGTAATGTCACCATCTATAAAGCTCGACTTGTCGCTAAGGGTTATCGGCAAGTTCAAGGGATTGACTACGATGAGACTTTCTCTCCCGTAGCGAAGCTTAAGTCCGTCCGAATCATGTTAGCAATTGCCGCATACTATGATTATGAGATATGGCAGATGGACGTCAAAACAGCGTTCCTTAACGGTTATCTTAAGGAAGAGCTGTATATGATGCAGCCGGAAGGTTTTGTTGATCCTAAGAATGCTAACAAAGTATGCAAGCTCCAGCGATCCATTTATGGGCTGGTGCAAGCATCTCGGAGTTGGAACATTCGCTTTGATGAGATGATCAAAGCGTTTGGGTTTATGAGACTTATGGAGAAGCCTGCGTTTACAAGAAAGTGAGTGGGAGCTCAGAGCATTTCTCATATTATATGTAGATGACATACTTTTGATGGGAAATGATATAGAACTCTTGGACAACATTAAGGCCTACTTGAATAAAAGTTTTTCAATGAAGGACCTTGGAGAAGCTGCTTATATATTAGGCATTAAGATCTATAGAGATAGATCGAGGCGCCTCATAGGTCTTTCACAAAGCACATACCTTGATAAGATTTTGAAGAAGTTCAAAATGGATCAGTCCAAGAAAGGGTTCTTGCCTGCATTGCAAGGTGTAAGATTGAGCTCGGCTCAATGTCCGACCACGACAAAAGATAAAGAAGAGATGGCGTCATCCCTATGCCTCGGCCATAGGTTCTATTATGTATGCCATCTGTGTACTGACCTGATGTAAACCTTGCTGTAAGTTTGGTAGGAAGGTACCAAAGTAATCCCGCAAGGAACACCGGACAACGGTCAAGAATATCCTGAAGTACCGAAAAGGACAAATGACATGTTTCTCGTTTATGGAGGTGACGAAGAGCTCGTCAGAAGGGTTACGTCGACGCTAGCTTCGACACAGATCTGGATGACTCTAAGTCACAAACCGGATACGTGTATATGTTGAATGGTGGAGCGAGAAGCTGGTGCAGCTGCAAGCGAAGCGTAGTGGTGGGATCTACATGTGAAGCGGAGTACATGGCAGCCTCGGAGGCAGCGCATGAAGCAATTTGGGTGAAGGAGTTCATCACCGACCTAGGAGTCATACCCAATGCGTCGGGGCCGATCAAACTCTTCTGTGACAACACTGGAGCTATTGCACTTGCCAAGGAGCCCAGGTTTCACAAGAAGACCAGGCACATCAAGCGTCGCTTCAACTCCATTCGTGAAAATGTTCAAGATGGGGACATAGAAATTTGCAAAGTGCATACGGATCTGAATGTCGCAGATCCGTTGACTAAACCTCTTCCGCGGACAAAACATGATCAACACCAGAACTCTATGGGTGTTCGATTCATCACAATGTAGCTAGATTATTGACTCTAGTGCAAGTGGGAGACTGTTGGAAATATGCCCTAGAGGCAATAATAAAAGGATTATTATTATATTTCCTTGTTCGTGATAATTGTCTTTTATTCATGCTATAATTGTATTATCTGGAAATCGTAATACATGTGTGAATACATAGACCACAATATGTCCCTAGTGAGCCTCTAGTTGACTAGCTCGTTGATCAATAGATAGTCATGGTTTCCTGATTATGGACATTGAATGTCATTGATAACGGGATCACATCATTAGGAGAATGATGTGATGGACAAGACCCAATCCTAAGCATAGCACAAGATCCTGTAGTTCGTTTTGCTAGAGCTTTTCCAATGTCAAGTATCTCTTCCTTAGACCATGAGATCGTGTAACTCCCGGATACCATAGGAGTGCTTTGGGTGTACCAAAGCGCCTGGCGTAATCGGGTGACTATAAAGGTGCATTACGGTATCTCCGAAAGTGTCATTGGGTTGACACGGATCGAGGCTGGATTTGTCACTCCGTATGACGGAGAGGTATCATTGGGCCCACTCGGTTGTGCATCATCATAATGAGCTCAAAGTGACCAAGTGTCAGTCACGGGATCATGCATTCTGATGCGAGTAAAGTGACTTGCCGTAACGAGATTGAGCGAGGTATTGGGATACCGACGATCGAATCTCGGGCAAGTAACATACCGATTGACAAAGGGAATTGTATACGGGATTGCTTGAATCCTCGACATCGTGGTTCATCTGATGAGATCATTGAGGAGCATGTGGGAGCCAACATGGATCCAGATCCCGCTGTTGGTTATTGCCCGAGAGCTGTCTCGGTCATGTCTACATGTCTCCCGAACCCATAGGGTCTACACACTTAAGGTTCGGTGACGCTAGGGTTGTATGAATATAAGTATGCAGTATACCGAATGTTGTTCGGAGTCCCGGATGAGATCCCGGACGTCACGAGGAGTTTCGGAATGGTCCGCAGGTAAATAATTATATATAGGAAGTGGTATTTCGGCCATCGGGAAAGTTTCGGGGTCACCCGGTATTGTACCGGGACCACAGGAAGGGTCCCGGGGGTCCACCGGGTGGGGCCACCCATCCCGGAGGGCCCCATGGGCTGAAGTGGGGAGGGGAACCAGCCCATAGTGGGCTGGTGCGCTCCCCTAGGCCCACCCCCTGCGCCTAGGGTTGAAACCCTAGGGTGGTGGGGGCGCCCCACTTGCCTTGGGGGGCACTCCACCCCCTTGGCCGCCGCCCCCCTTGGGAGATGGGATCCCCAGGGCGGCGCCCTCCCGGGGCCTATATAAAGGGAGTCGGGAGGGCAGCCGCACCTGAAGTTCTGGCGCCTCCTCCCCTGCTACACCTCTTCCTCCTCCGTCACGTGCTTGGCGAAGCCTGCCGAGTCTTGCTGCTCCACCACCACCACGCCCGTTGTCTGCTCTGGAGCCATCACCATCAACCTCTCCTCCCCCTTGCTGGATCAAGAAGGAGGAGGCGTCTCCCGTCTGCACGTGTGTTGAACGCGGAGGTGCCGTCCGTTCGGCACTCGGTCATCGGTGATTTGGATCACGGCGAGTACGACTCCATCATCCACGTTCTAGTGAACGCTTCCGCACGCGATCTACAAGTGGTATGTAGATGCAATATCTCTCCCATGACTCGTTGCTTAGATGAACTCATAGATGGATCTTGGTGAAACCGTAGGAAAAATTTTAATTTTCTGCAACGTTCCCCAACAAAAGGACACCGCAAGATTGAACCCAAAGCTAAGCACTTCTCCCATTGCAAGGAAGATCAATCTAGTAGGCCAAACCAAACTGATAATTCGAAGAGACTTGCAAATATAACCAATCATACATAAAAGAATTTAGAGAAGATTCAAATATTGTTCATAGATAAACTTGATCATAAACCCACAATTCATCAGTCTCAACAAACACACCGCAAAAGAAGATTACACCGAATAGATCTCCACAAGGGAGGGGGAGAACATTGTATTGAGATCCAAAAAGAGAGAAGAAGCCATCTAGCTAATAACTATGGACCCGAAGGTCTGAGGTAAACTACTCACACATCATCGGAGAGGCTATGGTGTTGATGTAGAAGCCCTCCGTGATCAATGCCCCCTCCGGTGGGACGCTGGAAAAGGCCCCAAGATGGGATCTCACAGGTACAGAAGGTTGCGGCGGTGGAATTAGGTTTTCGTGGATGCCTCTGTCGGTTTGGGGGCACGTAGGTATATATAGGAGGAAGAAGTACGTCGGTGGAGCAACGTGGGCCCCATGAGGGTGGAGGGCGCGCCCAGGGGGGTAGGCGCACCCCCCTACCTCGAGCCCTCCTGGTTGCTTTCTTGACATAGGGTCCAAGTCCTCTGGATCACGTTTGTTCCAAAAATCACGTTACCGAAGGTTTCATTCCGTTTGGACTCCGTTTGATATTCTTTTTTCTGCGAAACACTGAAATAGGCAAAAAACAGCAATTCTGGGCTGGGCCTCCGGTTAATAGGTTAGTCCCAAAAATAATATAAAAGTCAAAGCCCATTAATCATCTGAAACATAATATAATATAGCATGAAGCAATAAAAAATTATAGATACGTTGGAGACGTATCAGGCCCCAGAGCCTCCCGAGGCTCAAAGCCATGGCGGGTTGTGAGGAGCAGCCTCCCTGCCGCGTACCTTCAGCTGCCTCAACATCTCTTCATCAACAAAACCAGGTGACATTTTCCAAGTTCATTCAGCTGGGAGCGCCCCTTGGGCTGCATCATTCCCAGGCCGCGTGGGTCCGTCCCTGTGGCATGTATCCCATTTGCTTGTGTCTTTAGCTTACCTTGCTGGGGGCGCCCCTCGGGCTGCATCATCCCCAAGCCGCTTGATACGTCCATTTTGCATCATGCTTTTACATCAATATTTATTGCATTATGGGCTGTTGTTACACATTATGTCACAATACTTATGCCTATTCTCTCTTATTTTACGAGGTTTACATAAGGAGGGAGAATGCCGACAGTTGGAATTCTGGGCTGGAAAAGGAGCAAATATTAGAGACCTATTCTGCGCAACTCCAAAAGTCCTGAAACTCCACGGAAGTTGTTTTTGTAAATAATAAAAAATACTGAGTGGAAGAAATACCAGAGGGGGCCCACACCCTGGCCACGAGTGTGGGGGGCGCGTCCTACCCCCTGGGCGCGCCCCTGCCTCGTGGGCCCCCTGTTGGCCCTCCGGTGCCCATCTTCTGCTATATGAAGTCTTTCGTCCGAGAAAAAATCATAAGCAAGCTTTTGGGACGAGACTCCGCCGCTACGAGGCGGAACCTTGGCGGAACCAATCTAGGGCTCCGGCGGAGTTGTTCTGCCGGGGACACTTCCCTCCGGGAGGGGGAAATCATCGCCATCGTCATCACCAATGCTCCTCTCATCGGGAGGGGGCCAATCTCCATCAACATCTTCACCAGCACCATCTCCTCTCAAACCCTAGTTCATCTCTTGTATCCAATTCTTGTCTTTAAGTCTGGGATTGGTACTTGTAGGTTGCTAGTAGTGTTGATTACTCCTTGTAGTTGATGCTAGTTGGTTTATTTGGTGGAAGATCATATGTTCATATCCTATATGCATATTAATACTCCTCTTATTATGAACATGAATATGCTTTGTGAGTAGTTACGTTTGTTCCCGAGGACATGGGAGAAGTCTTGCTATTAGTAGTCATGTGAATTTGGTATTCGTTCGATATTTTGATGAGATGTATGTTGTCTCTCCTCTAGTGGTGTTATGTGAATGTAGACTACATGACACTTCACCATTATTTGGGCCTAGAGGAAGGCATTGGGAAGTAATAAGTAGATGATGGGTTGCTAGAGTGACAGAAGCTTAAACCCTAGTTTATGCGTTGCTTCGTAAGGGGCTGATATGGATCCATATGTTTCATGCTATGGTTAGGTTTACCTTAATACTTCGTTTGTAGTTGCGCATGCTTGCAATAGGAGTTAATCATAAGTGGGATGCTTGTCCAAGTAAGGATAGCACCCAAGCACCGGTCCACCCACATATCAAATTATCAAAGTACAGAACGTGAATCATACGAACGTGATGAAAACTAGCTTGATAATAATTCCCGTGTGTCCTCGGGAGCGTTTTTCTTTATATAAGAGTTTGTCCATGCTTGTCCTTTGCTACAAAAAGGATTGGGCCACCTTGCTGCACTTTATTTACTTTTGTTACTTGTTGCTCGTTACAAATTATCTTATCACGAAACTATCTGTTACCTATAATTCAGTGCTTGCAGAGAATACCTTGCTGAAAACCGCTTATCATTTCCTTCTGCTCCTCGTTGGGTTTGACACTCTTACTTATCGAAAGGACTATGATAGATCCCCTATACTTGTGGGTCATCAAGAATCTTTTCTGGCGCCGTTGCCGGGGAGTGAAGCGCCTTTGTGTAACATCCCAAATTTTCAATTTGGAATGTTATACATTAGGTCATCATGCATATCATATTTTCTCGCATTTTCCGATCCTAGAAATTTCGCGCAACTCAAGGACCCTCGGAGAGAGTTGGAAGTTTCATTATTTTCATATTTGGGATTTTCCAAATTTTGAAAATAGGATCATTGGATTTATTTAAATTATCTTCATAAAGTTTTTCCTATAAAAATATTTCGAGAGGGAATAATATGACTTTCCCAAGCAATTAGGAAAAATGAAGATATTATAAATAAACCAAATTTGGTTTTGGAAGATTTATTTTGCTTAGGCAAAAAAATGAGCATTTTAAAAATTTTATGCATGTATGTTGTTTTTAAAGTTCATTTTGTTCGACTCATTTTTAGGAGTCGGGGAAAATTTGTTTTATTTAAATCCGAGATCGTTTGGTATTTTTTTTTATTTTTTGTTTTGGTTTTAATTTTTATTAAAAAAAAACACAGCGCCCCCCCCCCTGGACCGAGGCCCAGCCGGCCCAAGCCAGCCAGGCCCAGGCCAGCGCCCACCCACCCGCCTCCTCCTCGCGCGCGCCTTGCCGCCCGAGTCCCGCCGCCAAGACGCCATCGCCGCCCGCCTGAGTCCCAGCCGGGACCCGGCGCCCTTGACCCCTCCCAAGCCACCGCCGCCTCCCTTTATAACCCCCGGCCCCTCTCTCTCCCCAACCCACCCTTGGAGCCGCCCGCCCCGAGCCCCGACTTGCCAGCCGCCGCCCCGCGCCGCGCCGACCCCGCCGCCCATGATGGGCCGCCGCCAAGCCGCCGCCTTGGACCCCACCCCTCGGCCTTGAACCCGCGGACCTCGCCGGTGATCGCCGGAGGTAGCCACCGCCGCCCCGCGCCGATTCGGTTTTTCCCCGTGAACCGTCCGGTTTATTTTAAAAAAAAAAAAAATATGTTTGGTTTTTTTTTAAAACCTAGATTGGTTTTTTTTCGGTTTTCTTATTTAACGAACGCTCACCGAACCGTTCGTTTTAGTGAACGTGTTCGTTGGATTCGTTCTGTTAACGAACGTTCGCTTTTTAACTCGTTCGTCGTTTTTTTTAATCGGAATTAATCCGTTATTTTCTGATTTAATTTCAGATCTGATTTTCAAAACTGTTTTATTTCTCGCTCGTTTATCGGAATCAGGTGATTCAAGCGCCTGGAGTTTCGTAACGAAACCGCCGTTCCGATTTCCCTACTTTCACAGAGTTTTGCTACTGTGAAAATTTGACCTAATTTCAGTTCGCTAAACCGAGACGTTCTCTCTCGAGTTTCGACTTTCGATGTTTATTTTGATTCGATTCTTTTGCGACCAGGGTTCTTAAGTTGAACTTTCTGGTTAGACCTTTTATTCGAGATTTCCCTATGCATTAGATGAGTACTTATTGTATGCTTGTTGTTTGTCTGCGTTAGATCACCGAGTCGCCGCTTGTTATTTGAATCTCTAGGACTCATGGATCATCGACAAGGCAAGTAACACTTGATCATACCTTTTCTCATACCCAGTTTTTATGCATTAGATCAAACCCTCAAACACTTGCATGATTAGGATCTAATTAAATTGTGGGTATTGGGAAGTAGATTGAGGTAGTACCTATTACTGTTTTACTTATGAAACCTTGGGAGTTACTTCTCGTTTGCTTGTTTATGCCATGCTATGCTAGTAGGCGTGGATTGGGTGAGTGAATATCCATGACAGATGTGAGATTGTTAATTAGTGGTTTATCTAAGGTGGCAACCTAAACACACATCTGGGTGGATTGAGGCACTGGTTTCCATCGAGGACTTACTGTATTTCTTGGACCGCCACCCGGGCTCTAAGGGATCATAAGAGTATTCAAACTGGAAACTTCCGTGTGCAGCCACAAGCCAATTATGGGCTCTGGCGTAGTTGACTAAGTCGTGCGAACTCTTACGGGTAGGCTAGCTGATGTAGGGGATGTAGGTTGGTACGGTCTACCCACATGTAAGGTGCTAAGCGCTTACGAAGACTATGTCTCGGTCATCCGTTTCTCAAACACCATGTAGTCACGAGAATCAAGCGGAGGCGATCGAGTCTTGTGGGGAAAAGTCATAAACCTCTGCAGAGTGTATAAACTAATCATGATTAGCCGTGTCCCGGTTATGGACAATTTGAGTATCCGGTACTTGATTATCATGTGAATCTCAACATGTTACTTCTAATAAAAGTTATTGGGTTTTGATGAGTATTTTAAATTGGGATTGAGGATGCTGTCAACCATTCTCAATGTTTAACAACCACCATGATAGCTAAATAAAATTATTCCTTTGATGTAGGGAAAAATCAGCTTTATGCAAATGTAACCGTAGAGCCTTACCACCAGCCATATATGCATGTAGTATAGGCTTATTCCTTCATTGCTCTTATGTGTTACATTGCCGGCATATTCCATGTCTGACCGTTTTGGGCTGCAACTTTTCACGTTGCAGACTTTTTGAATGACGAGTAAGGTGTTAGGTCGTGGTTCTATACTCATGATGCCGTTGGAGTTGATGGACTCGCTTATCTTCCAAGCCTTCGCTGTTATTATTAGATGGCCTTAAGCCATATTATTGTATTCAGTTCCCTTGTGGACAACGATGTAATAAGTGTGTGATTGCTACTCTGCTATAAATCCTTCGAAGTACTGTGTGGTGTCAGCATTACTGATCCAGGGATGACACTGAGCACAGAGACTTGATCCATTTGGGTCTGGTCGCTACACTTTGGTAGGTGGAATTTGGTAAGGAAAAATTTATATAGTGTGCTGAAATTTATTGTCACTTGTTACTATGGAAAGTAATCCTCTGAGGGGCTTGTTCGAGGTATCTTCACCCCGACCAGTAGAGCAAAGAGTTGCTCCTCAACCTACTGAACCTACTGAACCTACTGAAAATGAAAATGTCTACTTTGAAATTCCTTCGGGTATGATAGAAAAACTGCTAGCTAATCCTTTTGCAGGAGATGGAACATTACATCCTGATGAGCACCTGATATATGTGGATGAAGTTTGTGGATTATTTAAGCTTGCAGGTATGCCCAATGATGTTATCAAGAAGAAGGTCTTCCCTTTATCTTTGAAGGGAGATGCATTGACATGGTATAGGCTATGTGGTGATATGGGATCATGGAACTACAAATGATTGAAATTGGAATTTCATCAGAAGTTTTATCCTATGCATCTTGTTCATCGTGATCGCAATTATATATATAATTTTTGGCCTCGCGAAGGAGAAAGCATCGATCAAGCTTGGGGGAGGCTTAATTCAATGTTATATTCATGCCCCAATCATGAGCTCTCAAGAGAAATGATTATTCAAAAAATTTATGCTCAGCTTTCTGATAACAATCGCACCATGCTCGATACTTCTTGTGTTGGCTCTTTTATGATGAAGACTATTGAATTCAAATGGGATTTATTGGAAAGAATTAAATGCAACTCTGAAGATTGGGATCTCGAAGAAGGTAAGGAGTCAGGTATGACACCTAAGTTTGATTCTGTTAAATCTGTTATGGTTACCGATGTTTTTCGTAAATTTAGCACTAAATATGGACTTGACTCAGAGATAGTAGCTTATTTTTGTGAATCTTTTGCTACTCATGTTGATCTCCCTAAGGAGAAGTGGTTTAAATATCATCCTCCCATAGAAGTAAAAGTAGTTGCACCTATTAAAGTTGAAGAAAAGACTATCACTTATAATGATCCTATTGTTCCTACTGCTTATGTTGAGAAACCACCTTTCCCTGTTAGAATAAAGGATCATGCTAAAGCTTCAACTGTGGTTCGTAAAAGCAATATTAGAACTTATACACCTCTTGAGCAAGTTAAAGTTGAACCTAATATTGCTATTGTTAAAGATCTCTTGGCCGATAATATTGATGGGCATGCTATTTATTTCTGCGACGAAACTGCTAGAGTTGCTAAACCTTGTGATAAAGATAAACATAGACCTGTGGTAGGCATGCCTGTTATTTCTGTTAAAATAGGAGATCATTAACATGGGTGCTAGTGCTAGTGCAATACCTATTGACTTATATAAAGAAATTATGCATGATATTGCACCTGCTGAGTTAGAAGATATTGATGTCAGAATTAAACTTGCCAATAGAGATACTATATCACCAATTGGGATTGTTAGAGATGTTGAAGTCTTATGTGGGAAAACTAAATATCTGGATGATTTTCTCGTTCTTGGTTCCCCACAAGATAGCTTTTGTCCCATTATATTTGGTAGACCCTTCTTGAACACTGTTAATGCTAAGATATACTGCAAAAAGGACGTTGTTACTGTTGGTTTGGATGATATGTCTCATGAGTTCAACTTTTCTAAATTTCGTAAACAACATCGTGAAGAGGAATTACCTAGTAAGGATGAAATTATTGGTCTTGCTTCTATTGCCGTACCTCCTAGTGATCCTTTAGAACAATATTTGCTAGACCATGAAAATGATATGTTTATGAATGAAAGAAGGGAAATAGATGAAGTGTTCTTTAAACAAGGACCTATTCTGAAACACAACTTGCCTGTTGAAATCCTAGGGGATCCTCCTCCACCTAAGGGTGATCCCGTGTTTGAGCTTAAACCATTGCCTGATACTCTTAAATATGCTTATCTTGATGAAAATGAGATATATCCTGTTATTATTAGTGCTAAGCTTTCAGAGAAGGAGGAAGAAAAATTATTGAAAACTCTAAAGAAGCATCGTGCTGCTATTGGATATACTCTTGATGATCTTAAGGGCATTAGTCCCACTCTATGTCAACACAAAATAAATTTGGAGAAAGATGCCAAACCAATTATTGATCACCAACGACGGCTAAATCCTAAGATGAAAGAAGTGGTAAGAAAGGAAATACTAAAGCTCCTTGAGGCAGGTATAATTTATCCTGTTGCTGATAGTCAGTGGGTAAGTCCTTCCATTGTGTCCCTAAGAAGGGAGGTATTATCGTCGTTCCTAATGATAAAGATGAATTGATTCATAAAGAATTATTACAGGTTATAGGATGGTAATTGATTTCCGCAAATTAAATAAAGCTACTAAAAAAGATCATTACCCCTTACCTTTCATTGATCAAATGCTAGAAATATTATCCAAACATACACATTTTTGCTTTCTAGATGGTTATTCTGGTTTCTCTCAAATACCTGTGTCAGCTGATGATCAAGCTAAGACCACATTTACTTGCCCTTTCGGTACCTTTGCTTATAGACGTATGCCTTTTGGTTTATGTAGTGCACCTGCTACCTTTCAAAGATGCATGATGGCTATATTCTATGACTTTTGTGAAAAGATTTGTGAGGTTTTCATGGACGATTTCCCCGTCTATGGATCCTCCTTTGATGATTGCTTGAGCAACCTTGATCGAGTTTTGCAAAGATGTGAAGACACTAACCTTGTCTTGAACTGGGAAAAGTGCCACTTTATGGTTAATGAAGGCATTGTCTTGGGGCATAAAATTTCTGAAAGAGGTATTGAAGTTGATAAAGCTAAAGTTGATGCTATTGAAAAGATGCCCTATCCCAAGGACATCAAAGGTATAAGAAGCTTCCTTGGTCACGCCGGATTTTATAGGAGGTTCATTAAGGACTTCTAAAAAATGTCTCGGCCTCTGACTAATTTATTACAAAAAGATATACCATTTGTCTTTGATGATGATTGTGTAGAAGCATTTGAAATACTTAAGAAAGCATTGATTTCGGCACCTATCGTTCAGCCACCTGATTGGAATTTACCCTTTGAAACTACGTGTGATGCTAGTGATTATGCTGTAGGTGCTGTTCTAGGGCAAAGAGTTGATAAGAAATTAAATGTTATTCAATATGCTAGTAAAACTCTAGACAATGCCCAGAGAAATTATGCTACTACTGAAAAGGAATTCTTAGCAGTTGTGTTTGCTTGTGATAAGTTCAGACCTTATATTGTTGATTCTAAAGTAACTATTCACACTGATCATGCTGCTATTGAATATCTTATGGAAAAGAAAGATGCTAAACCTAGACTTATTAGATGGGTTCTCTTGCTACAAGAATTTGATTTGCATATTATTGATAGAAAGGGAGCTGAGAACCCCGTGGCAGACAACTTGTCTAGGTTAGAGAATGTTTTTGATGACCCACTACCTATTGGTGATAGCTTTCCTGATGAACAATTAAATGTCATAAATGCTTCTCGTATTGCTCCATGGTATGCTGATTATGCTAATTACATTGTTGCTAAATTTATACCACCTAGTTTCACATACCAGCAAAAGAAAAAGTTCTTCTATGATTTGAGACATTACTTTTGGGATGACTCACATCTTTATAAAGAAGGAGTAGATGGTGTCATTAGGCGTTGTGTACCCGAGCATGAACAGGAACAGATCCTACGCAAGTGTCACTCCGAGGCTTATGGAGGACACCATGCTGGAGATAGAACTGCACATAAGGTATTGCAATCCGGTTTTTATTGGCCTACTCTCTTCAAGGATGCCCGTAAGTTTGTCTTATCCTGTGATGAATTTCAAAGAATTGGTAATATTAGTAGACCTCAAGAAATGCCTATGAATTATTCACTTGTTATTGAACCATTCGATGTTTGGGGCTTTGATTATATGGGACCGTTTCCTGCCACTAATGGATATACACATATTTTAGTTGCTGTTGATTACGTTACTAAGTGGGTAGAAGCTATTCCAACTAGTAGTGCTGATTGATGTCTACCACACAACCTTCTTCTTGTAGATGTTGTTGGGCCTCCAAATACAGAGGTTTGTAGGACAGTAGCAAATTTCGCTCAAGTGGATGACCTAAGGTTTATCAATCCGTGGGAGGCGTAGGATGAAGATGGTCTCTCTCAAGCAACCCTGCAACCAAATAACAAAGAGTCTCTTGTGTCCCCAACACACCCAATACAATGGTAAATTGTATAGGTGCACTAGTTCGGCGAAGAGATGGTTATACAAGTGCAATATGGATAGTAGATATAGGTTTTTGTAATCTGAAATAATAAAAACAGCAAGGTAACAAGTGATAAACGTGAGCGTAAATGGTATTGCAATGATAGGAAACAAGGCCTAGGGTTCATACTTTCACTAGTGCAAGTTCTCTCAACAATAATAACATAATTGGATCACATAACTATTCCTCAACATGCAACAAAGAGTCACTCCAAAGCCACTAATAGCGGAGAACAAACGTAGAGATTATGGTAGGGTACGAAACCACCTCAAAGTTATTTTTCCAATCAATCCGGTGGGGTATTCCTATAAGTGTCACAAACAGCCCTAGAGTTCATACTAGAATAAAACCTTAAGATACAAATCAACCAAAACCCTAATGTAACCTAGATACTCCATTGTCACCTCAAGTATCCGTGGGCATGATTATACGACATGCATCACATAATCTCAGATTCATCCAACCAACATAAAAGTACTTCAAAGAGTGCCCCAAAGTTTCTACCGGAGAATCAAGAACGTGTGCCAACCCCTATGCATAGGTTCATGGGCGGAACCCGCAAGTTGGTCACCAAAACATACATCAAGTGGCACATGATATCCCATTGTCACCACGGATAAGCACGGAAGGACATACATCAAGTGTTCTCATAAAAGACTCAATCCGGTAAGATAACTTCAAAAGGGGAAACTCAATTCATCACAAGAGAGTAGAGGGGGAGAAACATCATAAGATGCAACTACAATAGCAAAGCTCGGGATACATCAAGATCATGCCATAGAGAGAACACGAGAGAGAGAGAGATCAAACACATAGCTACTGGTACATACCCTCAGCCCCGAGGGTGAACTACTCCCTCCTCGTCATGGATAGCACCGGGATGATGAAGATGGCCACCGGTGAGGGTTCCCCCTCCGGCAGGGTGCCGAAACGGGCTCCCGAGAGGTTTTTGGTGGCTACAGAGGCTTGCGGCGGCGGAACTCCCGATCTATCTTCTGTTCTGGAAGTTTTACGATACGTAGGTATATATGGGTGAAGGGAGTACGTTAGGGGAGCCACGAGGGCCCCACGAGGCAGGGGGCACGCCCCCCACCCTCGTGAGCACCTCCCTCATCTCCTGACATAGGGTCCAAGTCTATCTGGTAGGTTTCCTTCCAAAAATAACTTCTCCAGTTGATTTCGTTCCGTTTCGACTCCGTTTGATATTCCTTTACTTCAAAATAGTGAAATAGACAAAAAACTGCAAATCTGGGATGGGCCTCCGGTTAATAGGTTAGTCCCAAAAGTAATATAAAAGTGGAAAATAAAGCCCAATATTGCCCAAAACAGTAAATAATATAGCATGGAGCAATAAAAAATTATAGATACGTTGGAGACGTATCAATCATCCCCAAGCTTAATTCCTGCTCGTCCTCGAGTAGGTAAATGATAAAAAAGATAATTTTTGATGTGGAATGCTAGTTGGCATAATTTCAATGTAATTCTTCTTACTTGTGATATGAATATTCAAATCCAAAAGATTCAAGACAAAAGTTCATATTGACATAAAAATAATAATACTTCAAGCATACTAACTAAGCAATTATGTCTTCTCAAAATAACATGGCCAAAGAAAGTTATCCCTACAAAATCATATAGTCTGGCTATGCTCTATCTTCACCACACAAAGTATTTAAATCATGCACAACCCCGATGACCAGCCAAGCAATTGTTTCATACTTTTGACATTCTCAAAACTTTTTCAATCTTCACGCAATACATGAGCGCGAGCCAAGGACATAGCACTATAGGTGGAATAGAATGGTGGTTGTGGAGAATACAAAAAGAGGGGAAGATAGTCTCACATCAACTAGGCATATCAACGGGCTATGGAGATGCCCGTCAATAGATATCAATGTGAGTGAGTAGGGATTGCCATGCAACGGATGCACTAGAGCTATAAGTATATGAAAGCTCAACAAAAGAAACTAAGTGGGTGTGCATCCAACTCGCTTGCTCATGAAGACCTAGAGCATTTTGAGGAAGCCCATCATTGGAATATACAAGCCAAATTCTATAATGAAAAATGCCCACTAGTATATGAAAGTGACAAAATGAGAGACTCTCTATCATGAAGATCTTGGTGCTACTTTGAAGCACAAGTGTGGTAAAAGGATAGTAGCATTTTACCTTCTCTCTTTTTCTCTCATTTTTTTATTTTTTTATTTGGGCCTTTTCTCTTTTTTTATGGCCTCTTTTTTTCATTTTTCTTTTTTATTATTATTTTTCGTCCGGAGTCTCATCCCGACCTGTGGGGGAATCATGGTCTCCATCATCCTTTCCTCACTTGGGACAATGCTCTAAAGAATGATGATCATCACACTTCTATTTTTCTTACAACTCAACAATTACAACTCGATACTTAGAACAAAATATGACTCTACAGGAATGCCTCCAGCGGTGTACCGGGATGTGCAATGACTCATGAGCGACATGTATGAAAGAATTATGAACGGTGGCTTTGCCACAAATACGATGTCAACTACATGACCATGCAAAGCAATATGACAATGATGAAGCGTATCATAAGAACGGAACGGTGGAAAGTTGCATGGCAATATATCTCGGAATGGCTATGGAAATGCCATGATAAGTAGGTATGGTGGCTGTTTTGAGGAAGGTATATGGTGGGTGTATGATACCGGCAAAAGGTGCGCGGTATTAGAGAGGCTAGCAATGGCGGAAGGAAGGAAAAGTGCATATAATCCATGGACTCAACATTAGTCATAAATAAATCATATACTTATTGCAAAAATCTAGAAGTTATCAAAGCAAAGTATTACACGCATGCTCCTAGGGGATAGATTGGTAGGAAAAGACCATCGCTCGTCCCCGACCGCCCCTCATAAGGAAGACAATCAATAAATAAATCATGCTCCGACTTCATCACATAAAGGTTCACCATACGTGCATGCTACGGGAATCACAAACATTAACACAAGTATTTCTCAAATTCACAACTAATCAACTAGCATGACTCTAATATCACCATCTTCATATCTCAAAACAATTATCAAGCATCAATCTTTTCTTAGTATTCAACACACTCATAAGAATTCTTACAAATCTTGTATGCTTAGCATATTATGATTATTTAAGAAAATTAACATGCTATTTAAGACTCTCAAAATAATATAAGTGAAGCATGAGAGATCAATAGTTTCTTTAAAACAAATCCACCACCGTGCTCTAAAAGATCTAAGTGAAGCACTAGAGCAAAAAACAAACTACTCCAAAAGATATAAGTGAAGATCAATGAGTAGTCGAATAATTATGTAACTATGTGAAGACTCTCTAACAGTAAGGAATTTCAGATCTTGGTATTGTATTCAAACATCAAGCAAAACAAAATAAAATGACAATGCAAGGATAGCACAACCCATGTGAAGAAGCAAAAACTTAGGCTCAACCGATACTAACCGATAGTTGTTGAAGAAGAAAGGTGGGATGCCTACCGGGACATCCCCAACCTTAGATGCTTGAGACTTCTTAAAATTTTATCTTGGGGTGCCTTGGGCATCCCCAAGCTTGAACTTTTGTGTCTTCCTTAATTCCTCTCATATCATGGTTTCTCTTTTTATCAAAAGCTTCATCCACACCAAACTCAACAAGAACTCGTGAGATAGGTTAGTATAAACCAATGCAAAACCTTATCATTTTCTACTGTAACAAATCAAAAAAATTATTATTCAACATTGCATAATGCCTCTGCATATTTAATACTCCTATCCTCAAATAGAATCATTAAACAAGCAAGCATATGCAAACAATGCAAACATAACAACAATCTGCCAAAACAGTATAGTCTGTGAAGAATGCAAGAGTATCAATACTTCCCTAACTCCAAAAAGTATGAACTAAAATTCCCACTGTAATAAATTTATAAGAGCTCAATATGCAAAAAGATTCAACATTATACCACTCTCTGAATTTTCTAGGGAATTTTTGCAACATCGGTAAACTTTCTGTTTTCAAACAGCAATATGTATACTAGCAAAATAAGCATGGCAAAGGCTATCCTTGACTTTTTTTATTGAAACTAAAGATGCAAAACATTATTATAAATAACAGCAAGCAAATACTAATCAAATAAAAGGATGCTCCAAGCAAAACACATATCATGTGGTGAATAAAAATATAGCTCCAAGTAAAGTTACCGATGAACGAAGACGAAAGAGGGGATGCCTTCCGGGGCATCCCCAAGCTTAGGTTCTTGGTTGTCCTTGAATATTACCTTGGGGTGCCTTGGGAATCCCCAAGATTAGTCTCTTTCCACTCCTTATTCCATAGTCCATCGAATCTTTACCCAAAACTTGAAAACTTCACAACACAAAACTTAACAGAGAACTCGTGAGCTCCGTTAGCGAAACAAAACAAAACACCACTTCAAGGTACTGTAATGAACTCATTCTTTATTTATATTGGTGTTAAACCTACTGTATTCCAACTTCTCTATGGATCATAAACTATTTTACTAGCCATAGATTCATCAAAATAAGCAAACAACATACGAAAAACAGAATCTGTCAAAAACAGAACAGTCTGTAGTAATCTGTAACTAACACAAACTTCTGGAACTCCAAAAATTATAAAATAAATTGGTGGACCTGAGGAATTTGCCTAGTAATCCTATGCAAAAATAATCAACTAAATAGCACTCTCCAGTAAAAAGTTGAAGCAAATCCCGTGAGCGCTAAAGTTTCTGTTTTTTACAGCATGATCATAAAGACTTCACCAAGTCTTCCCAAAGGTTCTACTTGGCACAAACACTAATTAAAACACAAAACCATATCTAAACAGAAGCTAGATGGATTATTTATTCCTAAACAGAACCAAAAATCAAGAAACTAAAATAAAATTGGGTTGCCTCCCAACAAGCGCTATCATTTAACGCCCCTAACTAGGCATTATGATTTCAATGATGCTCACATAAAAGATAAGAATTGAAACATAAAGGGAGCATCATGAAGAATATGACTAGCGCATTTAATTCTAACCCACTTCCTATGCATAGGGATTTTGTGAGCAAACAACTTATGGTAACAATAATCAACTTTCATAGGAAGGTAAAACAAGCATAACTTCAAAACTTTAAGCACATAGAGAGGAAACTTGATATTATTGCAATTCCTACAAGCATATATTCCTCCCTCATAATAATTTTCAGTAGAATCATGAATGAATTCAACAACATAACCAGCACCTAAAGCATTCTTTTCATGATCTACAAGCATAGAAATTTTATTACTCTCCACATAAGCAAAATTCTTCTCATTCGGGATAGTGGGAGCAAACTCAACAAAATAACTATCATGTGATTGAAAATTAAGATCAAGATGAAAAGTTTCATGGTTATCATTATTCTATAAAGCATATGTGTCATCACAATAATCATCATAGATAGGAGGCATGCTTCCATCATAGTAAATTTGCTCATCAAAGCTTGGGGGACAAAAAATATCATCTTCATGAAACATAGCTCGCCAAGCTTGTGGCTTTGCATATCATTAGCATCATGGATATTCAAGGAATTCATACTAACAACATTGCAATCATGCTCATCACTCAAAGATTTAGTGCCAAAAATTTTAATGCATTCTTCTTCTAACACTTGGGCACAATTTTCCTTTCCATCATACTCACGAAAGATATTAAAAAGACGAAGCGTATGAGACAAACTTAACTCCATTTTTATGGTAGTTTTGTTTTATAAACTAAACTAGTGATAAAACAAGAAACAAAAAGATTCGATTGCAAGATCTAAAGATATACCTTCACTTACCTAGCCTCCCCGGCAACGGCGCAAGAAATGAGCTTGATGTCTACTACACAACCTTCTTCTTGTAGAAGTTGTTGGGCCTCCAAGTACAGAGGTTTGTAGGACAGTAGCAAATTTCCCTCAAGTGGATGACCTAAGGTTTATCAATCCGTGGGAGGCGTAGGATGAAGATGGCCTCTCTCAAGCAACCCTGCAACCAAATAACAAAGAGTCTCTTTTGTCCCCAACACACCCAATACAATGGTAAATTGTATATGTGCACTAGTTCGGCGAATAGATGGTGATACAAGTGCAATATGGATAGTAGATATAGGTTTTTGTAATCTGAAATAATAAAAACAGCAAGGTAACAAGTGATAAACGTGAGCATAAACGGTAGTGCAATGATAGGAAACAAGGCCTAGGGTTCATACTTTCACTAGTGCAAGTTCTCTCAGCAATAATAACATAATTGGATCACATAACTATCCCTCAACATGCAACAAAGAGTCACTCCAAAGCCAATAATAGCGGAGAACAAATGTAGATATTATGGTAGGGTACGAAACCACCTCAAAGTTATTCTTTCCAATCAATCCGGTGGGCTATTCCTATAAGTGTCACAAACAGCCCTAGAGTTCGTACTAGAATAACACCTTAAGATACAAATCAACCAAAACCCTAATGTCACCTAGATACTCCATTGTCACCTCAAGTATCCGTGGGCATGATTATACGATATGCATCACATAATCTCAGATTCATCCAACCAACATAAAAGTACTTCAAAGAGTGCCCCAAAGTTTCTACCGGAGAATCAAGAACGTGTGCCAACCCCTATGCATAGGTTCATGGGCGGAACCCGCAAGTTGGTCACCAAAACATACATCAAGTGGCACATGACATCCCATTGTCACCACGGATAAGCACGACAAGACATACATCAAGTGTTCTCATAGAAGACTCAATCCAATAAGATAACTTCAAAAGGGTAAACTCAATTCATCACAAGAGAGTAGAGGGGGAGAAACATCATAAGATCCAACTACAATAGCAAAGCTCGGGATACATCAAGATCGTGCCATAGAGAGAACACGAGAGGGAACACGAGAGAGAGAGAGATCAAACACATAGCTACTGGTACATACCCTCAGCCCCGAGGGTGAACTACTACCTCCTCGTCATGGATAGTGCCGGGATGATGAAGATGGCCACCGGTGAGGGTTCCTCCTCCGGCGGTGTCAAACGGGCTCCGAGAGGTTTTGGTGGCTCTGAGAGGCTGCGCGGCGGAACTCCCGATATATCTTCTGTTCTGGAAGTTTTACGATACGTAGGTATATATGGGTGAAGGGAGTACGTCAGGGGAGCCACGAGGGCCCCATGAGGCAGGGGGGCACGCCCTAGGGGGGTGGGCGCGCTCCCCACCCTCGTGAGCACCTCCCTCATCTCCTTACGTAGGGTCCAAGTCTATCTGGTAGGTTTCCTTCCAAAAATAACTTCTCCAGTTGATTTCGTTCCGTTTCGACTCCGTTTGATATTCCTTTTCTTCGAAATACTGAAATAGGCAAAAAACAACAAATCTGGGCTGGGCCTCCGGTTAATAGGTTAGTCCCAAAAGTAATATAAAAGTGGAAAATAAAGCCCAGTATTGCCCAAAACAGTAAATAATATAGCATGGAGCAATCAAAAATTATAGATACGTTGGAGACGTATCACTGATCATAACACCTCTATTAAGATGCTTAAAGAAGTTATTTTTCCGAGGTTTGGAGTCCCTAGATATTTAATGACTGATGGTGGTTCACATTTTATTCATGGTGCTTTCCGTAAAATGCTTGCTAAGTATGATGTTAATCATAGAATTGCATCTCCTTATCACCCACAGTCTAGGTCAAGTAGAATTGAGTAATAGAGAGCTCAAATTAATTTTGCAAAAGACTGTTAATAGATCTAGAAAGAATTGGTCCAAGAAACTGGATGATGCATTATGGGCATATAGAACTGCATATAAAAATCCTATGGGTATGTCTCCGTATAAAATGGTTTATGGAAAAGCTTGTCACTTACCTCTCGAACTAGAACATAAGGCATATTGGGCCATTAAAGAGCTCAACTATGATTTCAAACTTGCCGGTGAGAAGAGGTTATTTGACATTAGCTCACTTGATGAATGGAGAACCCAAGGCTATGAGAATGCCAAGTTGTTTAAAGAAAAAGTTAAAAGATGGTATGACAAAAGTATACAAAAGCGCGAGTTTAATGTAGGTGATTATGTATTGCTATACAACTCTCGTTTAAGATTTTTTGCAGGGAAACTTCTCTCTAAATGGGAAGGTCCTTACGTTATCGAGGAGGTCTATCATTCCGGTGCCATAAAAATCAACAACTTCGAGGGCACAAATCCGAAGGTGGTGAACGGTCAAAGAATTAAACATTATATCTCAGGTAATCCTATAAATGTTGAACCAATGTTATTGAAACCGTAACCCCGGAGGAATACATAAGGGACACTTTCCAGAACGTTTCAGACTCCGAAAAGGAATAGGTATGTGGTACAGTAAGTAAACCGACTCCAAAACAGTCCTAATGGCAATTTTTCTCTGTTTTGGAATATTTAGAAAAATAGAAAAATAAGAAGCAGTTCGGGAAGGACACGAGGGCTCCACGAGGGTGGAGGGCGCGCCCTACCCCCCCTGGGCGCACCCCCCTGTGTCGTGGGCACCTCGTGCACTCTCCGGACTCCGTTTTCTTGCACGATACGTATTTTGGTCGATTAAAATTCATTATATAATCTCCCGAAGGTTTTGACTCCTGTATCACGCAATTATCCTCTGTTCTTGTTTCGAGCTATTTTCTGTCAGGGTTGTTAAGGCCAGGCATCATGTCGTCCCCCCTCCTCCAACAATGGTGACAACCATGCTTGGCTGATGAAGATAGAGCTGAAGAGGGAAGAACCCATGGAGATCAACAAGGATGAAGGGATCAAGAAGGCCACGGAGGACCAAGTTCCGGCAACAGAAGACATCCTTCAACTTGATCACAATCTTCTTACCCCAACTGAGATCGAAGCTTTCAAGATGATTGAGTTAGCTCGTATACAAAACAAGTATCTCACACATGAAAATATTTTGTTGAAGGAGCATATCGTTGCACTCAAGGGCATTATCCGCAAGTTGGAGGATCTCTTACGCTCGATGTGTGACTACCCACCATCACCACCATCTTCTTCACCAGCAAAGGAGACATAATCACATGGGTATGGGCACTCCCCTTGGCAACTGCCAAGCTTGGGAGAGGTGCCCCGGTATCGTATCACCACCACATCTCCTATCTTTACCGTTTTTCTTAGTTCGATCCTTTTAGTAATATCTTGATCTAGTAGAATAAAGTTTTTGGTATGATCTAGTTTTGAGTTTTGCTTTATGATCCCTTTATGTAATCGAGTCTGTGAGTTATATAATAAAGATTAGTGTTGAGTCAAGGGCTTGATTATTTTGCTATGATCTTGAGTGAATAAAAAGAAAAAGAAAGAATAAAAAGAAATAAAAAGAGATCATATTGATCTTATGGATAGTAATGACTTCACATAGAAAGAGTATGATGATTAAAAGTTGTTGAGAGCTGACAAACATAGCTTTGGTCATCGTTGCAATTAATAGGAAGTAGTAAAGAAAGGGAGGTTTCACATATAAATATACTATCTTGGACATCTTTTATGATTGTGAGCACTCATTAAAATATGACATGATAAAGAGTTGATGTTGGACAAGGAAGACAACGTAATGGGTTATGTTTTCTTATATCTGAGATAAAGTATATTGTCATGGATCATCCAACATGTTGAGCTTGCCTTTCCCCCTCATGCTAGCCAAATTATTTGCACCAAGTAGAGATACTACTTGTGCTTCCAAAAAACCCTTAAACCCAGTTTTGCCATGAGAGTCCACCATATCTACCTATGGATTGAGTAAGATCCTTCAAGTAAGTTGTCATCGGTGCAAGCAATAAAAATTGCTCTCTAAATATGTATGATTGACTGGTGTGGAGGAAATAAGCTTTATACGATCTTGTGATGTGGAAGAAATAAAAGCGACGGACTGCATAATAAAGGTCCCTTTCGCATTAAGATTCTTTGCATCCAACTCTGAAAGCGCATGGCAACCTCTGCTTCCCTCTGCGAAGGGCCTATCTTTTACTTTTATCTTCTACCTTATGCAAGAGTCATGGTGATCTTCACCTTTCCTATTTACATTTTATCCTTTGGAAAACACAGTGTGTTGGAAAGATCTTGACATATATATCTAATTGGATGTAAGTTAGCATGAACTATTATTGTTGACATTACCCTTGAGGTAAAAGGTTGGGAGCCGAAACTATAAGCTCCTATCTTTCTCTGTGTCCGACTAAAACTCCGTAACCACAAGTATTGCGTGAGTGTTAGCAATTTTGAAAGACTAAATGATAGTTGAGTATGTGGGCTTGCTGAAAAGCTCTGACATAGAATCTTTATGATGTTAAGATAAATTGCAATTGCTTCAATGACTGAGACTATAGTTTGTTGATTCTCAATGAATTTCTGATTCATACTTTTCATTGTGAATAGATCATTACTTGAGCATAAGAATGATCATGATGCCCTCATGTTCGTATTTTATTTTATCGACACCTCTACCTCTAAACATGTGGACATATTCATCGTTATCGGCTTCCGCTTGAGGACAAGCGAGGTCTATGCTTGGGGGAGTTGATATGTCCATTTTGCATCATGTTTTTATATTGATATTTATTGCATTATGGGTTGTTATTACACATTATGTCACAATAATTATGCCTATTCTCTCTTATTTTACAAGGTTTACATAAGGAGGAGAATGCGGCACTGGAATTCAAAGGTGGAAAAGGAGCAAATATTAGAGACCTATTTCGCACAACTCCAAAAGTCCCGAAACTCCACGGAAGTTGTTTTGGAAATAATAAAAATACTGAGCGGAAGAAATACGGAGGGGCCCACACCCTGGCCACGAGGTGGGGGCGCGCCTACCCCAGGGCGCGCCTGCCTCGTGGGCCCCCTGCTGGCCCTCCGGTGCCCATCTTCTGCTATGTGAAGTCTTTCATCCGAGAAAAAAAAATCATAAGCAAGCTTTCGGGACGAGACTCCGCCGCCACGAGGCGGAACCTTGGCGGAACCAATCTAGGGCTCCGGCGAAGCTGTTCTGCCGGGGACACTTCCCTCCGGGAGGGGGAAATCATCACCATCGTCATCACCAACGCTCCCCCCATCGGGAGGGGGCTAGTCTCCATCAACATCTTCACCAACACCATCTCCTCTCAAACCCTAGTTCATCTCTTGTATCCAATTCTTGTCTCTAAGTCTGGGATTGGTACTTGTAGGTTGCTAGTAGTGTTGATTACTCCTTGTAGTTGATGTTAGTTGGTTTATTTGGTGGAAGATCATATGTTCAGATCCTATATGCATATTAATACTCCTCTGATTATGAACATGAATATGCTTTGTGAGTAGTTACGTTTGTTCCCGAGGACATGGGAGAAGTCTTGCTATTAGTAGTCATGTGAATTTGGTATTCGTTCGATATTTTGATGAGATGTATGTTGTCTCTCCTCTAGTGGTGTTATGTGAACGTCGACTACATGACACTTCACCATTATTTGGGCCTAGAGGAAGGCATTGGGAAGTAATAAGTAGATGATGGGTTGCTAGAGTGACAGAAGCTTAAACCCTAGTTTATGCGTTGCTTCGTAAGGGGCTGATTTGGATCCATATGTTTCATGCTTTGGATCCATGACTGTCGCCTGCTCGACTATCACCTCCCTCGGGAGCTACTCACACATGCACGGCACTGGTGCATGGGTCCGTCCCTGCCACGTCGACAAACCTGAGCGATCGAGCTTTGGCTCGCGGCACGCCCCGTGCACGTCACATCACCAGGCCCTCAGTGCCTTCATTCCTTCACGGAGCAACCGGTGACAGGCTGGCAACCAAAGCAGCAAAACCATGTTTCTTCCTTTTGCTGGTTCGCAGGGATCTCTTGAGGAGGATGGCAGGCGGCACCGCAAGCTTCCTATTCTCTCGTGCAATCCGCTTGCGCGTTAAAAGGGGGGATCCTGAGCATCGCGACTCAGGAGCTCTTACTGGCTCTCCAGCCCTCACCCCCTGGCCTTGACCACGGCATCGCGACCTGGCATACCAGCAGCGGCTGAGCTTGCTCGAGGGCCAGGACCTGAAGATGTATAGCAGTAAGGAGAGCATGGGAAGAGGGAGGCTCATATGGGCCCAACCTAGCTATGCTACAGAAGCTTGCGCGCCAGCCTGGCGCATCACAAGGAATCGACCCCAAACCACCAAGATAAGTCTCGCGCCCAGATCGACTGATTGATGAAGCCTAAGGGTCACGCACGCCGCAGCCCCGTTGCGGCCACGTCGCCTCCCTTTCTTGCCATACCATGGCTGCTTGAGCGCTAAAGGGGACATCCTGAGCATCGCGCCTCACGGGCTCTTACTCGACCTCGGGCCGCACACCTCCTGGCCTTGACCATGCCACGCGACCTGGCATACCAGCGACGGCTGTAGCCTTCCTGGGGACCGGGACCTGTCAGCGTAGAGCAACAAGCTATCGCGAGGATGGAAAGGGGAGACCGAGCCTTAACGGGACTTGCGTTCGCAAATTTTCATAACAAGGAAGACGTAGACAAAAAGGCAATACAGACCCTTTACACGCCCCCACAGGGTGCTACTTGACTCCTCGCAGGAAACCAAAAACGAGAACTTAAGGGATTCTATCTACACCCTCCCGTGGTGGACGCTATCATCAACAGTGGGCCATGGGAGGCCGACGCCGACCCCATCCAGATCAGTGGCGGTGGCGGCTGGACGCCGCGGCCCTGCTCCGAGCACGGCGAGAGCTCGGGGGCACGTAGCTATCGTCGCTCATCTCCGGAGTCTCGTAAAGCTGAGGAGAACCGCTAGACTCCCAGAGGCTGCTGCTGCTGGAGTAGCCGCAAGTGGAGGGCACGTCAACCTGGCGCTCCCCTCCAGGGCAACACTCCAGGCGGCGGCCCTCCGCATCGAAGACCTCGAAGAATAGCGTGAAGGCGCCGTCGTACTCAAAGTGGATCGCGAGGGCGCCTCTCGCACGGCAAACCCGCGCGATCTCACCCCAGCCGCGGGTCATGAAGATCTTGCCGGTGGGGACCGTTTCGATCTCTGCTCCGGTCGCCGGAGCGTTGCAGTCAGCATGCTGCAGCTAGAGCTCGAGGGGCCCCCTCAGCGGCATCACGTCAGAGAAGAACCACGGGAAGCGGATCCAAGAGCTTGGAGGCATCAGCGCCCATAGCACAAGCTCACGCGAGGAATCCACGGCGTGGATTCCAGGAGCAACGGCACGCATCGCCATTGCGCAGCGACCACAGACGTGGCACGGGCGGCGCCACTCATCGCTCCCTCCTCCAGCGCCCCGGGCTTGGGCGTATAGGGGTAGTGGATACCCCGGAGGAGGCCGCTCGCACCAAGGCCTCGTCACCACCTGCATCGCTGCTTCGTCACGGCGACGAACCATCCTCTTCTTCGGCGGAAGCGGCCCCGGATCATCGCGAGGGGCCTTCCCTTTCTCGCCAGCAGAAAACCTTCGGATCGGCGCCGTTGGTGCTAGCGGTGGAACAAGGAGGAAGAAGCAAGCGAACCAAGAAGGGATGAGCGACGGGGGCGCGGAAGAAGGCCAACCGGCACCTCCCACGATCACAGGTAATGATGATTTTCCTTGCATGTCGCAGGGACTTGTCAAGTCGAGCAGTTGCCGAGGCAGCGTGGGGAAGCGGAGACGCCCACGTCCAATCAACCGCCATGCGTCGACCATGGCCGCAGGCTTTTGGGGACTGCGGCGCTCCGCACTTGACCCTAGGCTTCGCCTTGAAGCCAAGCCCGAGCGCACCTTGGGCCCGGGGGCTACTGTCGGCGTTCTGGGAACAGGGGTCCCCAGACTTGCCTGCCTGCGGCCCACGGCGTGGCTTTGCTAGCAGGCCTGTATGGCCCATCTTCAGCAACAAGGCATTCAAGACCCTCGCGAGGGGCCAAGCCTCGCAAGGCGGACGATGCAAGACCTCCTCAGGAGCAGCCTCACCAGGCTGCCTCGCGAGGAGCGGAGATATCAAGGTAGGGCAAACTTCGCGAGGCTCTCGTGACGTGAGCCATGACGATCAAGATCAGGCGGGCGCCAGCGCGCACAACGTCCTTGTTTCCTCTTTGGTTCTAAGGAGGCCAACGCAGGCGCGGAGTACCAAGGCGTCAGGCAAAGGTTTTCATATCAGTGCAACAAGACCGAGACCAGCCGAACGGCAGGACGGAGGTCACCGTGGAGCCCGAGACGGCGTCATCACCAGAGCTTTCCGCAGGCGAAGACCGCTTTTGTCGTGATAAGATGTACTAGTTGTCACCTTTCAAATTGGCCGTTGTTGGCTCCCTTCCCGCTCAATATTTGGGGAGAGGACCAGGGCCTATATAAGTAGAACTAGCCACCACAATAGGGGGTTGAGAGCTCACAAGCAAGAGAGCCTTGAGCGAATCCTTAGCCGCACACCAAACACAAGAACATCCCAACCTCAGGAGGCTGTTCTTCCCCTTGTACCGTTCATCATCAGCCCAAGAGGCAATCCACCACCACCACACTGGAGTAGGGTATTACACCACAACGGTGGCCCGAACCAGTATAAATCTTGTGTCTTTGTGTTGCGGGTTCGTCTATGAGATCTTAGCGAGCTTGAAAGTGCGTTATATCGACTAGAGGGGGGGTGAATAGGCGATTTTTATGAATTCTTCAATGAGGAATTTGCCAGTGAGGAAATTCCTAAGTGAAGAACTACTTGCAGCGGAATAAGTACTCAGAAGTAAGCATAACAGAATGCGGGCATGGTCATCATGATGAAATGAAGACAATCAAAGAGTACAGAAAGCGTAAACACAAGATAACACAAGATGAAGACAAACAAACTGAAGAAATTGAACTGAGGAAATTGAGAAAGTCTTCAGTCAAAGTCTTCAAACACAGATATGAACAAACACTCAACACAGTAATGAGGAAATGAAAGAGTTGATGAAATAGAACCAGTTAGGTTGGTGAAGACAATGATTTGGTAGACCAGTTCCAACTGCTGTCTCAGTTGTACGTCTGGTTGGAGCGGCTGAGTATTTAAACTCGAGGACACACAGTCCCGGAGACCCAGTCGCTGAGCACACTTAGAGTGTTATTCTTCATTGATTGAAGAAAAAACGTTTCTTCAGTGTTGCACATCTAAGTCATCAATTTTGCATAAGTGTCAGGATGTGTGTCCTTTTCAAAGAACATTCGAAGATTCTAAGATATTTAGCTCACACCGCAACTTGCTAAATCTCTTCTCATCCAAGGGCTTTGTGAAGATATCGGCTAGCTGTTCTTCGTCTTCACATGCTCGATGGAGATGTAAGCCCTTCAACACATGATCACGAAGAAAATGATGACGAATCTGAATGTGCTTTGTCTTCGAGTGCTGAACTGGGTTGTGAGCAATCTTGATGGCACTCTCATTGTCACAGTAGAGAGGCACATTCTTCACGATGATGCCGTAGTCCTTGAGAGTTTGCTTCATCCACAACAATTGAGCACAACAAGAACCAGCAGGAATGTACTCAACTTCTGCAGTGGACAGTGATACGCAGTTCTGTTTCTTCGAGGACCAACAGACCAAAGATCGTCCGAGGAAATGACAAGTACCAGATGTTGACTTGTGGTCCACACGATCACCAGCATAGTCAGAGTCACAATATCCAATGAGATCGAAAGTAGAGCCCTTGGGGTACCATAATCCTAGTGTTGGTGTGTGAGCTAGATATCGAAGAATAAGCTTCACAGCCTTATGGTGTGATTCCTTCGGTGTAGCTTGAAATCGGACACACATGCAAACACTAAGCATTATATCTGGCCTAGATGCACATAAGTACAATAAAGAACCAATCATGGAGCGGTATACCTTGTGATCGAAGTCAATACCATTTTCATCAGTGCATGATGGCCATTTTTGGGCATAGGAATTTTGACGCCTTTGCAATCTTGCATGCCGAATTTCTTGAGAACATCTTTGAGGTATTTCTCCTGAGATATGAATATGCCATTGTGTTGTTGACGAATTTGAAGACCTAAAAAGAATTTCAACTCTCCCATCATAGACATTTGATATTCTTCACTCATCATATAGGCAAATTCATCACTATAACGTTGGTCAGTACAGCCAAAGATAATATCATCAACATATATTTGGCACACAAACAGTTCACCATCATATTATTTAGTAAAGAGAGTAGGGTCGAGTGAACCGGGTGTGAAGCCATTCTTCACGAAGAATTCCTTCAATGTATCATACCACGCTTGTGGCCTGTTTGAGGCCATAGAGGGCCTTGTTGAGTCTGAAGACTTTGTCGATTCTTTGGATCTTCAAAACACAGGGGTTGAGCAACATATACTTCTTCCTCAAGCTTACCATTGAGGAATGCACTTTTCACATCCATTTGATATAAAGTGATATTATGATGGTTAGCATAAGCAAGTAATATGCGAATAGCCTCAAGTCTAGCAACAGGTGCAAAAGTTTCATCAAAATCAATTCCTTCAACCTGTGTGTAGCCTTGAGCTACAAGTCGTGCCTTATTCCTCACCACAAGGCCATTTTCATCTTGCTTGTTGCGGTAGATCCACTTTGTGCCAATGATATTATGCTTGCGAGGATCTGGACGTTTGACCAGTTCCCAGACGTTGTTGAGCTCGAACTGATGTAATTCTTCTTGCATGGCCTGAATCCACTCATACTCCAGAAATGCTTCATCTACCTTAGTGGGCTCTGTGATAGAGACAAAAGCATAGTGCCCACAAAAGTTAGATAAATGTGAAGCTTTTGAGCGTGTGAGAGGACCTGGTGCTTCAATGTCATCGATGATCTTGTCAACTTGCACTTCTTTTGCAACGCGAGGATGAGCTGGTTGTCGTCGAGGAATTTGATCAGCATTTTCTTTAGCACCATTTTCTTCAGCATTATCTTCAGGTGCATCAGCTCAAAGTTTTTCGCGTTCAGGAATGAATTCTTCAGAGATTCTTGAGAGGAATGACATCCTCGTTGTTGCCTTGAACTTGATAGATTCCTCGGTGCTGGTTCATCTATCACGAAGGTAGGTGCTCTCTTTGCGAGCCATTAGTTTCATCGAATCGCACATCTACAGTTTCAACAATCTTGTAAAGAACATTGTTGAAGACTCTGTAGGTGTCTGAGTCCTTTCCATAACCAAGCATAAAACCCTCATGTGCTTTTTGCAAATTTAGCATTGTGATGAGGATCTCTAATCCAACATTTCACACCGAAGACTTTGAAATAACTCACATTGGGTTTCTTGTCAGTGAGGAGTTCATAGGCAGTCTTCTTGAAGAATTTGTGAAGATATACTCTGTTGATGATGTGGCACGCAGTATCAATTGCATCAATCCAAAAACGATGAGGCATTTTGTATTCATCAAGCATAGTCGAGCCATCTCAACAAGAGTTCTGTTCTTGCGCTCCACGGCGCCATTTCTTTGAGGAGTATAAGGAGCAGATAACTCATGAGTAATACCAAGTTCATCAAGATAGTCATTAAGACCGAATTCTTGAACTCAGTTCCATTGTCACTCTGATGTGTACGCTCTTTACACCAAAGTTGGTTGAAGCCCTCAAGGAAAATTGTTTGAAGACTTCTGCACTTCATGTTTGTAAGTGACAATGTGTACCCATGTGTAACGAGAGTAATCATCAACAATAACAAAGCCATATAGAGATGCATCATTAGTGATTTCTTTGAGTAATGATTAGGACCAAAGAGGTCCATGTGAAGCAATTGAATGGACGAGTAGTGGTCATGATAGTCTTATTTGGATGCTTGGCCTTGGTCATTTTCCAGCTTCACGGGCTCCACACAAGTGATCCTTGAGGAATTTGACATTCTCAATGCCAATGACATGCTTCTTCTTCATGGCGTGTGCAAATTCCTCATGCTGCGTGACCAAGTCGTCGATGCCATAGCCAGCCTTCTAAAGCTTTTGCAAGTAGACACACGGCTGGTTGTGGTCATGTAGAGAAATCAACAATATACAAGTCTCCTCTCCTAAAACCTTCGAAGACTTTGGAATTGTCAGCTTCCATAATCACAACACAACGATACTTGCCAAAGACAACAACCATATCAAGATCACAAAGCATTGAGACTGACATGAGGTTGTATCCTAAGGACTCAACAAGCATGACTTTGTCCATGTGTATGTCCTTAGAGATCGCAACCTTACCAAGACCCAATACGACTTTTGCCTTTGTCGGCCAAAGATGATATGCTTCAGATGTGGCGGTGATAAGGAGCATCCATCAATAGATTCTTGTCACCAGTCATGTGATTTGTACATCCACTATCGAGGACCCACTCATTGGCTTTGGGTTGATCATCCTGCAGATGAATTAGTGCAACTTACGATCTCATATACTTCATTAGTGAAGAATATGATATCAATTTCATCAGATGAATTTCATCAAGCAGTAAAATAGATATAGCAGTATGAGGACGTGTGAAATGAAAGTTCATTTCTTCATGATTAGCCTGCGTCCTTTCAGGCAATGTTGTCAGGTCTCCAGCAAATTCTTCAGACGTTAAAGCACGTCTGGAGACCTGACCCTGCAGAGGAAATTAGTTCCTTTTCTTCACCACCCACATCTGAAGGGGTGGCAAAGAGTTCATCACTCTGCGAGCTCCATATAAGAATGGTGGCATAGAGGCCAATCCATTTCGTCTCACATAAGAGGGGTTAGGGTAAGCATATGAATAAGCAGAGAAATTCTTCGAGGACTTATGAACATATTGGTTTGAAGAATAATGCACATATTCATAGCCCTTAGCTCTACCCTGCGAAACAAAGATTTTAGCACGATGATAATCATATGAGGACTTCAATCCTTTTGAGGAATTTGATCCACGTGAGGACTTTGGTCCGTATGAGGACTTGGATCCATATGAAGAATTTGGTCCATATGAAGAGTTTGATATGGGGTTCCTATTCTTCACAGGTGGTGTCATGAGGACATTCACCTGAAGACTTTCAAGGCACTTCTTGGGAACCCAGATTTTCTTCATAGGAGAACCGTTCCTGCAGTTAGTGCCAACATATCTAGCAAATACTTCACCATTCGATTTTGAACAGTTTATAGTTGAGTCAAATGACTCATCGGAAGAATGAGGAGATTCACATGTAAAGCCAGATAAGTTAGATGGATCATTGGAGGTCCCTTTGCAGCAACCCATGAGGTTTTGGGGTACTGCTCGGGCTTCAATATGTTCCATCGACATTGAGTTTCCTCTCAAAGGCAATACCCTCTTTCCTAGGGTTTCTGTTGAGGATCTGCTTTTTAAGCACATCACAAAGAGTCTGATGCCCTTTGAGGCTTCGTCAGTGATACTAGCAATGTCCTCAGATGAGGAATTAGTAATAGCAGAGGCAGGTGAAGAATGTGTAACAGTTGAAGCATTTGAACATTCAGGTGAAGAATTAGCAGATTCACGTTCAATGCACTTTAAGCATGGAGGAACAAATTCTTCCTGAGAAGCGCTGATTTGTTGAGCAAGTAATGAATCACGCTCCTTCTGAAGATCTTCATAACTCACTCTTAGCTTCTCAAGATCTTGCTTTCTTTGAAGAAATTCATAAGAAAGCTTCTCATGATCAGATAAGAGAGTGTTATGATGACCTTGAAGGCTGTCAAACCTAGACTGAAGTCTCTGAAGATTTTCAGTCAGGGCTTTAGTGCTATCCATTTCTTCACCCAACATATCATCACTTTTATCTAGCATGTTTTGAACCTTTTCAAAAGCCCTTTGTTGTTTTACAACAATCTTAGCAAGTTTAGAGTAGCTGGGCTTGAGATCTTCATCAGATTCATTTTCACTAGATTCAGAGGAGGTATATTTGAGTACCTTGGCACCCTTTGCCATGAAGCAATAGGTGGGAGCATAGTCATCACTATCTTCATCAGCTTTGTTGGTGAGGTCAGTTTCTTCAGAGTTGAAGATGGACTTGCTGACGAATGCAGTAGCGAGAGCCAGCCTCGCCACACCAGACTCAGACTCCTCTGATGCCTCCTCTTCCTCATGTTCCTCAGATTCAGCTTCAAAGTCCATTTCCTTGCCAATGAATGCCCGGGCCTTCTTGGAGCTGCTCTTCTTGTGAGATAAATACTTCGAGGATTTTGATGATGAAGATTTTGACGATTTCTTCTTCTTCTTAGCGTCATCAGAACTGTAATCCTTATATTCTTCTTCTTTAATTCCTTTTCCCACTGAGGACATTCTTGAATATAGTGACCAGGTTTCTTGCATTTGTGGCATAGCCTTCTCTTATAGTCCTTTGGATGAGGAATCACTGCTCCTTGAGGATTTTCCAAAGCGACCACGTCTTGAGAACTTGGAATTTCTTCACGAGCGAGTGCTAGCTCTGGCTCAATTCTTGAGATCACCAAGGCTGCTACGAGTCTTCACAATCAGATTCAGATACAACCTTGGCCTTGAGGCACGTGATTTTCCATAGCTAGAACCATGGAGATCTCTCTTTTCAAAGAAGTGGAACTCATGAGTATTTAGCCTCTCGAGGATATCACTGGATCAAGTGACTTGTAGTCAAGACGCTCTTGTATCATCGGTCAGATTATAAAATGAGGAATCAAGCGATCTCAACAATTTCTTCACCACCTCATGGTCGGTGATATCAGTGGCACCAAGCGCTTGAAGCTCATTTGAGATGTCAGTGAGGCGATCGAAGGTTTGTTGAACATTTTCATTGTCGAGTCTTTTGAAGCGGTTGAAGAGATTGCGAAGAACATCAACTCGAGAGTCACGCTGAGTTGAGACTCCTTCATTTACTTTGGACAGCCTGTCCCAGATAAGCTTAGCAGTTTCCAAAGCACTCACTCTTCCATACTGTCCTTTGCTCAGATGGCCACATATGATATTCTTCGCTTGAGAATCGAGTTGCTTGAATCTCTTCACATCGGCAGCGTTCAGTGAGGGTGAGACAGAGGGAACACCATTTTCCACAACATACGAGAGATCGTTGTCAATTGCCTCAAGATGCATTCGCATCTTGTTTTTCCAGTAGGGGTAGTCCGTCCCATCAAAGGTAGGACATCCAGCCGAGACCTTGATCATACCTGCGGTCGACATAACTAAAACTCCAGGTGGTTAAACCAAAATCACACAGAACAAGGGAGTACCTTGCTCTGATACCAATTGAAAGTGCGTTATATCGACTAGAGGGGGGTGAATAGGCGATTTTTATGAATTCTTCAATGAGGAATTTGCCGGTGAGGAAATTCCTAAGTGAAGAACTACTTGCAGCGGAATAAGTACTCAGAAGTAAGCATAACAGAATGTGGGCATGGTCATCATGATGAAATGAAGACAATCAAAGAGTACAGAAAGCGTAAACAAAGGATAACACAAGATGAAGACCAGACTGAAGAAATTGAACTGAGGAAATTAAGAAAGTCTTCAGTCAAAGTCTTCACACAGATATGAACAAACACTCAACATAGTAATGAGGAAATGAAAGAGTTGAGGAAATAGAACCAGTTAGGTTGGTGAAGACAATGATTTGGTAGACCAGTTCCAACTGTTGTCTCAGCTGTACGTCTGGCAGGAGCGGCTGAGTATTTAAACTCGGGGACACACAGTCCTGGACACCCAGTCGCTGAGCACGCAGCTCAGGACACCAAGTCCTCACCGTGTTCTCCTTGAACTAAGGTCACACAGACCTTGTCCAATCACTCGTGGTAAGTCTTCAGGCAACTTCCAAACCTTCACAGACTCGGTCACTCGGCGATCCAAAATTCCTCTTGGATGCTCTAGACCATGACGCCTAACCGTCTGGAAGAAGCACAGTCTTCAAAGGTAACAAGCGTCGGATCCACGCAGGATCAATCTCTTGATGATGCTCAATCACTTTGGGTTTATAGGGGTTTGGTTTTGGGTTTTTCCTCACTCGATGATTTTCGCTCAAAGTCCTCGGAGGATGGGTTGCTCTCAAATGACAAGTGTCAAGTTCTCTCAGAGTAGCCAACCAGCTAGTGGTTGTAGGGGGCGGCTATTTATAGCCTAGGGAGCAACCCGACATGATAAGACATAAATGCCCTTCAATGATATGACCATCATGTGGATAAGATATTTTGGTACAGCTGGCGCGTAGCACATCAACGGTCGGAAATTTGACTCTCAAATTCCTCAGGGCTATGATGTTCCTCACTGTGTAGGTAATCCGCACTGGCGAATTCCTAACTCCTCGGTCGAGAACAAATTCCTCGCGACAGAAGAACTTCGTCTACATCCTTTGAAGAAATTGGTGAAGCTGTATGAGATTTCCAAAGGCTTCACTCGAAGGGGTTTGTAGGTGTAGGATTTTGAGTTGAGCATCATATGGAAAATTTTCCTTAGTATTTCCTCGACCCCTTTAACGAAGACGGTGTTTCTTATGACTCAAGAAAGAGAAAGCGAAACTATGAAAACAAAAGTCTTCACGCTTCATGTTCCTCAAATGAATACCAAGTCTTCAAGGTCACACCAATTTCTTCACTTTCAAAGTCTTGGAAAGTCTTCAGAATACCAAAGTCTTCAGTCGAAGAACTTCATTTTTAGGGGTCGACTTTCTCTGTAAATATCAAACTCCTCATAGACTTATAGACCTGTGTATACTCATAAACACATTAGTCCCTTAACCTATAAGTCTTCAATACACCAAAATCACTAAGGGGCACTAGATGCACTTACAGAGCTAGGGCGTGGATCGCCAGGAGGGAAAGAACTTCGCGCGCACCCCAGAGTTCGAACCTTAAGGGTTTTGCCGACACCCGTGATTCGACAGAGGCCTGGGAAGCTGACCGTCGCCGCGAGGTCGCAGAGAAACGCCTGTGGGAGCTCGAAGCCTGGAGCGCCTCCTTGGGGCAGCAGGTGGAAATGCGCAAGGCCGCCCTTGAATTGATGAGGGGGACGCCTGCCGAGGAGGAAGAGATCCTGAAGCGCGAGGAAACGCTAGCGCTGGAAGCCATGGAGCGCAGCCTCGAGCTTGAGAGGCTGTAGACGAGGGAGCGCCAGGTCGCTCAAGCGGAGGATGCCGCTAACGTGCGCGAGGCGAGGATCCAGGAGGAGGTCGACAGCAGGGTGGCCAAGGCGCGCGCGGATCTTGTCGGCATGTACGACCTGAAGCTGGAGCTTGTGGAAGCCGAAGCCGTGGGCCGGACTTCTGCCCTCAGGAGAGAGTTGGCTGAGGTGGAGCAGCGCGAGAAGGCCGCTGCGGCCGCCCTGGTCTCTGTGCGGGCTGAGCTGGCCTCCGCCCGCGCCGAGCTGCTTTCTCTTCAGCATCGAGTCGCTAACGCCGAGTCCTTCACGCAGCAGAGCAGGGAGGAAGTGCTTCAACTGTTGGGGAACGTAGTAATTTCAAAAATTTTCCTACGATCACGCAAGATCATGGTGATGCATAGCAACGAGATGAGAATGTTTTCTACGTACCCTCGTAGACCAGCAACGGAAGCGTTGACGCAACGTAGAGGAAGTAGTCGTACTTCTTCCCGATCCAACCGATCCAAGTACCGAGCGACGGCACCTCCGAGTTCTGCACACGTTCAGCTCGATGGCGTCCCTCGAACTCCGATCCAGCCGAGTGTTGAGGAGAGTTTCGTCAAGACGACGGCGTGCAGGACGATGATGATGTTCCACGGTGCAGGCTTCGCCTAAGCTCCGCAAGCGGTATATTCGAGGTGTAGTTAGGTGGAAGGGGCACCGCACACGGCTAAGGAACGATCTCAATGATCAACTTGTGTGTCATGGGGTGCCCCTGCCCTGTATATAAAGGAGGGAAGGGGAGGGCTGGCCGGCCAAGGAGAGGTGCGCCAGGGTGTCCTACTCCTACTAGGAGTAGGATTCCCCCAAATCCTAGTCCAACTAGGTTTCCCCAAGTGGGAAGGAGAGAGAGAGAGGCCCCTTCTCCTAGTCCTAATAGGACTAGGGAAGGGGGAAGGTCGACCAGCACTATGGCCCCTTTCTCTTTCCCACTAAGGCCCATCAAGGCCCATTGACCCCCGGGAGGTTCGGTAACCCCGGTATCTCAGTAAAATTCCCAATTTCACCGGAGTGATTCCGAATCAAACATAGGCTTCCAATATATCAATCTTTATGTCTCGACCATTTGAGACTCCTCGTCATGTCCGTGATCTCATCCGGGACTCGAACAACCTTGGTACATCAATATCATATAAACTCATAATAAGCGTCATCGAAGCGTTAAGCGTGCGGACCCTACGGGTTCGAGAACTATGTAGACATGACCGAGACACCTCTCGGTCAATAACCAATAGCGGGACCTGGATGCCCATATTGGCTCCTACATATTCTCGAAGATCTTTATCGGTCGGACCGCATAACAACATACGTTGTTCCCTTTGTCATCGGTATGTTACTTGCCCGAGATTCGATCGTCGGTATCCAATACCTAGTTCAATCTCTTCTTGGCAAGTCTCTTTTCTCGTTCCGTAATACATCATCTCACAACTAACACATTTAGTTGCAATGCTTGCAAGGCTTATGTGATGTGCATTACCGAGAGGGCCCAGAGATACCTCTCCGACAATCGGATGACAAATCCTAATCTCGAAATATGCCAACCCAACATGTACCTTCGGAGACACCTGTAATGTACCTTTATAATCACCCGATTACGTTGTGACGTTTGGTAGCACCCAAAGTGTTCCTCGGGCAAGCAGGAGTTGCATAATCTCATAGTCATAGGAACATGTATAAGTCATGAAGAAAAGCACTAGCAACAAACTATACGATCAGGTGCTATGCTAATGGAATGGGTCATGTCAATCAGATCATTCAACCAATGATGTGATCCCGTTAATCAAATAACAACTCCTTGTTCATGGTTAGGAAACATAACCATCTTTGATTAACGAGCTAGTCAAGTAGAGGCATACTAGTGACACTCTGTAGGTTTATGTATTCACACATGTATTATGTTTCGGTTAATACAATTCTAGCATGAATAATAAACATTTATCATGATATAAGGAAATAAATAATAACATTATTATTGCCTCTAGGGCATATTTCCTTCAGTCTCCCACTTGCACTAGAGTCAATAATCTAGTTCACATCGCCATGTGATTTAACATCAATAGTTCACATCTATATGTGGTTAACACCCATAGTTCACATCGACATGTGACCAACACCCAAAGGGTTTACTAGAGTCATAATCTAGTTCACATCGCTATGTGATTAACACCCAAAGAGTACTAAGGTGTGATCATGTTTTGCTTGTGAGATAATTTTAGTCAGCGGTGCATTACATTCAGAGCCGTAAGTATTTTGCAAATTTCTATGTCTACAATGCTCTTGCGGAGCTACTCTAGCTAATTGCTCCCACTTTCAATATGTATCCAGATTGAGACTCGAGTCATCTAGATTAGTGTTAAAACTTGCATCGGCGTAACCTTTTACGGCGAACCTTTTTCACTTCCATAATCGAGAAACATATCCTTATTCTACTAAGGATAATTTTGACCGATGTCCATTGATCTACTCCTAGATCTCTATTGCACTCCTTGCCAATCTTAGTGGTAGGGTATGCAATAGATCAGTACACAACATGACATACTTTATAGAACCTATGGCTGATGCATAGGGAATGACTTTCATTCTCTTTCTATCTTCTGCCGTGGTCGGGTTTTGAGTCTTACTCAATCTCACACCTTGTAACACAGGCAAGAACTCTTTCTTTGACTGTTCCATTTTGAACTACTTCAAAATCTTGTCAAGGTATGTATTCATTGAAAAACTTATCAAGCGTCTTGATCTATCTCTATAGATCTTGATGCTCAATATGTAAGCAGCTTCACGAGGTCCTTCTTTGAAAAACTCCTTTCAAATACTCCTTTATGCTTTGCGAATAATTCTACATTATTTCGATCAACAATATGTCATTCACATATACTTATCGAAATCTTGTAGTGCTCCCACTCACTTTCTTGTAAATCTGAGGCTTCTCCAAAAGTCTGTATAAAACCATATGCTTTGATCACACTATCAAAGCGTTTATTCCAACTCGAGATGCTTGCAGGTCCATAGATGGATCATTGGAGCTTGCACATTTTGTTAGCTCCTTTAGGATTGACAAAACCTTCGGTTGCATCATATACAACTCTTCTTTAATAAATCCATTAAAGAATGTAGTTTTGACATCCATTTGCCAGATTTCATAAAATGTGGCAATTGCTAACATGATTGAGACAGACTTAAGCATCGCTACAATTGAGAAAATCTCATTGTAGTCAACACCTTGAACTTGTCAAAACCTTTTTGCGACAAGTCGAGCTTTGTAGATAGTAACACTACTATCGGTGTCCGTCTTCCTCTTGAAGATCCATTTATTCTCAATGGCTTGCCGATCATCGGGCAAGTCAACCAAAGTCCATACTTTGTTCTCATACATGGATCCCATCTCAGATTTCATGGTCTCAAACCATTTCGCATGAATCTGGGCTCATCATCGCTTCCTCATAGTTCGTAGGTTCATCATGGTCTAGTAACATGACTTCTAGAATAAGATTACCGTACCACTCTGGTGCGGATCTTACTCTGGAAGACCTCACGAGGTTTAGTAACAACTTGATCTGAAGTTTCATGATCATCATCATTAACTTCCTCACTAATTGGTGTAGGAATCTTTGGAACTGATTCACGTGATGAACTACTTTCCAATAAGGGAGAAGGTACAATTACCTCATCAAGTTCTACTTTCCTCCCACTCACTTCTTTCGAGAGAAACTTCTTCTCTAGAAAGGATCCATCTTAACAAAAAACTTGCCTTCGGATCTGTGATAGAAGGTGTACCCAACATTTTCCTTTTGGGTATTCTATGAAGACGCACTTCTCCGATTTGGGTTCGAGCTTATCGGTGAAAACCTTTTCACATAAGCATCACAACTCCAAACTTTAAGAAACGACAGCTTAGGTTTCTTCGCTAAACCATAGTTCATACGGTGTCATCTCAGCGGTTTAGATGGTTGCCCTATTAAGCGTGAATGCAGCTGTCTCTAATGCATAACCCCAAAAGCGATAGTGGTAAATCGGTAAGATACATCATAGATCGCACCATATCATAATAAAATGCGGTTCTGACGTTCGGACACACCATAACGTTGTGGTGTTCCGGTGGCGTGAGCTGTGAAACTATTCCACATTGTTTTCATTGAAGACCAAACTCGTAACTCAAATATTCATCTCCACGATCAGATCGCGAAACTTTATTTTCTTGTTACGATGATTTTCCACTTCACTCTGAAATTCTTTGAACCTTTCAACTATTTCAGACTTATGTTTCATCAAGTAGATATACCCATATCTGCTCAAATCATCTTGTGAAGGTCAGAAAATAACGATACTTGCCACGAGCATCAACACTCATTGGATCGCATACATCGGTATGTATTATTCCCAATAAGTCGGTAGCTTGTTCCATTGTTCGGAGAAGCGGAGTTTTAGTCATCTTGCCCAAAAGGCACGGTTCATAAGCATCAAATGATTCATAATCAAGTGATTCCAAAAGTCCATCGGCATGGAGTTTTCTTCATGCGCTTTACACCAATATGACCTAAGCGGCGAAGTGCCACAAATAAGTTGCACTATCATTATTAACTTTGCATCTTTTGGTTTCAATATTATGAATATGTGTATCACTATGATCGAGATCCAATGAACCATTTTCATTGGGTGTGTAACCATATAAGGTTTTATTCATGTAAGCAGAACAACAATTTATTCTCTTACTTAAATGAATAACCGTATTGCAATAAACATGATCAAATCATATTTATGCTCAACACCAAATAACACTTATTTAGGTTCCACACTAATCCCGAAAGTATAGGGAGTGTGCGATGATGATCATATCAATCTTGGAACTACTTCCAACACTCATCGTCACTTCCCTTCAACTAGTCTCTGTTTATACGTAACTCCTGTTTGAGTTACTAATCTTAGCAACGAACAGTATCAAATACTCAGGGGCCACTATAAACACTAGTAAGGCACACATCAATAACCTGTATATCAAATATAACCTTGTTCACTTTGCCATCCTTCTTATCCACCAAATATTCAGGGTAGTTCGCTTCCGGTGACTAGTTCCATTGCAGCAAAAGTACTCAGTCTCGGGCTTAGGTCTAGACTTGGGCTTCTTCACTCGAGCAACAACTTGCTTGCCGTTCCTTTTGAAGTTCCCTTCTTCCCTTTGCCATTTTCCTTGAGACTAGTGGTCTTGTCAACCATCAACACTTGATGTTTTTCTTGATTTCTACCTTCACGATTTTAGCATCGCGAAGAGCTCGAGAATCTTTTTCGTCATCCCTTGCATACTATAGTTCATCACGAAGTTCTACTAACTTAGTGATGGTGACTAGAGAATTCTGTCAATCACTATCTTATCGGAAGATTAACTCCCACTTGATTCAAGCGATTGAAGTACTCGGACAATCTGAGCACATGCTCACTAGTTGAGCGATTCTCCTCCATCTTTTAGCTATAGAACTTGTTGGAGACTTCATATCTCTCAACTCGGTATTTGCTTGAAATATTAACTTCAATTCTGGAACATCTCATATGGTCCATGACGTTCAAAACGTCTTTGAAGTCCCGATTCTAAGCCGTTAAGCATGGTGCACTAAACTATCAAGTAGTCATCATATTGAGCTGGCCAAGCGTTCATAACGTCATATCTGCTCATATTGAGCTAGCCAAACGTTCATAACGTCGCATCGCTCCTGCAATAGGTCTGTCACCTAGCGGTGCATTAAGGACATAATTCTTCTGCGCAGCAATGAGGATAAACCTCGGATCACGGATCCAATCCGCATCATTGCTACTAACATCTTTCAATACAATTTTCTCTAGGAACACATATGAAAACATAGGGAAGCAACAACGCGAGCTATTGATCTACAACATAATTTGCAAAATACTACCGGGACTAAGTTCATGATAAATTAAAGTTCAATTAATCATATTACTTAAGAACTCCCACTTAGAAAAATATCCTTCAATTCTCTAAGTGATTGCGTGATCCATATCAACTACACCATGACCGATCATCACGTGTGATGGAGTAGTTTCAATGGTGAACATCAATATGTTGATCATATCTACTATATGATTCACGCTCGACCTTCGGTCTCCGTGTTCGAGGTCATATCTTATATGCATAGCTCGTCAAGTATAACTGAGTATTCTGCGTGTGCAACTGTTTTGCACCGTTGTATTTGAGCGTAGAGCCTATCACACCCGATCATCACGTGGTGTCTCAAAGACGAAGAACTTTCATAGCGGTGCATACTCAGGGAGAACACTTCTTGATAATTTAGTAAGGGATCATCTTATAATGCTACCGTCAATCAAAGCAAAATAAGATGCATAAAGGATTAACATCACATGCAATCAATATAAGTGATATGATATGGCCATCATCATCTTGTGCTTGTGATCTCCATCTCCGAAGCACCGTCATGATCACCATCGTCACCGGCGCGACACCTTGATCTCCATCGTAGCATCGTTGTCGTCTCGCCAATCTTATGCTTCTACGACTATCGCTACCGCTTAGTGATAAAGTAAAGCATTACATGAGCGTTGCATTTCATACAATAAGCGACAACCATATGGCTCCTGCCGATTGCCGATAACTCGGTTACAAAACATGATCATCTCATACAATAAAATTCAGCATCATGTCTTGACCATATCACATCACAACATGCCCTGCAAAAACAAGTTAGGCGTCCTCTACTTTGTTGTTGCAAATTTTACGTGGCTGCTACGGGCTGAGCAAGAACCGTTCTTACCTCGCATCAAAACCACAGCGATACTTCGTCAAATAGACTCCGTTTAACCTTCTCAAGGACGGGCGTAGCCACACTCGATTCAACTAAAGTGAGAGAGACAGACACCGCCGGTCACCTTTAAGCAACGAGTGCTCGGGCGGTGAAACCAGTCTCGCGTAAGCGTCTGGCGTAATGTCGGTCCGGGCGCTTCATCTCACAATACCGCTGAACCAAAGTATGACATGCTGGTAGGCAGTATGACTTGTATCGTCCACAACTCACTTGTGTTCTACTCGTGCACATGACATCAACGCATAAAACCAGGCTCGGATGCCTTTGTTGGGGAGCGTAGTAATTTCAAAAATTTTCCTACGATCACGCAAGATCATGGTGATGCATAGCAACGAGATGAGAATGTTGTCTCGTACCCTCGAGACCAGCAGCGAAGCGTTGACATAGCGTAGAGGAAGTAGTCGTACTTCTTCCCGATCCAACCGATCCAAGTACCGAGCGTCGGCACCTCCGAGTTCTGCGCACGTTCAGCTCGATGGCGTCCCTCGAACTCCGATCCAGCCGAGTGTTGAGGAGAGTTTAAATCGACACGACGGCGTGGTGGCGATGATGATGTTCCACCGGCGCGGGGCTTCGCCTAAGCTCCGCAACGTATATTCGAGGTGTAGTTAGGTGGAAGGGGCACCGCACACGGCTAAGGAGCGATCTCAATGATCAACTTGTGTGTCATGGGGTGCCCCTGCCCTGTATATAAAGGAGGGAAGGGAGGGGCTGGCCGGCCAAGGAGAGGTGCGCCAGGGTGTCCTACTCCTACTAGGAGTAGGATTCCCCCAAATCCTAGTCCAACTAGGTTTCCCCAAGTGGGAAGGGAGAGAGAGGGCCCCTTCTCCTAGTCCTAATAGGACTAGGGAAGGGGAAGGTCTGACCAGCACTATGGCCCCCTTTCTCTTTCCCACTAAGGCCCATCAAGGCCCATTGACCCCCGGGAGGTTCCAGTAACCCCGGTACTCAGTAAAATTCCCAATTTCACCGGAGTGATTCCGAATCAAACATAGGCTTCAATATATCAATCTTTATGTCTCGACCATTTGAGACTCCTCGTCATGTCCGTGATCTCATCCGGGACTCGAACAACCTTGGTACATCAATATCATATAAACTCATAATAAGCATCATCGAAGCGTTAAGCGTGCGGACCCTACGGGTTCGAGAACTATGTAGACATGACCGAGACACCTCTCGGTCAATAACCAATAAGCGGGACCTGGATGCCCATATTGGCTCCTACATATTCTCGAAGATCTTTATCGGTCGGACCGCATAACAACATCGTTGTTCCTTTGTCATCGGTATGTTACTTGCCGAGATTCGATCGTCGGTATCAATACCTAGTTCAATCTCGTTCTTGGCAAGTCTCTTTTCTCGTTCCGTAATACATCATCTCACAACTAACACATTTAGTTGCAATGCTTGCAAGGCTTATGTGATGTGCATTACCGAGAGGGCCAGAGATACCTCTCCGAGCAATCGGAGTGACAAATCCTAATCTCGAAATATGCCAACCCAACATGTACCTTCGGAGACACCTGTAATGTACCTTTATAATCACCCGATTCGTTGTGACGTTTGGTAGCACCCAAAGTGTTCCTCGGGCAAGCAGGAGTTGCATAATCTCATAGTCATAGGAACATGTATAAGTCATGAAGAAAAGCACTAGCAACAAACTATACGATCGGTGCTATGCTAATGGAATGGGTCATGTCAATCAGATCATTCAACCAATGATGTGATCCCGTTAATCAAATAACAACTCCTTGTTCATGGTTAGGAAACATAACCATCTTTGATTAACGAGCTAGTCAAATAGAGGCATACTAGTGACACTCTGTAGGTTTATGTATTCACACATGTATTATGTTTCCGGTTAATACAATTCTAGCATGAATAATAAACATTTATCATGATATAAGGAAATAAATAATAACATTATTATTGCCTCTAGGGCATATTTCCTTCATCAACGACGGATGCTGGAGCGCATGCACGCCCCCATGCTCCAAGACCTCAGGAACAGGGCCAACACAGCGCTAGGCCATATCTGCAAAGAAAATGCCCCTCATCCCCACACGAATGATTATGCCAGTCACCTCCGCTTCTTTACTAATGTGGTGACGCGTCTAGAGAACCGATCCGAGAGGGCTCGCCAGCTTGTTAAACAGAGGAGTCGTGGCCTGCTCGGGCGCGCGTTCTCCCGTGTCTTCGGCCACCTCCAGAACACCTACCCCAACTTTGATTTTGACGCCACCATTGTCCCCGTAACCGAGGCCATCCGGGGTGACCTGGCGCGATGGGTGGAAGACAACATGGATGTGTTGGTCAGGGCCTTCACTTCCGATGATGATGCGGTGGTGGTCGCGTCGGATGAAGGCGACGTGGTCGACGACGGCGAGGGCGGCGCCGGTGACGGCGGTGGTGACGCCAGCGACGGCGACAGCAACGCCAGTGACGCGTCCAAAGGCGATCCAGGGGACGCCGTGAGCGTCATGTCCGATTGAAACCGTGCTTCCCTATTGTTTATCCTGCATGCGAAAACTCGGGCATGGCCCTGGAGGTAGTAAGAGCATTTTGGGAGGGGAAGCCCCTCATGTAACCGGATTACTGCCTCTATTCTTTAGGCCAAGGTGGATATGCATCTTCACAAGCCCGTGAGCCCTGCTGCGAGTTTGCTGCTATGGTTTACCTTAGCCAGGACAGGTCCCGAACTGGCTCGTGTGGTTGGGGGTTTCTGAGGAGCCTATCGATCCGTACGAGAGGGCCTCGCGAGAAGCAAGCGCCGGTGATGGCAGGGCATGAGTGCAGCACGCGTGCTATACGCAGCCCCCACTTGCGAGGGGCTCGCGAGGGGGAGGCAGCGGGTGCAAACTCCAAATCAAGGTAAGGAACCAGATTGCAAGAAATCGCACGAACGAGAAAAGGCACCCCCCGCGCACACCAATTAAAATTAGACTTCAAACTTAAATCCAAAGCCAGAAAACAGGGCTACAGAAAAGAGGTTAAAAGCAAATGGCCGCGTCCGGTGCCTAGTCTAGTCTTCTTGTCTTCTCACCAGCGCGGCGCTAAGTGCTTCCACTAGGACGTGGGAGGGAGCCCCCGAGGCCCGAGGGCGACACTCTGGGACTCCGGGGCGTGTACAACCCCACTCATTATTACGTGAGAGTGTCACGAGCGTAGACCTTCACAGGCGTGAGCCTTACTTCATATCGCCAAACGAGGGCCCCGCCTTGCACCATCCTCGACTGCCGTTGGAGGCGTCCGGAAACCAGGACGACGCCAAGGGGCAAAGGGGACGCCAGCGGCGCCCTCGGCGACCACGGGTCCTCCGCCGGGGAAGGCTCTGGCGCCTCCCGGCGGAGGGCCGAGGGCGGGGGCACCTGCTCAGGCGACGGGGAGGGGCCTTGCTCCCGGCCCCTCCCATGCAGCCCCCAGTGTGCTCCTCCTGGCGGAAGGGAGGCCGTCGAGCTGGGGCCGCCATCCGCTGCTGTGACCTGATCCTCCTGTGACCCATGGTTAGCGTAAGCTTGCTGCTGAGAGATTAGCGGTACCCTGTAGCTGTTGTGGCCGGCACGGTCGGTGAGGTTCCCGGGAGGCTCTTGGAAGGCCTCACCTTCTAGCGCCTCCTCCTCCTAGCCTGGTTCGAGGAACGAGCCGGGGTCGTCTTCCATCGGGTACTCCTGGTCCATCATGCGGGGCACGTAGGCCTATGAGGCCGTCGCCTGGAAGACCTCGCCGAAGTTGTTGGATGTGGGGTTCCGGCAAACCCTTAAGGTTCGAACACTGGGGTGCGCACGAAGTCTTTCCCTCCTACCGATCTATGCCCTAGCTCGCTAAGATCTCGCGGACAAACTCGACAAAATCGCAACACAGGAAGACACAAGGTTTATACTGGTTCGGACCACCATTGTGGTGTAATACCCTACTCCAGTGTGGTGGTGGTGGATTGCCTCTTGGGCTGATGATGAACAGTACAAGGGAAGAACAGCCTCCTGAGATTGAGGTGTTCTTGTGGCTAGGCTCTCGATCGGGTTGGATCAAGATAAGATGAGATGCCTCTACTATGGTGGCTAGCTCTACTTATATAGGCCCTGGTCCTCTTCCCAAATAATGAGCGGGAAGGGAGCCAACAACGGCGGGCGAATTTGAAGTTGGACAACTAGTACAAGCTATCCTGACAAAAGTGGTCTTCGCCTGCAAAAAGCTCTCGTGGTGACGCCGTCTTGGGCTCCACCATGACCTCCGTCTTGCCGTCCTCCTGGTCTTGGTCTCGTAGCACCAATATAGCAACCTTTGCCTGATGCCTCGGTACTCTTCGCCTGCGCTGGCCTCCTTAGCACCAAAGAGGAAACTAGGACGCTGCGCGCGCTGGCGCCAGCCTAGTGCCCGCCTGGTGCCGTGCATCACGGCTCACGTCACGAGGGCCTCATGAGGTTTGCCCCGCCTTGATATCTCCGCTCCTCGTGAGCATGCCTTACTAGGCCGCTCCAGATGGGGTCTTGCTCGTCCGCCTCGCGAGGCTTGGACCCTCGCGAGGGTCTTGAATGCCTTGTTGATGAAGATGGGCCATACGGCCTGCTGCTTAGCCTGTTGTGGGCCGCGAGGCGAGCAAGTCTGGGGACCCCGTTCCCGAGCGCCGACAGTAGCCCCCGGGCCCAAGGTGCGCTCGGGTTTGGCTTCGCGGCGAAGCCAAGGGTCAAGTTCGAAGCACCATGGGCCCCAAAAGCATGCGGCCTCGGTCGACGCGTGGCGGTTGATTGGACGTGGGCGTCTCCGCTTCCCCATGCTGCCTTTGAATCCGTCTAGCTATGCGGCCCCTGCGGCCTACACAGTTATTCCTCCATCACCTGCGCCTTGCTTCCCCAATTCCCCTGCTTTCTCGAGACTCTGTTTCTCTTCTCCAATCTGACTTGCGCTTGGCCTGCTCCATTGCCATGGTGCGGAAACAAGCTAAGAAGGGTAAGAGACCTTTGTCTCTGCCAGCTGCGCCTCCGTCCCTTGCGCCGGCGCTCGGCCGGTCTCGGGTGCTCAACGACGAGGCCATGGACAAGGTGCGCCCGATGCTTGCTTCCAGCTTCAATGAGTGGGGGGAGACGGTGGCTTGGCCCGCGTCTCGCATTCGCACGGCTCGGGCGGCCACCGAGGTCCCAATCGTCATAGATGCCCTCTGGGCTGGCATGATTCCTCCCTTCTCCGCCTTCTTCAATGCGGTGCTTGAGCATTATCAGATCCACATGCTACATCTCGACCCTCAGTCTGTGACTCTTCTTGCTGTCTTCGCCTTCGTGTGCAAAGCCATGGTGGGCATCGCCCCTTCGGTGGCCCTCCTCCGTGACTTCTTCTCATTGCATCTGGCTGACCCTTAGCAATGCTCGGGGTGCGTGAGCTTCCAGGCCGTGGCTACGATGGCGGGCGAGGGGATCGACTTCGAGCTTCCTCCATCCTCGAGCAAATTCCGGACACGATGGGTGTTCATCGATGCCGGTGTGCTCAGCCCTCTACTTTAGGCTCTATCGGGGCCCGCTGTTCCTAACTCCGGCTGGAGCCATCAGCGGCTCACGAGCCCCCGCCTTGCCAATGTCTGGTTCAGGTTGAGGTTGCTGAAAGATCGCGGCGTAACTTCGTCGATGGTGGTGAAGGAATTCGTCTAGCATCAGGTTGCTCCACTTCAGCGCCATTCTCACCCAATGTGGACCTTGCTCAGCAGCCAGGACCACATGAGGTTTCAGGAGTCCGGGCTCCTCCTCGGGACGCGGCAAACAGTGCTCAAGGTCCTGACGGGTTTCATTTTGCCGGCCGAACTGCCTGGGAAGAACTGTTTGTTGTACCGCTGCAAGAACAAGGATGAATTTGTAAAGAACATGCCTTCCTTTGATGAATGGGGGCCACGTCCGATCGGCCTGGAGGGGCCTCGTGACAACCCCGTCGTCGTGGTCCCCTTCTTTGCTCGATCTTGAGCTCGCCCGGTGGCCAGTGCGGTGGGGCGAGCTCCAGCGGAGGCGGTGGCTCGAGTCTTCAAAAACGCGTGCGAGTGGCGATCCTGGGGCATCGTCCTCAGGATCCTACCACCCCCCTCCTGAGGCGCCGACTGCTGAGGAGACGCAGCAAGCGAATCCCGAGGCCAAGGCTCCAGGAGCCTCGAGAGATCGTGGCAAAACGGTGCTCGACTGTCTGCCGCAACCGGGCACCCCTGAAGATATCCTTCCGAGCTCTTCTTCGGCCCCGCTGCGCACCGGCCGTCACGTCCAGCATTTCGGTCGTCTTTGTGTGGACTTCGAGGAGCTCCGCAAGAGGAAAGGATCCCCCTGCGGCAGTAACATCTTTGGACCGCTGAAGCGGAGGAAGTACATCACCATTGACGTGTAAGTATCGTACCGCTGTGGCTCCTTGTGTGCTGTTTTTATCTCCTGACGCCAGTTCTTCAGGGCTCCTTCCTTCAAGGCGGCTGCGTCCCCTGAGAAATGGCCTCCCTCTTCCTCAACTCTTCCGCCGGCTTCGAGCGCTCTGAGTCCGCTTGTTGCCCCTGGAGCAATGTTGGTTGAAGGGGCACTCCTACCCTCCTGGCGCGCTGAACCCGCGGCCTTGTCGCTCCTCCCCCCTGGTCTGGCGTTGAGCTTGGCAGGCGTGCCCAAGACCCCTCTGCTGGTCTTAGACGGCAATTTGTTGGCTTCGATCTTCGGCTCCCCTTCAAGCAGCGAGCCCTGGTCAGCTCGGGCTCATCGCAAGGGCTGGTTGACGTCAGGCTCAGCGTCAGCCCCCAGCCCCCTGCCTGGAGGGGGCGCACCACTTGGTGCCCCGCCCGCAGCCCCTGAGGTGGAGAACGAGGTGGGCGGAGCGTTCAAGCTCGAGCACAGGCGGAGCGTGGTTCGTCACGAGCTTTTCCAGGAGGCGATGGGTGCGATGCGTCGACTTGGTGAAGAGCTCGCGAGTGTCGACTCGCGCCTTGAGGCTGAAGGTCTCCGGCTGGTGGAGGAGCAGCGCAAGCTGAAGGTGGCCATCAACCTCGCCCGCTATCAGCGCGGTATTGAGAATGCGAAGGCCGAGGTGTCCCTCAAGATTGCCCAGGAAGCCCGCTCGCGTGCCTTGGAAGAGGCTCACGAGGCTAATTGTCGTCGCGAGGCTGCGGAGAAGCGCGCGTGGGAGCTCCAGGCCTGGAGCGCGTCCCTTGAGCAGCAGGTGGAGGCGCGTAGGGCCACTCTCGCATCACTGAGGGGGACGCCCGCGGAGGAACAGGAGGTCCGGAAGCGCTGCGAGGCGCTGGCCCTGGCAGCCGTGGAGCGCAGCCTCGAGCTCGAGCGACTGGAGACGAGGGAGCATCAAGTTGCTCAAGCAGAAGATGCCGTCGGGGCTCGCGAGGCCGGAGTCGAGGAGGAGGTGAACCGCCGGGTGGCCGAGATTCGCGCAAACCTAGAGGGTAGGTATGACTTGAAGCTGAAGCTCGCAGGTGTGGAGGATGATGGCAGGGCCGCTGCCCTCAGGCCCAGGTTGGACGAGGCTGAGAGGCGCACGGGAGCCACGGCCGCCGCCCTGGTTACGGTGTAGGCGGACTTGGCCTCCACCCGCGCCGAGCTGCGCTCCCTCCGGAGGCGGGTTGATGACGCTGAGGCCATCGCGAGGCAAAACACGGAGGAGGTGCTCGGCTGACGAAGCGCTAGGCGAAGCACGCCCTATGCCTCAGGATCTCCGGAACAGGGCCAATATCGCGCTGGGCCATATTTGCGACGTGGAGGCGCCGGCCCCTCACTCGAATGACTATGCCAGCCACTTGACCTTCTTCACCGAGGTGGTGACGCGCCTGGAGGCTCAATCTGCCAGAGCTCGCCAGCTTGTGGAGGAGTGGGGTCGTGGCCTGCTCGAACGCGCCTTCTCCCGTGTCTTTAACCACCTCCTGAATGCCGACCCCAACTTTGATTTCGATACCGCTATCGCCCCCGTACCCACGGCTGTCAAAGGCGACCTAAGCAGCGTTAGGTTGAGACAATGTGGGCCGCGTTAGTCGGGGCCTTCACTTCGGAGGGCGGCGTGGTGGTGGTAAATCGCGCTACGAAGGCGGCGTGGTTGGCGACGCCGATGGGCATCGCCGATGGTGGCGATGATGCCGATGAAGATGCGGCAGCGAGTGTGCATATCGCGGTGGCGAACGGCGACATTTCTGGCTGATCTCTTGTTCTCTGTCATTTCACCCTGCGCACAAACTCGGGCGTGGCCCTTGGAAAACTTGTGAGAGCATTTTGAGAGGGGGAGCCCCTCATGTAAGCAAACTGCAGTTTTTTACTTTCCTATGCAATGCGAGATTGTGTCCTCATGAGCTCATGAACCCGGGTGTGAGTTCTCTGTCATGGTTTACCTTAGTCAGTGCCAGCTTTGAGCTGGGTCGCGATGCGTTGAGTTTCTGAGAACCCTGCGAAGCTCGTCGCCCAGTCAGAAAGGGGCCCCGCGAGAGGTGAGCACAGGTTGCAGTGCCAGCGCGCGCTTAGCGTGCGCGTGCTTCACGCAGCCCCGCTCGCGAGGAGCTCGCGGGGGAAAGGCGACGAACATGAGTCCCAGACAAAACGAGATCCAGAAGGCAAGAAATTGCTCAAACGAGAAAAGGCTCCCCCCGCGCGCATCGATAAAAATTCGGCTTCAACTCAAATCCAGATCCAGAAAGCAAAGCTATTTCAACTCAAATCCGGATCCAGGAAGCAAAGCTACTGAGAGGGAGATCCAAAGCAAAAGGCCGCGTCCGGCACCTAGTCTAGTCTTCTGGTCTACAAGTCTTCTCACCAGCGTGAAGCTAAATGCTGCCACTAGGCGTGGGAGGGAGCCCCAGGGCCTGAGGCCGGCACCCCTGAGACTCCGGGGCGTGTACAGCCCCAACTCATTATTACGTGAGAGTGTCACGGGCGACGAGCTTCACAGGCACTGGGCCTTCTTCACAGGTACCAGCCTTGCTTCATATTGCCAGACGAGGGCCCTGCCTTGCACCACTCTCGACCTCCTCTGAGCCGACCGGTCACCAGGACGACTCAAAGGAGGGAAAGAGGACACTAGCGGTTCCCTCGGCGACCACAGGTCCTCTGCCGGGGGAAGGGTCGGCGAGGCCTCCCCGGCAGAGGGCCTACCTCCGGGTGTCACCAGGCGTCTCGTGCCGCGGGGAGGGGCCTTGCTCCTGGATCCCTCCCGGCGGCCCCCAGCGTGTCTCCCTTGTTGGAACGGGTGCCGCCATGCCAGGGTCATCGATCGCTGCTGCAACCTGGTTCATCTGCAGCCCATGGTTAGCATAAGCCTGTTCCTGAGAGATTACCGGTACCCTGTAGTTGCCGTTGCCGGCGCGATCATTGTCGTTCTCCGTTGGTTCTTGGAAGGCTTCGGCTCCTAGCGCCCCCTCTCCCCAATCTTCTCCAATGAATGGGCCGATGTCGTCCTCTGGTGCGTACCCTTGATCCGTCATGCGGGGCTGTCACCCCGAACACCTCGCCATGGTGCCCCACGCTCCATGTTGCTTGGCCCAAGGTGGCGTCCTGAGGATGGTAGCGTGGCATCCGGCTGGGACCACGAAGGGCGACGCTTGCGCCCGTGCTTGTTGCGGGCGGCATGGGGGAGTTGGAGCCCCCTACGCCACTGGCCGTGCTGACGTTGAAGCCCCCAGGCGTAGTTCATGGCACACGGATGTGGTGAGGTTCACCGCGCGGCCCTGCAGTGGCCTGGGGAGGAAGTCGATAGTAGAAGGGTGGTGCTCCCGACGCTGCTGCATCCAGCAACTCAGCAACATGCTCCAGCAGCGTATCCCGGCCGCTCTCCATCATCCTGCATCGCAGCAGCTCGCTTGCCACCGTGAGTGCCGCCCGCATGTTTGCGTGCTCCCACCATGAGTGCGGTGCCGTTTCTGCGGCATGACTCACAGCTCTTGCCGTGGCTCGTACTTGTCACGGGGTGAGGGTGGATGACGCCTGTCCGCGCTGTCCGCGCCCGGCCGAGTTTGGCGGTGCTCGCACCGCCTGGAGTGCGTGGTCGAGATCTTCATGGGCAGGCGGCGCTGCCCGGGCTGGCCACGCTACCTAGCGATCGGAGCCGACCCTTGGGTCGCCGGACATCGTGGTTGTGGAGCATCGGTGAGCTGGTTGGTGGAGAAGAAGCTCCGGCGCACCCCTACCTGGCGCGCGAAATGTCGGATGTGGGGTTCCGGCAAACCCTTAAGGTTCGAACACTGGGGTGCGCGCGAAGTCTTTCCCTCCTACCGATCTATGCCCTAGCTCGCTAAGATCTCGCGGACGAACTCGCAACACAAGAAGACACGAGGTTTATACTGGTTCGGGCTACCGTTGTGGTGTAATACCCTACTCCAGTGTGGTGGTGGTGGATTGCCTCTTGGGCTGATAATGAACAGTACAAGGGAAGAACAACCTCCTGAGATTGAGGAGTTCTTGTGGCTAAGCTCTCGATCGGGTTGGATCAAGCTAAGATGAGATGCCTCTACTGTGGTGGCTAGCTCTACTTATATAGGCCCGTGTCCTCTTCCCAAATAATGAGCGGGAAGGGAGCCAACAACGGCGGGCGAATTTGAAGGGGGACAACTAGTACAAGCTATCCTGACAAAAGTGGTCTTTGCCTGCGAAAAGCTCTGGTGGTGACGCCGTCTTGGTCTCCACCATGACCTCCGTCTTGCCGTCCTCCTGGTCTTGGTCTTGTTGCACCAATATAGAAACCTTTTCCTGATGCCTCGATACTGATGAGGACATCAATACCATTGTTACACCCACAGCCCCTACTGTTACATATACTGGACCAATTACTAGAGCTCGCGCACGCCAATTAAATTACCAGGTACTTTCGTTTCTTGGTAATGATTCTAATGTTCATGAGAATATGATGCTGCCTAAATTGGATACATTTGTTTTGCTTACAAATGAAGGGCCTAGCTTGGGGAAGGATGAACATTGGAGCAAGAACACACATGGAGTTGATGGCATGCACAAGGGGATCAAGAACAGAGTTACAAGTGATGATTTCAGGACTTTGAAGCCACCATAAGGAGTGCATGAAGCCTTGGACGAAATATACAAGATGCCACTTCATAAATTTCGTCTAGAGGCTATTCTAGGTGCTGCGTCACCTTATTATTGGGCCAGGCCCATGTATTTTCGAAATACTTAAGTATAGGCTGTTTTTAGAGTCCGTATGTGTGGGGAAACAAGAGTTAGGGTTGGTTTCGGACCCCTCCTCAAGGGCCACGAAATTCCCCCCTCTTCCTCCATATATACAACCCTTAGGGCGTCGTTTAGACTTTTGGTTTTGCTTAGATTAAAAGTTCTCCATAGCTGCAACTTCGCGCACTTCGTTTGTGTTCAACGACCAGACCAAGGCGTCACAGAACCCCACCTTGATCAATAAAGATTTCCTCTTATATTCGCAATATCCAGATTGCAATCTTAGTTCCTTGATTGTTCTTTGTTTGCCTGCAGGAAACAGACCTTCGTGGTCTGGTTGATCGTGATCTGGCGTGGTCAATAACCTCTCGGAGTTGGTTTAGCGATTGCTAAGGTGCGACGTCCTCGCACGTTCGTAGTCGGATCGTCAAAGTCGATTTCATCCTAAACGATAGCCACCATATCATTGCAAGACGGGACACCTTTGCCTCTATCAAGTGGTATCAGATTTCCAGGTTGCTCGGTGAGATTTTACAGTTTTTCGTAGTTTAGATCGAGTATGTTCTTCATACCTATTGTCGGTGTCAAAATCGGCGGATCTCGGGTAGGGGGTCCCGAACTGTGCGTCTAGGCGGATGGTAATAGGAGACAAGGGACACGATGTTTTTACCCAGGTTTGGGCCCTCTCGATGGAGGTAAAACCCTACTCCTGCTTGATTAATATTGATGATATGGGTAGTACAAGAGTGGATCTACCACGAGATCGGAGAGGCTAAACCCTAGAAGCTAGCCTATGGTATGATTGTTGTTAGCCCCTCGGACTAAAACCCTCTGGTTTATGTAGACACGGATAGGGTTAGGGTTACAGTCGTTTACAATGGTAGGAGATCTACATATCCGTATCGCCAAGCTTGCCTTCCACGCCAAGGAAAGTCCCATCCGGACACGGGGCGAAGTCTTCAATCTTGTATCTTCATAGTCTAGGAGTCCGCCAGCGGTGATAGTTGACTATCCGGACACCCCTAATCCAGGACTCCTCGGTAGCCCTGAACCAGGCTTCAATGGCGGCGAATCCGGGCGCCTATTGTCTTGGCATTTCAAGGCGGGTTCCTCCTCGAATACTTCATAGAAGATTTTGAACACAAGGATAGTGTCGGCTCTGCAAAAGCAAGTTCCACATACCACCGTAGAGAATAACCTTTGCACAGATCTGTTGGCGTATTCAGCGGCATGACATCACACCACGGCCGAGGCCTTTATCACGAATCGTTTTCTTGTCACACCTCAACAGCGTTTAGCGAGGCGGTTTCCTTGGCACGTCTTATCAAAGCGGAGATCGTGCCCCTTATTAAGGATTCCCATCAATACGGACGTGGGTAACCCAACGCGCCATTGATTACGGTGCTTGGGAGATAGCGAGTTTTACCGGTGGCGGGGGCGCATAACCGTCCGCCCATATAAGGGATAAGGATCCACCTTTTAACCTCGCCTTCTTCCTCCTTTGCTCATCCATTTCCCTTTTCGAGCTCCGGCGCCCAAGTCCGCACATCCCTCCTCAACCTTCTCCAGCCATGTCCGGAGTGGGAGGCAAGTGGATGGTCTCCTCCGTCACGGAGGGACAAGTCAAAAAGCTGCGGAAGGCCGACGAGGGGCAGATCATTCCCACCCCCAGGCCCCATGAGAGGGTGGTGTTCCTCACCCACTTCCTCCACGAATTAGGTTTTCCACTTCACCCATTTGTCCGGGGGCTCATGTTCTACTACGGCCTGGATTTCCACGATCTGGCCCCGTACTTCATCCTCAACATCTCGGCGTTTATTGTCGTGTGCGAGGCCTTTCTCTGCATCCAAACCCACTTCGGCTTATGGCTGAAGACCTTCAATGTCAAGCCGAAGGTAGTGGGCGGCTGCCAAGCGGAGTACGGAGGTGCCATGGTTGGCAAGATGGCCAAAGTCCTATGGCTCGAGGGCTCCTTTGTGGAGACCGTGAAGGGGTAACAATCGGGTGGTTCTACATCACCGAGCAGCGCGACTCTCAATGGGGCGGCCCCGAATTCGATCTAGCTTCCCCACACGGCTCACATCATGGAAAGAGGCGGGCCTGGCGTGGGGTGATTCGGAAGAGCTGTCCGGACTCCAAACCTGCGTCAAAACCTGGTGGACAAGAATCTCAAGCTTGTCAGCGTAATCCGGTGATGCTCATCCGCGGATTCTCCCATGCCAACAACGGGCCTTCAATTTGTGGGAGTTTGATCCGGCACAACATCGAACAGGCGGCTCTTGACACTACGTACGAAGATGCCAGGAAGGTGCTGCTCAAGGGCGCCGAAGCACCCGCATCCGCTACCGAAGATCGCGGATTCAGCTCGCAGCGTCAAGCCAGCGAGGTAAGTTATTTACCCTTTATGGGACTCTTTTTCATAGTTTGACTCTATGCGGGATCTAAAACTCCCTAACCTTTGGCAGACTGGCTGAAGGCGTCGTCAGATTGAATATCGGCCCCCTTGCCGAAGACCAGCGGACGCCCGATTGACGGGCTCTGGCTCCGGCACCTCACGTGGTGCGAGAGAAGAAGGCCAAGAAGAAGGCCACGGGAACTCGAAGGAGCTCCGGCGCCAGTCTTGTCGGACTCATCGTCCGGCGACTCTGGCGGAATACTCCCCGAGGGCGAGGAGGAGGAAAAAGCCTCTCCCAGTGAAGAGAGAGAAAAGGAAAGCCGCCCGACTAGGGAGGCGGAGGGTCAAGAAAGGAAGGACCCTTCCTCCGGACTTCTCCACCAACACCGACAAGCGAGGAGGAATGGCCACCAAGGGCCAAGCCTGGCGAGATCATAAGTGTCCGGACTCGGAATAGCTCATGACTTTTTATTTGTCGCATAGTGTCTTCTAACATCGAATATAACCATGTAGCCCGCCCAGGGCAGGCTCGCCGCCGTCGGCGGCTCCTGGATTCGTCGGATGTGAATAGCACTTCACTTGACCATGACTTTCCTCATGGCCTTGAGCGACACGCGGTGGAGTCCCAAAGGCCCCACCGGGAGGAGGTGGTCTGAGGCGCCGCAAGGCGACCTCCCGGACTCGGCGCAAAGGCGAAACCCAGAGGGCTCTAAGTCGGCCCTATGCGGACTCCGCATCGGAACCAGTGGTTACGAAGTCCGCAAGCGGCCCCTTCCGTAAGAAGGGCAAGACTCTGACGCCGGTGACCTCTGTCCATCCGGAGGCACGGATAGCTTCTTTGGGCGCTTAACGGCGCCTCCATCAGCGAGGAGCACCGCCTTGTTATGAGTGTGGTGATCGAGAAAGTTCGATCCGCCAAGGCGGGCTGGTGAAACCTATACCAGCCTTCTAACAGGCTTTGAGGTAAGTTTAGAATATGTAAAATATTACCGCATAGGCAGTAGCCCCTGATGCTTAGTTTGGTGTTAGGAAAGAAAAGCGGATGAGGATCTAAAAGATATATGAGGAGTCTAACATAAGTATGTCAATATGGGAGTGCGAGGCTGCGCCTCTTGACCATGCCGCCTTGTGCAGAGGTCAATGTATTGAAGCGAGCCTCGGCGGCCGAGAACGAGCTCGGCCTTGCCAAGAAGCAGCTCGAGGACAAGGAAGGTAAGTAATACCTTATTAAAGTAATACCTTATAGAAAGGATTTGGTTGCAAAATGACAGGACTAACGTGGGTATTGTAGGGGCCACGAGCGAGGTGGCGACCACGAAGGAAGCGGTGTCCACGGCCAAAGCACAGCTGCCGCGAGGCGCCAAGCGAGAGAAGCGGGAGGCACGGGTGGCGGAGGTGCGGCAAGAGCTCCGAGGCTCTCGCGGAAAAACACGAGTTTGGGCGTGACTCGAGACTTCGAGTCCGAGCTCGCCTCGGCTCTTGAGAGTGCCAAGGCCGCTAAGGCCGAAGCCCAATAAGCCCTCCAGGAAATTGAATCATTAAAGAAGATAGCGGCGGGTATGGCATTCTTTATGCAAAGCAAGCATGTGAAAGTGAATTATCTATTACTTACCCGAATCCGGAGCTCTCCAGGAGCATTCGCAGATCTGCCCCGTAGTGTGTCTGATGCTGCCGTGTTCTACCGTGCCGAGGAGGGGAGCTCGATGGAAAAGGTGTTCTGGTCTTAGTATGCTGAGGCCGGACATCCGGTGCCCCTGAGCGACCAGCTGAAGCAGCTGGTCGAGCTCCACAAGGTCGCCGAACAGGCCATGAAGGGCCTCATAATTCGGTTGTGGCCTAAGGAAGCCATGCCTGGGAGCTACTTCGGGCTAGTGCGGCGGCTGATGGACGTCTGTCCATGGATTGAAGTCATCAAGCGCTCCATCTGCATCGAAGGTGCTCGTAGGGCCCTTGCCTTTGCTAAGGTGCACTGGGGCAAGATGGACGCTGAGAAGCTTGTGACGGACGGACCACCACCGAAGAAGGAGCATCGCAAGCCTGAAATGTATTATGAGGGCGTCCTGAAGGGTGCCTGCCTTATGGCGGATGAATGCTCCAAAGATATAATTTTTGAGTAGACTCGCATTTGTTATCCTGTACGCTGAAAACTTGTTCATATGCGCTAAGCAACACTTTTGAATTTAAAATATTACCTTCTGTGCGGTCGTGTATTAAATTCGAGAGATGGCGAGTCGTCGGCTTCAGCCCCCATGCCACGAGTGCTGGGGTGTTCGGGATAAACTTGAGCGCTCTTGTTCCCATCCTTGGGTCCTTCGAGGGAGGCGCTCAACACAACGAACAAGGCAACCAGACTATAGTGCTTTAACACTCTCACTTAGCCATAGAATTCTATAATTTTAAATTTCAGCGAAGCCCCTAGTATTCGGAAGACCGAGTTCGGGGCGCTATCCACGCCTTGGCCGGACAATGCCGACTCCTCGCTCTAAGCGGCATAAGTATTTAGGGACCGAAAAACCTCTTGAACAGCGACCGGCTCTCGCCCTATCGTGACGGCCAGTTTTAGCTTTCTCCTTTGAGGTGCTCAACCCAGCTCAACGGGGCACAATCGCGGTGGTTCTCCCAGCGCTACCTTAGCCGATATAACGGGCGTAAGGTACCAAAACATGGGAGCAGGCAAACCCAACTATTGACCCAAGACATGATTCAGAGTCGATGCATATAATGCTATAAGTTCGAGTGCCGACTTGTGAAAGTGTTCGGACTTATCACACCATATTTTTGGGTACTTAAGCCCGTGGTGTATTAGCCGTACCAAAGTGTCTGGTGCAACATGTCATGAATGAACATATATATAGATAAAGAAAGGAGTGCAATAATATGCAAAAGCTATGTATTGTTTATTCAAAAATACTGCAATGAAAGCGAGCGATACAAATAGTGCGATAAGCAAGGGATGGGACTATTTAACATGTCCCCTCGAGGGGTAAGCTGCGGGATGGTATGTAAAACAGGTATAATGCTCGTAGTAGAGACCACTGGACGCTTGGCGTAACTACGCTTCCCTGGTTGTTGCATCGTGAGTTCGGCAATTCTAGTGCGGACAAGGCTTCTGAAAGCGGAGTCTGAAAGTAAGAGAAAGAAGAAAGAAAAGAATGACACAATCGGGGGCCCCTGGTGTGGTTGAGCCGCGTGCAGGCGTCTTTGTGGTCGTGCCCCTCCCTTATGCCCATGGTATCTCGGGCGTAGTTATATGCAGCGTAATCTTGGCCGCAATTTCGCGAGGGCTGGGGTTGGGGCTGGATTACTCTGGCGATGCTCGGATCGTGCGGGCGGTATTTTTGTAGGTTACTCCGGCGCGCTTGCGGTGTCCGGACGTTTAATAGCGGACTCGAGAATTGCTGTGAGAGGCTGCTTTGCACCTCCGCCACGAGGTCGCCGTGTGCTCCTCCGTTCGGAGAAGGCGTTCGGTGTTTCCATTGACCGTGATTACTCCTCGAGGGCTGGCATCTTGAGCTTGAGGTATCGTGGTGCGGCACCGCATTGAACTTTACCGTGCGGTTCGTCCAAGCGATCGCGTGATAGCCGCTGCAGAGCGGGACTATGTCGAAGATTAACTCTTCGCCGGAAGTTATCCGAGGATCCGAAGACCACTTGAGTGTAAGCGAGCCTGTACAATTGGCCTCTACACCTGGTATGGCGCCTTTAAAGGTCGTCTTTGTGGGTTTAATCCTTGAGGGGTCTATGCCCATTTTGCGCACTATATCCTGATAGTGCAGGTTCAGGCTGCTACCGCCGTCCATCAGGACTCTAGTGAGGTGGAATTCGTCGATGATTGGGTCAAGAACCAATGCGGCGAATCCGCCGTGGCGATGCTAGTGGGGTGGTCCCTTGATCAAAGGTGATCGGGCGGGAGGACCATGGGTTGAACTTTGAGGCGGTGGCTCCGTCGCATATATCGTCCCTTAGTGCACTTCCGCTCCCTTTTGGGTATGTGGGTTGTGTATATTATGTTCACCGTCCACACTTGTGGGGAAGCCCTTCATCCTCTATTGTTCGTGGCGGGGCTCCTCCTCGTCATCGCTATGTAGCCCCTTGTCATTGAGTTGGCATTTAACTTGCTGCTGTTTGAAGACCCAACAATCCTGTTGGTGTGGTTGGCTAGTTTTTCGGGGTGCCATGTATTTGGCACGGCGATTGAGTATTCGATCCAGATTGGGCCGGGCCTGAGTATTTCTTTTGAGCGGCTTTTTCCGCTGACGGGTTTAGAGCCTCTGAATCCGGCATTGGACTGTCGTATCTTCAACATTATCGCCGTTAACGCGGCGCTTGTGCTTGTTGCGACGCGACCTGCCATTCTGTCCTTGGTATCCGAACTACCAGCGTTTTTGGTCAAGTTGTTGCTCTGAGCTAGCCAGCTGTCCTCTCCAGCAAAAGCGGGTCATGAGTGTTGTGAGGGCTGCCATGGATTTCAGCTTTTCTGTCCTAGGTGCACGGCAAGCCACTCGTCGCGGATGTTATGTTTGAAGGCTGCAAGGGCCTCTGCATCCGGAGAGTCAACGATTTGATTTTTCTTGGTTAGGAACTGTGTCCAAAATTGTGCGGCGATTCTTACGGCTGCTGAATTATGTGGCTGAGGTCATCGGCGTCGGTGGTCGCACTTTATATGTGCCTGGAAGTTATCAAGGAATGCGGCTTCCGAGGTCCTCCCAACAACCAATTGATTCTGCTGGCAGGCTGTTAAGCCAATGCCGAGCTGGTCCTTTAAGCTTGAGTGGGAAGTATTTGATGGCGTGTAGATCATCACCGCGGGCCATGTGGATATGGAGGAGATAGTCCTCGATCCAAACCGCAGGATCTGTTGTGCCATCGTATGATTCGATGTTTACGGGTTTGAAACCCTCGGGGATTTGATGATCCATCACTTCGTCTGTGAAGCATAGTGGGTGTGCGGCGCCTTTGTATTGAGATATATCACGACACATCTCAAATGAGCTTTGTCTACTGTGTTCGGCCCGGCCGGAATTGCTGTATCTGGCGTGACGGTTATCGTCGCGTGTCGTGGGGTGCCCACGCGGTCCGTAGAACGATCTTGTTTGCCTTGCCTTGTCCTCCAATATGTCTCGCAGGTCTGGCGCATTTCCCCGTGCCTTGTTACTTTTCGAGCGACGCCGAGGTGCGACTTGAATGGAGGGTCTAGAGGCCTCTTTGTCGCGACCACGGGGTGGCCGGTCGGCCGCATCATGCGCTGGTGATGTAGGTTTGGGTGCTGCTTCCTCTAATTGGGGTAGCAGCCTGCGTTTTGGGTATCTCTTGGAGGCGTTGAGTTCGTACTCTTCGGCTGCAAGGGCTTCAGTCCATCTGTCAGCTAGCAAGTCTTGGTCAGCTCTAAGATGTTGCTGCTTTTTCTTGAGGCTGCTTGCCGTGGCCATAAGCCTGCGTTTGAAACGCTCCTGTTCGGCGGGATCCTCAGGCACGACAAATTCATCGTCGTCGAGGCTTGCCTCATCTTCGGAGGGAGGCATATAATTATCGTCCTCCACCTCCCTGTCTGCCGCTCTATCTTGAGGGCTGGCTTCTCCCTCCTCCTGTGCTGAATCCTGCTAGAGGGGGTTGTCTTCGGTACTGTCCGGGAAGTTATTATCTCCCGTGCCGGAGTCACCGTTTTTGCTATGGCGGGATTTAGAGCGGCGCCGCTGACGCCGGCGCTTGGGCTGTTTCTTGGAGGGGTTATCCTCCGCTGTTCCATCGCCGTTCCCATCTTTTGGGATGTCCACCATGTATATGTCATATGACGAGGTGGCCTTCCGAGTGCCTGTGGCGCTGGTTCTTGGTAAATCTCTAGCATCGTCATCCATACCGTCGATGTCTTGGTCGAAGTCGAGCATGTCGGTTAAATCATCGGCAGTGGCTACAAAGTGGGTGGTGGGTGGGCGTTGAATTTCTTCGTCGTCCGCATCCCAACCTTCACGATCGTAGTCGGCCAGGGCTCTCTGATAAAGAGAGACTTTAGTGAATTCAGGATGTCACCAAAGGCGAGTGTTGAAAGATGTCGCGGCGGTGAACTCCATGACGGCGCCCAATCGGATTCGATTGGCGGGCGTGGGAGGTTCGGAGTCGGAGAGGAGTCCGGCACCTTGGAGTCACAGGATTCACAAAGGACAGGGATGGTGTTGGTTCAAGCGTTGTAGAGATTGTAGCCCCGGCGGTGTCCAGCCACTCTTCCTCGATCGGTAGTCGGCTCGAGCTAAGGGTGGGCGGACGCTGGTGCGACCTCGAGGCCTGTTGGTGGCGAGCTAGATCGTTCCCATCGAGGCAGTCTTGGTGGCGCTTGGCTGTGGCTCGAATCCGTCGAAGATTAAGTCTCCACGGATGTCGGTGTGTAGTTCAAACTCCCAAATCTGACTGATGGCCACGGGTGTAGCTTCGATCTGCTCCGGATGGCCAAGTGAATTGGCCATGGTGCAAAGCCGCCCGAATCTGAAGATCTGTCCGGGGAGAAAAGTATCACCCTGGACCACGTCGTTGTTGATGATCGAAGGAGCCATCGGGCCTAAAGATGACGACATAGAGGAACTCTCAATGAAAGCACCAATATCGGTGTCAAAACCGGCGGATCTCGGGTAGGGGGTCCCGAACTGTGTGTCTAGGCGGATGGTAACAGGAGACAAGGGACACGATGTTTTTACCCAGGTTCGGGCCCTCTCGATGGAGGTAAAACCCTACTCTTGCTTGATTAATATTGATGATATGGGTAGTACAAGAGTGGATCTACCACGAGATCAGAGAGGCTAAACCCTAGAAGCTAGCCTATGGTATGATTGTTGTTAGTCCTCGGACTAAAACCCTCGGTTTATATAGACACCGGATAGGGTTAGGGTTACAGTCGGTTACAATGGTAGGAGATCTACATATCCGTATCGCCAAGCTTGCCTTCCACGCCAAGGAAAGTCCCATCGGACACGGAATGAAGTCTTCAATCTTGTATCTTCATAGTCCAGAGTCCGCCAGCGGTGATAGTTGACTATCCGGACACCCCCTAATCCAGGACTCCCTCACCTATAGTCCACGTAAAAGCCAAAAAAACTACGGTTAGTTCATCTTATCCGAACCAATCTGAGCCTTTGCATAATCTTTTCTGTATTTGCTTTGTTGAATTTGCGGTTGCATCGTCGTGTCAAGTTGCTGGTCCTAGCGTCTAGTACTTTAGAGTTTCGAGTTCTGTTCACAAGTTGTCACGCCGCCGCCGCACCATCGTCATCACCGCTGCCATATACCACCATTGTCATCACCGCTGCCATATACCACCATCATCATCATCATCATCACCGTTGCCATATACCACCATATTCATCACCGCTGCCATATACCACCATCGTCATCGCCGCTACCATATACCACATATCCGCCGCCATCACGCTAATCCGAGTCCACCTCCATCACAGATTCGCCACCAGTCCATGTTCCACCGCCCTGCATATATCCGCCACCAGTCCGAGTTTCCACCAGATTCATCTCCGCCACCAGTCCTAGTCTGAGTCCAGTAATTGTTGCTTTGTTCTCGATTTCCAGATCACGCGATACTCAGAGTCGTGACAGCGTAGGACTCCCCAACTTCCGAGCCATCCACAGAAGAAAAATAGTTCCAGTTTAAAAAAAACTAAGTCCGGAAAATTCTGGCTAGGCAGATTTTAGACCATTTGTAGCCTTTTCGAAAAAAATTGATGCAGAGCAAAAAAAAGAGGAAAAAAAGTGCAAAAAAAGAAAAAAAAAAGAAAAAAATTGCAGAGTGTGCTCCTCCCTTGTTTGCGTGCCGTGCAGTGATTTTGTTAGTGTTCTAGGCTCGCGTCTCTAGCACAATCTAGCCTAGGACCAACATAGTACCGTCGTTGAGCGTTTATTCAACTTTGCATCTCTGAATTGATTATTGTTGACCCTTTTTGCTACCATATTATAAGCCTTCCCAGCTCCACATACATCTCGTCGTGCGTTTGACTCTCCACAGTAATCGCTCTATCAAGCTTTGAGAGTTTTGACTACAGCAGTTGCCGATCACCTTTCTTTCTTTGGGTAAGCTGGTAAGAATTTGAGATTTGCTTGATGGATTTACGAAACCCACCACCACCTCTTGTTAGTAGTCTGTAGGATCATATTCTTGTGTGTTTCTATTGCTGCTAACCATGCCGAGATCTGGTAGAGGAGGACCGAGAGAACATGACAAATAAGGAGTTGCATGATAAATTTCAGCAAATGATGAGTGGACAGGTGCAAGATGTGCTAAACAGATTTGAAGAGGCCATGGAGAAGATAGATGGCATGGAGAAGACGTTCAAAACAAAGCTCGATAACAAGTTTAATGAATTTCTCGTGCGTCTTCCACCACCACCACCGACTGCACCTAACGCACCTCTACAACAACAACAACAACGACTACCTCCACGTTGTGAAACAGCCCTCCGTCGAGCGAGCCGTGTCCCTCTTGCGCTTGGCCAAACTGTTGGTGCTGCTGTTGATATACGTGGCTCCTGCTGCGATGCGGAGGAGGATGATTATGTGGGAGATTACGAGGATGAAGTTGATCAAAATCAGAACTACGTGCAACCACCAGCACCACAACCACCAGGTCATCCACATGCAAATAATGGCAATGTTAGGGCTCCCCTCAGTGCGAGATCATGACCATCTCCTAAACTGAAATTGAATATTCCACCATTTGAGGGTAGATATGTTCCTGATATATATCTTACTTGGGAGTTAGAAACTGAACAACGATTTACATGTTTACAATATCCTTAGGAGAGACATGTTCCTGCCGCTGTTTGTGCTTTCACTAGCTTTGCATGTGTTTGGTGGTCTGAACATTGTAGATTATATCCTGTTCCAGCTACTTGGCTGCTTTGCGTACTCGTTGGGTTCCACCATATTATCAACGTGAATTACTTCAAAAATTGCAGCGCTTAAGACAAGGAAAAAATTCTGTAGAAGAATATTATCAGGAATTACAAACTGGCTTGATTAGATGTAGTATTGTTGAGGAGAATGAAGCTATGCTTGCACGTTTTATGGGTGGATTAAATAGAGAGATTCAGACCATTCTAGAGTATAAGATTATAATAATATCACTCATTTATTCCATCTTGCTTGTAAGGCTGAACGTGAAGTGCAGGATCGACAGGCATTGGCACGAACTAACTTTTCTGCAGGTCGACCTTCATCATGGACACCACGTGGATCATCTACTTCCACTGCACCATCACCTCTTTCAGGTGCCACCTCCAACCATGGTACAATAAAGCAGGCACAACCACCACTATCTGCCAAGAGCACACCTGCCGGGCCTGCACAGAGCTCTTCTTCTTCCATGGCGTCAACAGGGCACACAAGTGATATTATTTGTCGTAGTTGTAAGGGAAGAGGACATTTTGTTAGAGAATGCAAATCTCAGCGTGTGATGATTGCTACTGAGGATGGTGGGTATGAGTCCGCTAGTGACTATGATGAGGAGACTTTGGCTCTTATTACACATGAAGAACAACTGTGGAGATGATTACGATCATGAGGCGCAATACATGGCTTTGAAGATCTTGTGGTATGAATGTTTAGTTGCTCAAGGTGTTTTGAGTGTGCAGGTTACACAAGCTGAGCAAAATCAGAGGCATAATTTGTTCCATACAAAGGGAGTTGTGAAGGAACGTTCTATTCGCGTCATTATAGATGGAGGGAGCTGCAACAACTTGGCTAGCATGGCGATGGTGGAGAATCTATCTCTCACCACAAGACCACATCCACATCCTTACTACATCCAATGGTTCAACAACAGCGGCAAGGTTAAGGTAACACATACTGTTCGGGTGCATTGTAGTATCTCTACATATGCTGATTATGTTGATTGTGATGTGGTACCTATGCAAACATGTTCCTTATTACTTGGTAGACCATGGCAATTTGATAAAAATTCCGTACACCATGGTAGAAACAATCAGTATACTCTTGTTCATAAGGATACAAATATTACTTTGCTTCCTATGACTCCTGATTCCATTTTGAAAGATGATATTCATAGAGCTAGTAAAGCAAAACAGGAGAAAAATAAGAGTGAAAATCAGATTGTGGCAAACGAATTTGAGCAACAAATGAAGCCTAATAATAAACCATCTGGTGTTGCTTCTGAAATTAAATTGAAAAGTGCATGTTTACTTGCCACCAAATCTGATATTGATGAGCTAGATTTTAGCAAATCTGTTTGCTATGCTTTTGTGTGCAAAGAGGCATTATTTTCAATCGAGGCGTGCCTTCCTCTTTGCCCCTGTTGTCACTAACGTTTTGCGGGAGTTCGGCGTCTTTCCACAAGGCGTGCCACAGGATTACCACCTATTCGGGATTGAGCATCAAATTGACTTAATTCGGTGCATCGCTACCCAACCGTGCACCATACCGTACCAATCCGGAGGAGCGAAGGAGATTATCGTCAAGTACAGGAGCTGCTCGACAAAGGTTATATCTGCGAATCTCTTAGTCCTTGTGCTGTTCCTATTATACTAGTGCCTAAAAAGGATGGTACGTCACGTATGTGTGTTGATTGTAGAGGCATTAATAATATTACTATTCGTTATCGTCATCCTATTCCTAGGCTAGATGATATGCTTGATGAATTGAGTGGCTCTACAATATTCTCCAAAGTTGATTCGCGTAGTGGATACCATCAAATTCGTATGAAATTGGGAGATGAATGGAAAACAACATTTAAAACAAAGTTTGGTTTATATGAGTGGTTAGTCATGCCTTTTGGGTTAACTAATGCACCTAGTACTTTCATGAGACTAATGAATGAAGTTTTACGTGCTTTCATTGGACGGTTTGTGGTAGTCTATTTTGATGATATACTGATTTATAGCAAATCTTTGGAAGAACATTTGGAACATTTCGTGCTGTTTTATTGCTCTCGTGATGCACGTTTGTTTGGTAACCTTGGGAAGTGCACCTTTTGCACCGACCGAGTATCTTTTCTTGGCTATGTTGTTACTCCATAGGGAATTGAAGTTGATAAAGCCAAGATTGAAGCTATTGAGAGTTGGCCGCAGCCCAAAACGATCACACAAGTGAGGAGTTTCCTTGGCCTCGCTGGTTTCTATAGGCGTTTTGTGAGAGATTTCAGCACCATTGCTGCACCTCTCAACGAGCTTACAAAGAAGGATGTGCCTTTTGTTTGGGGTACCGCACAGGAAGAAGCCTTCATGGTATTGAAAGATAAGTTGACACATTCTCCTTTACTCCAACTTCCTGATTTTAATAAGACTTTTGAGCTTGAATGTGATGCTAGTGGAATTGGATTAGGAGGTGTGTTATTACAAGATGGCAAACCTGTTGCATACTTTTCTGAAAAATTGAGTGGCCTAGTCTGAACTATTCTACTTATGATAAAGAATTATATGCTCTTGTTCGGACTTTAGAGACATGGCAACATTATTTATGGCCCAAAGAATTTGTTATACATTTTGATCATGAATCTTTGAAACGTATTAAAAGTCAAGCTAAATTGAATCATGGACATGCTAAATGGGTGGAATTCATTGAGACTTTCCCTTATGTCATTAAACACAAGAAGGGTAAAGAAAATGTTATTGCTGATGCTTTGTCTCGTCGCTATACTATGCTTTCAAAACTTGACTTAAAAATATTTGGTTTGGAGACCATCAAAGATCAATATGTGCATGATGCTGAATTTAAAGATGTATTGCAGAATTGTAAAGAAGGTAGAATATGGAACAAGTTCGTCGTTAACGATGGATTTGTGTTTCATGCTAACAAGCTATGCATTCCAGCTAGCTCCATTCGTCTTTTGTTGTTACAGGAGGCGCATGGAGGAGGACTAATGGGACACTTTGGCGTGAAGAAGACGGAGGATATACTTGCTACACATTTCTTTTGGCCAAAGATGAGACGGGATGTTGAGTGTTTTGTTGCTCGCTGCACTACATGTCAAAAAGCCAAGTCACGACTCAATCCTCATGGTTTATATATGCCTTTGCCTGTACCTAGTGTTCCTTGGGAGGATATATCTATGGACTTTGTTTTAGGTTGACCTCGAACAAAGAAGGGGAGGGATAACATATTTGTTGTCGTGGATAGATTTTCGAAAATGGCACACTTTATACCATGTCATAAAAGCGATGATGCTGTTAATGTTGCTGATTTGTTCTTTCGGGAAATTATTCGCTTGCATGGTGTGCCAAATACTATTGTTTCAGATCGTGATACTAAATTCCTTAGCCACTTTTGGAGATGTTTATGGGCTAAGTTGGGGACTAAACTGCTTTTTAGTACTACTTGTCACCCCCAAACTAATGGACAAACTAAAGTAGTCAATAGAAGATTTTCTACTATGCTTAGGGCTGTTTTGAAGAATAATAAGAAAATGTGGGAAGAATGCTTGCCTCATATTGAATTTGCTTATAATCGTTCATTGCATTCTACTACTAAGATGTGCCCTTTTGAAATTGTGTATGGTTTCCTACCTCGTGCACCTATTGATTTGTTGCCTCTTCCATCTTCGGAGAAGGTTAATTTTGATGCTAAAGAACGTGATGAATTGATTTTAAAAATGCATGAGTTAACTAAGGAAAACATTGAGCGTATGAATGCTAAATATAAACTTGCTGGAGATAAGGGTAGAAAACATGTTGTGTTTGCACCTGGAGATCTTGTTTGGTTACATTTGCGTAAGGATAGATTTCCTAATTTGCGCAAACCAAAGATAATGCCACGTGTTGATGGTCCTTTTAAGGTGTTAGAGAAAATAAATGATAATGCATATAAACTTGAGCTACCTGCAGATTTTGGGGTTAGTCCCACTTTTAACATTGCAGATTTGAAACCTTATTTGGGTGAGGAAGACGAGCTTCCGTCGAGGACGACTTCATTTCAAGAAGGGGAGGATGATGAGGACATCAATGCCATTGTTACACCCACATCCCCTACTGTTACATATACTGGACCAATTACTAGAGCTCGCGCACGCCAATTAAATTACCAGGTACTTTCGTTTCTTGGTAATGATTCTAATGTTCATGCGAATATGATGCTGCCTAAATTGGATACATTTGTTTTGCTTACAAATGAAGGGCCTAGCTTGGAGAAGGATGAAAATTGGAGCAAGAACACGCATGGAGTTGATGGCATGCGCAAGGGGATCAAGAACGGAGTTACAAGTGATGATTTCAGGACTTTGAAGCCACCATAAGGAGTGCATGAAGCCTTGGACGAAATATACAAGATGCCACTTCGTAAATTTCGTCTAGAGGCTATTCTAGGTGCTGCGTCACCTTATTATTGGGCCAGGCCCATGTATTTTCGAAATACTTAAGTATAGGCTGTTTTTAGAGCCCGTATGTGTGGGGAAACAAGAGTTAGGGTTGGTTTCGGACCCCTCCTCCAAGGGCCACGAAATTCCCCCCTCTTCCTCCATATATACAGCCCTTAGGGCGTCGTTTAGACTTTGGGTTTTGCTTAGATTAAAAGTTCTCCATAGCTGCAACTTCGCGCACTTTGTTTGTGTTCAACGACCAGACCAAGGCGTCACAGAACCCCACCTTGATCAATAAAGCTTTCCTCTTATATTCGCAATATCCATATTGCAATCTTAGTTTCTTGCTTGTTCTTCGTTTGCCTGTAGGAAACAGACATTCGTGGTCAGGTTGATCGTGCTCCGGCGTGGTCAATAACCTCTCGGAGTTGGTTTAGCGATTGCTAAGGCGCGACGTCCTCGTACGTTCGTAGTCGGATCGTCAAAGTCGACTTCATCCTAAACGATAGCCACTATCTCATCGAAAGACGGGACACCTTTGCATCTATCAGGTACTCTTCGCCTGTGCTGGCCTCCTTAGCACCAAAGAGGAAACTAGGACGCTGCGCGCGCTGGCGCCCGCCTTGCGCCTGCCTGGTGCCGTGCGTCACGGCTCACGTCACGAGGGCCTCGTGAGGTTTGCCCCACCTTGATATCTCCGCTCCTCGTGAGCATGCCTGACTAGGCTGCTCCAGATGGGGTCTTGCGTCGTCCGCCTCGCGAGGCTTGGACCCTCGTGAGGGTCTTGAATGCCTTGTTGATGAAGATGGGCGTCGACCTCTTGCTTAGCCGCGTGGGGCGCGAGCGAGCAAGTCTGGGACCCCGTTCCCAGAACACCGACAGAAGTGCCCCACGCTCCATGTTGCCCGGCCCAGCGCACCACCCTGACGATGGTAGGGCGGCATTCCGCCGGGGCCGTAGGTGGCGACGCTCGTGCCCGCGCTCGTCTGAGGTGGCGCGGGTGCGATTGGACGTCCGGTGCTGCTGGTCACGCCGGTGTCCATGAAGCCTCTGGGTGTGCCCGAGGGCGCGCGGGCGTGGCAAGGCCCGCCATGCGATCCGGCCGCGGCCTGCGGCGTAAGCTGCGAGCAGAAGGGTGGTGCCCCCAAGGCCACAGCATCCAGGAGCTCGGCGACGCGCTCCAGCAACGCATCCCGGTCGCTTTCCATCAGTCGGCATCGCAGCAGTTCCCGAGCCACCATGAGCGCGGCCCTCATGTTTGCTTGTTCCCGTCGGGTGTGCGGCGCCATAGCCACAGCGTGGCTTGAGGCCCTTGCGGCTGCCCACGCTTGTCGTGGAGTAAGGGCGGACGGCGTGTATTTCGCCACCGCGCTTGGCGTTGGCGGTTGGTGGCGTGTTACCGGGGCGCGGGTTGAGGTCTTCTTGGGCAGACAGGGCCGCCCGGGCTGGCCAAGCTGCCCAGCGGTCGGCGTTGGTCCTCGGGTCGCTGTACATCGGAGTCGCGGAGTGTCGACGGATCAACTGGTGGAAGGAAAGCTCCGGCGCACCCCTACCTAGCGCGCCAAATGTCGGATTTCGGGTTCCGGCAAAACCCTTGAGGTTCGAACACCGGGGTGCGCACGAAGATCTCCCCCTACCTAATCACGCCCTCAGCCTCACCGCAATCTCAAAGCCTAGATCGATGAACCCGCAACACAAGAGACACGAGATTTATACTGGTCCGGGCCATCGTTATGGTGTAATACCCTACTCCAGTGTGGTGTGGTAGATTGCCTCTTGGGCTGAGGATGAACAGTACAAGGGAAGAACAGCCTCCTGAGGTGAGGTGTTCTTGTGCTTGGGGGACTTGTGTGGGTGAGGATGATCTAGTCCCAGATGAGATGATCTCTATGGTGGTGGCTGAGGGAGTCCTGGATTACGGGGTCCTCGGACAGCTGGACTATATACTTTAGCCGGACTGTTGGACTATGAAGATACAAGATTGAAGACTTCATCCCGTGCCGGATGGGCCTCTCCTTAGCGTGGAAGGCAAGCTTGCTTGTCTGGATATGTAGATCTCCTCCCTTGTAACCGACTCTGTGTAACCCTAGCCCCCTCCGGTGTCTATATAAACCAGAGGGTTTAGTCCGCAGGACAACAACAATCATACCATAGGCTAGCTTCTAGGGTTTAGCCTCTACGATCTCGTGGTAGATCAACTCTTGTAATACTCGTATCATCAAGATCAATCAAGCAGGAAGTAAGGTATTACCTCCATCGAGAGGGCCCGAACCTGGGTAAACATCGTGTCCCCCGCCTCCTGTTACCATCCGCCTTAGATGCACAGTTCGGGACCCCCTAACCGAGAACCGCCGGTTTTGACACCGACATTGGTGCTTTCATTGAGAGTTCCACTGTGCCGTCACCATAAGGCTTGATGGCTCCTTCAATCATCAACAACGATGCGATCCAGGGTGAGGTTTTTCTCCCCGGACAGATCTTCGTATTCGGCGGCTTTGTACCGCGGGCCAACTCGCTTGGCCATCTAGAGAAGATCGAGAGCTACGCCCCTAGCTGTCAGGTCAGGTTTGGAAATTTAAACTATACGGCCGATATCCACGAAGACTTGATCTTTGACGGATTTGCCTATGTCAGGTGCGCAACACAGTCACGACGAGCATGACCTAACTCTGCTATCGGACGGTGTTCAGGAGATCACACGTGTGGCTACTCCGGCCCTAAATCTGAAGCAGAGTGCGTCGTCCGAGGACGGGTGGATGGACCCCGCCATGGAGGCCGCACACTCAGTGGCGATAGAGTCGAGTACAGATTGCACCTCCCATGAGACCTGTGTTGCCGGACACTTGGATTCGTCCCCGGCCACGGGCTACGCACCGCCCGCGTCCGTGCCTATCGAACCTGATTGGGCACCGATCATGGAGTTCACCTCCGCAGATATTTTCCAGCACTCGCCCTTGGGCAACGTGCTTGATTCATTAAAGTCTCTCTCCTTGTCAGGAGACCTTTGGCGAACTATATGCGGCTTGTGGGAAGTGGACGACGAAGAAATTCGTTTCCCCACCACCACCCTTAATAGCCATCGTCGACGAGCTAACCGACATGCTTGATTTGGACTCGAAGACATCGACGGTATGGACTGACGATGCAGAGGCGAACAGAACCACCACCCATTGTATTTGGACTGCCACCTCATCATATGATATATACATGGTGGACACCCCCAAAGAAGCGATGGCGATAAGGCAACGGAGGATAATCCCTCCGAAGAGCAACCCAAGCACCGGCGTCAGCAGCGCCATTCTAAGCCCCGCCATAGCAAAAGCAGCTATACCGGCACAAGAAACAATAACGCTGCGGATAGTGCCGAAGACGAAGACAATCCCCTCCAGCCAGACCTCGAGCGGGAGGATGGGCAAGCTAGCCCTAAGGAACAGGCAGCACACGGAGAATCACAGGATGACAATTACATGCCTATCTCCAAAGATGAGGTGAGCCTCGGCGACGAAGAATTTATCGTGCCTGAGGATCCCTTCAAACAGGAGCGCTTCTAGCGTCGGCTTATAGCCACAGCAAATAGCCTGAAGAAAAAGCAACAACAGCTTCAAGCTGACCAAGATCTGCTAGCGGATAGATGGACTGAGGTCCTAGCGACCGAGGAATACGAACTCGAGCGCCCAACCAAAAGTTACCCAAAGAGCAGGTTGCTACCCCAACTCGAGGAGAAAGAATTAAAGCCTACGCTTCTAGCGTATGATGCGGCAGACCGGCCACCTCGTGGCCGAGACAAAGCGGCATATCAGGCCAAAGTCCAGCCCGCACCCCGCCGCCTGTCGGTGTCAAAACCGGCGGATCTCGGGTAGGGGGTCCCGAACTGTGCGTCTAAGGCAGATGGTACAGGAGGCGGGGGACACGATGTTTACCCAGGTTTGGGCCCTCTCGATGGAGGTAATACCCTACTTCCTGCTTGATTGATCTTGATGATATGAGTATTACAAGAGTTGATCTACCACGAGATCGTGGAGGCTAAACCCTAGAAGCTAGCCTATGGTATGATTGTTGTTGTCCTACGGACTAAACCCTCTGGTTTATATAGACACCAGAGGGGGCTAGGGTTACACAAAGTTGGTTACAAGGCAGGAGATCTACATATCCGTATTGCCAAGCTTGCCTTCCACGCCAAGGAGAGTCCCATCCGGACACGGGACGAAGTCTTCAATCTTGTATCTTCATAGTCCAACAGTCTGGCTAAAGGATATAGTCCGGCTGTTCAAGGACCCCCTAATCCGGGACTCCCTCAGTAGCCCCTGAACCAGGCTTCAATGACGATGATTCTGGCGCGCAAATTGTCTTCGGCATTGCAAGGCGGGTTCCTCCTCCGAATACTCCATAGAAGATTTTGAACACAAGGATAGTGTCCGGCTCGGCAAAACAAATTCCGCATACCACCGTAGAGAAAATAATATTTCCACAAGTCTAATCTGCTGACAGCTTTTTATAACGTGACGTAATGCCGTAGTGCGGTCATGCAGCGAACCATTTTTACGAGCCTGCGCTTTGCGTGTTGCGAGGTGGTTTTATTGGCACGTCCTGTCGAAGCAGAGATCGTGTCCCTCTTGTCACGGGATTCTCATCAATACGGGTATGGGTAACCCAATCGTGCCTGTTGGTATGGCTCCGCGTTTTTAGGCAAGTTCCAAACGGTTACACGGAGGACGCTTGATATTCACCCTCTTTATGAAGGGGCCAAGGCGTGTCCTTTTCTCCTCGCACTCAATCGAATCCCTTTCCCCACCTCGAGTTCCAACACCCAAGGCTCAGGCTAGGCGCTTCGGACATTCAGTCATGTCCGGATCCAACCTTCAAGGTCAGTGGATGCCCTCCTCTATCACAGAGGAGGACATCAAAAAGCTAAGAGAAGCCAGGTATCTGACCACCAAAATCTCGCACAGGCTGCCTGCTCGAGGGCAGGTCATTCCCACTCCCGAACCCGGCGAGAGTGTCGAATTTGTCTGGCACTTCCTCCGAGGGCTAGGCTTTAGTCTAGATCCCTTTGTTAGGGGGCTCATGTTCTATTACGGGCTTGATTTCCATTATCTGGCCCCGGATTCCATCCTTCACATCTCGTTGTTCATTGTCGTGTGTGAGGCCTTCCTCCACGTCACCCCACACTTCGGCTTATGGCTCAAGACCTTTAATGTGACGCCAAAGATGATTAATGGGCGACACGCGAAATACGGAGGTGCCGTAATAAGCAAAGGCGCCGATGTTCCATGGCCAAAGGGTTCCTTCCGGAGGTGTCCAGCTTATGGCAACGGGAGTGGTTTTACATCACAGCTCCCAGGGGTACTAAGTGGGTAGCCGCCCCTGCCTTTCGCTCGGGCCCCCCGCCACAACTGGCGTCATTGACCAACAAGAGGCCGGACTGGAGGCCAGTAAATGATGTGCCGACATTGCAGAGTCACATCTGAGATCTCCTCGAGAGAGATTTCAGCCTTGTCAAGGTTAAGCAAGTCATGCTAGTTCGTCGAATCCTGCCTTGTAAACGTCAACCTATCCGTATGTGGGATTTCAACCCGGAAGGACCGTGAACTATTCAACACTTCTTCGGCGTGACACTCAAAGAGATGTACAGATTGTTCTTCGGATCACAAATAGAGTGTCCGGACACCACCGATGATGCCGGTCTGAGCTGCAATCGTCCAGACACCCAAGTGAGTAATTCCGTGGCCGAACACGTTGTCTTTTAATTTATCACAACATCATTCTGAAAAGTCGCCTTTCAACCAGGACTAGATAAAAAAAGGCGAAGATGATTAGGTGTCCGCCCCCCCCCCCCCTTCCCGAAGGCTCACCGGATCCTGTACTAGCAAGGATGCTTGAGCTTGCGCCTTATCAAGTGCCATCAGGGGAAGATAAAGGGAGGAGCGAAGGAGCCGAAGGCGAGCCTCACTCATTATTCATCCAAACCGGGGGGATTAATGCCTCCACGAAGGAGGATAACCGGGGAGAAGAATCTAAAATTCCCTCTCCCCAAGGAAGGAAGAGGGCCACCCCTAACAACTTGGAAACAATGTTTTCCAAATGAGGGAAGATACCTTTGACAGGGGGCCCTGCCTCGGAGGGCATTCTTACTGCACAGTGCCCACAAGGGGGCCAGCCCTCCATTGAGCTGTAAGTAAACAAATGCATCTTATAGTAAATATATCTTACTTTATTTCCGAGGACAATAACCGAGATGTATGTCTTGCAGTCCGGATCGTATCCCTTCTCGACAGAGCTCGTCTTCGGGGGATCTTCTTCCGGAGATGATGGAGAGCGAAATGCCTCCCCGCGCCTCCCTGCCTCGTGAGGCAGACGACCCTGAGGTGTCATCATGGAGGGTTTCTCCTGATCCGCCAAGGCTAGAAGGTAACCCTTCGCCACCCGAAGTCCGGAGTATCGGCCCTAAGGAGAGCCACAAAAGAGTCCGGGACTGTCCGGCCCACGACCGGACGCACTAATGAGTCTTCTGGAGCAAGCGGCTTTCTCGGGGGCGCATCGTACTCTAATGGGTATGGTGTTTGAGAGAATTTCATTAGCGAAAGTGGGTTGCATGAAGCTTTTATGAGCTCTTTGAGAGGCTTTGAGGTGCAAGTAATATGTATATTTTTACGGTACCTCCTGCGCTAGATGTGCCCTATGCAGATAGTAGCCCACGAGACTGGTTCTTTGTCGAAAAAGGCGGCAAACAGAGGATCATAGTCCCAGGCAATGATCATGCCACTTTCATGTCAAAGTGAGAGGTGAGGTCGGTTAGCCGGACTGGTGAGTTTGCTGAACTGAAGCGGCAACTTGATGCAGCAAATGCCGACATCGTGCTTGTAAACAAGCGGCTTGACAAGGCACATGGTATGTATTCTCCAGTGGTCAATCATATATTAAGAGGGGCATGATGCTAGTATCTATAATACGATGTAATTGCAGATGGAACTGCAGCCGTGGAGACCCTTCAGGCGGAACTTGCCCGAGCCAAGGAACAAGTCAGGAGGAGTGATGCAGCCGCCCTAAAGGCGGTTGAAGAGTTAAGAGTTGAACAGGCTGCGCATTGCCATAGCAAAGAGAAAATATCCAAGATGGCTGTGGAGCTGAAAGATGTCGCCGACCGCTATGAGCTTCTTGAAAAAGAAAGACAAACGAAGACGGCGGAGCTGGAGAAAGCCATGGTAGCAGCCAAGGAAACTCGATCTAAAATCAGAGCAGTGAAGGAGGAGCTACGTCAAGCTGGAGATATCGCGGCTGGGAAGCCCTTTTTGTTGCGGACGAAATTCGGAGATCCTAAGTATGCCCTTCTTGATCAATCATGGAGTTCTACGGACGCATACCTGGATTTGGTGGCAAGTGCAGCTGATGCGACCAAGTTTTTCGAAGGTCAAAAAGATCATGAAGTGGAAAAGCTGTTCTGGTCGCAGTTCAATGCTCCGGCGCGTCCGCTGCTGTTAAATGAGCAAATGACCGAGTGTGCCGAGCTCCATAGGTTGTCCGGGCTTACCATGAGGTCTGTCGTGGATCGTCTCTGGCCGGAAGGACCAAGGATGAATAGTTATTTTGGTCTTGTGCAACAATTCCTTGGTGTTGTGCCGCATATCGACGCTGCGAAGAGGTCTGCGTGCATGGAGGCTGCATGGATGGCTCTAGCCCGTGTCAAGACATACTGGGCGGAGATGGAGGCCACCAAGATTGCGACCCAGAATCCGGCCGTAGGCCAGGTTTCGGCCGAGCACTATTTTGAAGAAGTCCTGGAGGGAGCTCGTTTGGTAGAGGCTCAGTGCTCGAAGAGTGTCATGTTTGAGTGACATGTATCTCGATTGTAATAACAATGCTATTTGAATTATAAAGGCTGTGTTTATACTTTTGCCTGAAAGTATTATTATTCCTCCTGTGCGGTCGTTTATGTATATATGTATATAACCTGAAAGTTTGCAGTCGGCGGCTTCAGCCCCCACGCATATAGTGCGGGGGTGTTCTCAAAAGCATGTTTTCACACTTGTTCCAATGTCTTGGTCCGTTAAGGAGGTGATAGCGCGGTGAACGAGGCAATCGGACTATATTGCTTTAACACTTTCACTTAACCATAGGAGTTTGACGATTGGGGCTACTATATAGCCCTCGGTACTTCCGCTCATCCGATGCACGGGCGTATGTACATGACCGGAAACCGGCCCTTTTTATCTGGAGGAATCCGAAGATTACGATGAGTCATCGATTGGTTGACTAGTCTCGCTTTATCATGACGATCAGTTTCAGCTTTCTCTCTGAGGTGCTCATCTGGATGAACAGGGGCTGTCGCGATAGTTCTCTCGGTGCCACCTTAGCCGATAAGCGAAAGCGTAAGGTAGCAAAAGCGGGGCGGGCAAACCCAAATTTGACCAAAGACACGATTCGGAGCTGATGCATATAAGTCCAAACTCATGACGCGAACACTCCCTAAGGTATTCGGTCTTTATAACATATACCGGGTTGAGTAACGCCCTTGATAATGAACCCTGATTGTCCAGGTACGTGCATCATTCTGACGTGGCGAAATGCCAATAACGTTAGCATCCTTCTCGGTTATGCTGAGTATCCGGAGGATGTGAAGCAACAAGAGACGATAAAAAGGTTTACACATGGTCTTAATCTAAAATAAACCTTTGGCGGGGCCTGCTTGCGTTGCGTTCTTTGTGTCTCTGTTGTGCAGTATCACGGGCCGGGTGTAGCATGATTATCATCTATAAAAGAGAAAAACTTAGGTGAAAGTGGTCGTGCGAAAAATTAGTTATTCTCAATAAACCATTAAAATTCAAGATAAGTAAGGTCGAGCTGTGGTCCTTTTTACATGTGGGAAGCCCCTGGTACCACCTGTAGGAGTATATCCATCAATCTCAGGTTTATCTAAGCTGTTACACCTAGTGATGCGACGGACTCGTCTAGCCGTGTCCGCGGTCTTGATGACCGATCATTTATTCTGGTTGGAGAGTAGTGTTCCGCTGTTAAAGCCGCCACACGTTCTTCCACGCATAAGGAACACTCGATATTTCCGCTGACTGTGATGATGCCACATGGACCGGGCATCTTAAGCTTAAGAGAAGCGTAATGCGGTACCGCATTGAAACGAGTGAATGCTGTTCTTCCGAGTAGTGCTTGATAGCCGCTTCGGAATGGAGCGATGTCGAAGGTTAACTTTTCACTTCGGGAGTTGTCAGGAGAACCGAATACAACCTCTCGTACGAGAGAGCCCGTGTAGCGGGCCTCTGGGCCTGGTATTACCCCTTTAAAGGTAGTATTACTTTGGCTGATTCTTGTCGGGTCTATCCCCATTTTGCGGACTGTGTCCTGATATATCAGATTAAGACTAATGTCGCCGTCCATGAGGACTTGGGTAAAGTGGTATCCGTCAATAATTGGGTCTAGCACCAAGGCAGCCAATCCTCCGTGCCGGATACCTGTCAGGTGATCCCTGCGATCGAAAGTGATCGGGCAGGCCGACCAAGGGTTGAATTTAGAGGTGACGGGCTCTACGGCGCATATGTCTTGGAGTGCATTCTTGCTCCTTCTTTTTGTTACGTGAATCATGTTCACTGTTTTGACCTCTGGTGGGAACTTTTTCTACCCCCCGGTGTTTTGCTGACGAGGCTCATCCTCATCTTCACTTGGTGTCTCCCTCCCCTTGTGTTTGGCGTTTAGCTTACCGGCCTGCTTGAAGACCCAGCATTCTCTGTGGGTGTGATTTGCAGGTTTATCGGAGTCTTGAGTGAATCGACATAATTTGTCTAGAATCTTGTTGAGGCTGGACGGTCCATCCCTATTGCCTTTGAAGGGCTTCTTCCGTTGACCAGTCGCGAGCCCTTGAATCCGGCGTTTACCGCCGTGTTGTCTGGGTTGTCTTTGTTATTTTGACGCTTGCTTTTACTGCGTCGTGGTTTTCCATTACCATCCCTGACTTCGGATGTGCCTGGGTCGCTGGTGCTACTACGGGCCAACTAGCTATCTTCGCTCGCACAAAAGCAGGTCATAAGGCTTGTTAGGGCTGCCCTTGTCCTTGGTTTTTCTTGGCCGAGGTGTCTGGCGAGCCATTTGTTTCGGACGCTGTGTTTGAAAGCTGCTAAGGCTTCGGCTTCCGGGCAGTCAATGATTTGATTCTTCTTAGTGAGAAATATGTTCCAAAGCTTTCAGGCTGACTCTCCGGGCTGTTGAATTATATGACTTAGATTGTCTGCATCCGGAGGTCGGACATAGGTCCCTTGAAAGCTGGCCCTAAAAGCGTCCTCAAGCTCCTCCCAACTTCCGATTGAATTTTCGGGAGGCCCTTCAGCCCGATGCGAGCTGGTCCTTTCAGCTTGAGGGCAAGTATTTGATGGCGTGGAGATTGTCTCCTTGAGCCATATGGATGTGGAGGATGAAGTCCTCGATCCAGACCCAAGTGCATCGTTCCCTAAATGCGCCTCTATGTTTATGGGTTTGAATCCCTCTGGAAATTCGTGATCCAGCACCTCATCGGTGAAACAAAGGGGGTGCGCGGCACCCCTGTATTTGGATGTGTCATTGCGTTCTGACGGTTGCAGTGTTCGGTTTTCATTATGCGCTGGAGCGCGCTTCCTAGATCCGTAGATGGATCTGGTCATGTCGGACTTTTGATGCAAGTCCTCGCATGGATCATGTGCTGACTTATGCGCGGCCTCGTTAGCCGCCCTATCGCGGCCACGAGGTGGTCGATCCGATGGGTCAGCCATTTTATTTTTTGGCTGTGTGGGCTCTAAGGCCTCATCATCGAATTCGGGCAACAACTTGCGCTTTGGAGAGCTCTTTGTGTGGCGACTACCACCGTACTTTTCTTCAATGTCGAGCACTTTGTTCTATTTACTGTTGAGCGTATTCTGCGCGGCCTTAAGCCTTTGCTTCTTCTTCTTCTTTAGACTCCTCGCGGTGGCAATAAGCCTTCTACGGAGGTTCTCTTGTTCCAAGTTCCTTTCCGGGATGGTGTGTGCGTCGTCGTCGTCCGGACTGTTTTCCTCTCCGGAGAGAGCTTGATGAGCTTTATCCTCGGCGTCGACGTGTTCGGACAACGGCTCCGTACTATGTTCGCCGTTCGCTGGTTCGGCCTGCTCTATCGCTGGGTCAATGTGGATGTCACTTCCTCTAGAGTCGCCCGGGGTGTTATTTTTCCTTGCGCTGTTATCGCTATTTTTGCCGAGGCGGGATTTTGGAGTGGCGCCTACGCCGTCGCTTTGGTTGCTTCTTGAGGGAGCTATCCTTCGCTGCGTCCTTCCGTTCCCCATCATTATTTTCTTTAGGTGTATCCACCATATATACATTGTGTGATGAATTGGCAGTCCAGCGCCCTGTGGGCGATGGTTCTTGTTCGTCTCCTGCATCGTCGTCCATATCGTCGATGTCATCGAAGCCGAAATCGAGCATGTCGGTTAAATCATCGACAGTGGCTACTAAGTGGGTGGTGGGTGGGGAGCGAATTTCTTCGTCGTCCGCATCCCATTCTAGCCAGACATAGTTCGACCAAGGTTCTCCCGACAAGGAGAGATTTTAATGAATTTGCACATCGCCCAAAAGCGAGTCTTTGAAAGATATCAGCGGAGGTGAACTCCATGGTGGCGCCCAATCAGATTCGATAGGCATGGGCCTTGGTGATTCAGAGCCCATGGCGAGGATGAATCCACGAGTTCGGCAACCACGGGTCTCGTGGGAGTTGAAGTCGATATTCGGCTCTATCGCCACTGAGTGTGTGGCCTCCGAGGCGGGGTCCATCCACCTGTCCTCGAACAACATAATTGACTCCGGATCTAGGGCCGGAGGAGGCACGGGTGTGATTTCCTGAACACCGTCCGACGGTAGAGCTAAGTCATGCTCGCCGTGACTGTGCAGCACACCTGACATGTGCTCGAATCCGTCAAAGATTAAGTCTCCGTGTATATTGGCAGTATAGTTCAAGTTTCCAAACCTGACCTGATGGCCAGGGGCGTAGCTCTCGATCTACTCTAGATGGCCAAGCAAGTTGGCCCGCAGTGCGAAGCCGCCGAATACGAAGATCTGTCCAGGGAGGAAAACCTCACCCTGGATCGCATCGTTGCCGATGATCGAAGGGTCCATCAAAACCTTGTGGTGACAGCACAGTGGAACTCTCAATGAAAGCACCAATGTCGGTGTCAAAACCAGCGGATCTCGGGTAGGGTGTCGAGCTGTCGCGTCTAAAGCGGATGGTAACATGAGGCGGGGACACGATGTTTACCAGGTTGGGCCCTCTCGATGGGTAATACCTACTTCACCTTGATTGATCTTGATGATATGAGTATTACAGAGTTGATCTACCACGAGATATTGGAGGCTAAACCCTAGAAGCTAGCCTATGATATGATTGTTGTTGTCCTACGGACTAATCCCTCGGTTTATATAGACACGGAGGGCTAGGGTTACCTGAGTGGTTACAAGGAGAGATCTACATATCCGTATTGCCAAGCTTGCCTTCCACGCCATGGAGAGTCCCATCCGGACACGGGACGAAGTCTTCAATCTTGTATCTTCATAGTCCAACAGTCCGGCTAAAGGATATAGTTCGGCTGTCCAAGGACCCCCTAATCCAGGACTCCCTCACCGCCAGTCAAACAAGAATACTAAGGCCCGGGGTAATAAGAAGGACATGCGAGACGTATTGGAAAACAAAGCAGGACATGCAAGATCGATCTACAGATCACGGGGGCGCGCGTCAACGCGTGACGACAACCGTCACGCCGGATATACTAAAAGCAAATCCGACCAGGCCAAATATATCAGACAAGACTCGTATGAACTGCGTCGTGATATAGCCCGGCACAGAGGCGTCGCACACCCCCTATGCTTCACTGATGAAGTAATGGATCATGAATTCCCAGAAGGGTTAAACCCATAAACATTGAATCATATGATGGCACTACAGAGCTCGCGGTATGGATAGAGGATTTCTTCCTCCACATTCACATGGCCATGAGGGATGATCTACGCCATCAAGTATCTCCGCTAAAACTCAAAGGGCGGCTCGGCATTGGCTGAACAACTTGCCGGCAAACTCCTTTGGAAGTTGGGAGAACCTGGCAGGCGCATTCCTAGACAACTTCGGGGCACTTATGTGCGGCCACGAATCTTGACGATTTAAGTCACATAACACAACAGCCCGTGAGTCAACCCGGGAAATTCGGACTCGGTTCCTAACTAAAAAGAACCAAATTATCGATTGTCCGGATGCGAAGCCTAAGCGACCTTTAAACATAACATCCGTGACGAGGTGGCTTGCCCGACACCTCGGCCAAGAGAATCAAGATCCATGGCAGCCCTCCACGACACTCATGACCGCTTTTTGCGGCGGCGAGGATAGCTAGTTGGCCGTAGCAACAACAAAGCAAGCAACCACAGCACACGAGGCCGGAGATAACAACGGCAAACCCGATGCAACAAGCACAAAGCGTCCCAAAAATGGTGATGCGCCGAAGACCTGACGATCAATGCCAAATTCAGTGGCTCTAAGTCGGTCGGCGGAAAAAGCCATTCAAAATAACAATTGGGCCCGTCGATGCGGACCGCATACTTGACCGTCCATGCCAAATTCATGGCACCCGGAACACCGAGCCAATCATACCAGCGAGAGAATCTTTGGGTCTTCAAACAAGCCGTGGTCGGTGCGAAAACAAGGAGAAGGTGTCTCAAAACAATGGCGGACGAGGCCCATATCACCGAACACAGGGGCAAAAGAAATTTCCCCATAAATCAAAAGCAGTGAGCGTGATAGCGCTACCCACATCCCGGCTGGAGCGGATGAGCACCCTTAGGATATGGACTTAGCGGAACGATCGTCCCACAATATAAACTCGGGCCGATCACCTTCAAGCTGCATGGATCGTCCGATTAACACCAATCAGGGCAATCCATTGCACTAGTCCTAGACCCAATAATTGATGGGTTCCACTTCACACGAGTCCTTATGGGCGGAGGCGAGTCTAAACCTGCTTTACGGGGCGAGTGCACAAGATGGGCATCGATCATTCGGTGATCAAACCCACTAAAACCACCTTCAAGGTATTATACGGAGTGGAGGCGGTTATACGGGCTCCATCGCCCTTGAGTAGTCTTCGATCGCGAGACAATTACCGTGCCGAAGAATTAATCTTGAAATCGTCCCTTCGCGGTGATTATCGAGCCTTTGCTTGGGCCGAACTCGTTCGCTTCGATTCAGCAGCGGTGCCACATTATGCCTATCGTAAGCTCAAGATGCCCGGTCCATGCGGTGTCATCACGGTTAATGGCAAGGCGAACTTTCCTTGGCACCAATGAGTACCGTTGCCTTATGGCGAAGCAGCAGGCGAGCACTACTGCAGCGAACCTCGAGTCGACGGCCAGGCTCCGGACACCATCAAAGGACTACGAACTACTGCGGCGGGATAGCTGGCTCGTCGAGCTCAATTAAACACTCCGTGAAGGCGGGACAGGCCGCACCGCAGCGGCTCAAGCTGCTCTCCGGCACACAAACATTTCTTACATTTCCTTTGTAGAGTTCACCTTTGCGCCCGACCGGGGCGGGGATATGGAGGCAGCTTCGAGCAGCGCAAGGGAATCCTTATATATTCCCCGCGACGACCATCCTACTATACTCCGAATCCACGCGCAGCCTCTTCCCCCTGGTCTCAGCATGTTCCACAGTCATATTTCTTTTTTATCACATTACTTGTACTCATACGCACCGACGTACTATTCAAATACAACATGTGGATTTATATGACGCTTACCTGCTGTTATTTCTTATTGAAATTCTTTTGTCAAGTGGCATCCATACACAGCAATATGCCTTAAAATATGCCAGGGCTTTGTTCTACCCATAATACCGCAACAAAGTCCGAATACCTTCATAGAAGTTCGGCACCCCGAACTTATAGCATTATATATATGCATCAGCTCCGAATCATGTCTTGGGTCAATAGTTGTGTTTGCCCGGCTCCCATGTTTGGTACCTTAAGTTTAGCTATATCAGCTAAGGTAGCTTGGGAGAACTCTGCGATTGTGTCCGGTTCTTCGGACGAGCACCTCGATGAAAGCCGAAAACTGTGTCATGATGCGGCGAGAGCTGATCGACTATTGAGAGGTTGTAAAATCTTTAAGTTTCTCCGCATAATGCCATAACCAATGCATTATGTGATGGATCTGTTATTCTTCCGTCAGGTGCTTATAGAGCCCCTCGTGCGGTCTTAGAACACCGGGGCTGCGCCTACCTTCCTAAAGCTCCTATGGCTAAGTGAGAGTGATAAAGCCCTATAGTCTGATTGCTGGTTCATTGTCTGAACACCTCCTTGAAGGACCCAAAAGCTGGGATAAAGAGTGATCGGGTTTATCCGAACACCCAGATACTTCCTACGTGAGGCGCGAAGCCGACGGTAGCCAACACTCGGGGATTAATATATAAAAGCGGCGCGGGAGGATAAACTTTCATATAACGGGCAATAAACAATAGAAATGACCTTGTTCAAACATTACAAAGAACAACATGATTTGCATTCATGGAAATATAACGTCCTTGGTGCATAGCTCCACTGCAAGGTAGGATCCTTTCAGGACACTTTCATAACATAATTCAGGCTTGTAGTGCGCCTTCCCTCTGGCGGTACCTCGGCCATCGACTTTTCGGCATCCATCTTCCCCAGTGCACCTTTGCGGCAGAGCGAAGGCCATCAGCGCACCCTCTATGCGACCGACCGCTTGATGGCGTCAAGTCGAGGCAAAGCACCTAAGCCGCTTCACGAGCGAAGTAGCTGCTTGGAATCGGCTTGGCGGGCCATAGCGGATAATCAAATCCTTGAGGCTAGTCCGCCGCCTTATCTTGATTCGATCAGCTGTTTTGGTTGATCGGCCAAGCAACACCGGATAATTTGGTGCGAATCTTTGCGACGGAAGAGCTTATCCGCGGTGTTCCTTTCTTCGTCTTGGTAGAATTGGGCGGCATCCGATATCAGCGAGGTAGCTCATAAATACCCTGGAGAAATCAAATTCAAAATTAGAAACATAATTTTCTCTGAAATATTTGCTTTACATGGAAAAAGCCTTACCTTGTGATCTTCTTCGCCTCTTGGATCCCTATGAGGCGCTTTGGGTTTCCCCGGGCATCGCTCGTGGCACGATCTTGCCTTGGTGAGTTTGGATTCTTTCTCCGTTAAACTCTGCTCCAAGGTCTCGCGTTTCTTCACAACCTCTTGCAACTCCTGCTCAGCTTTAACAACCCTGGCCTCGTACTTCTCACGAAGAGCCTGCTCTATGGTTGCCTTTTTCTCAGCCTCGGGCATAGCCTTCTTAAGAGCCTCGACTTCGGTCACCATCCCTAGCGCAAATCAGGAAGCCTATTTCATCATACCGAAAATTCATTCGCAATAAATACGAACAAGATTTGTGCATACCTTGTTTATCTCCCAACTGCATTTTCAAGCGGCCAAGTTCTTCTTTGGCCCTCAGGTTTGATTCGAGTCCGGAGATCTCCATGATATGAGAGAAGCAGCCCCCTGAGGCCTTCTTATAACAGAAGAGAAATGGATGTTATTCAATGAGTCTTCCTGCGAACATAAATTTGATCCTCTGTCCGATTCTTTCTTTCACGAGCAGTGTATCGGGGCTACTATCCATACCATGACACTCTTTGAAACCTCATAAAACATACCTCAAAACCTTTTATAAGTCGTCTGAGGCTCCATTCAGTCCACTCTCGTGACTGAATCTTCTCAATCACCACACCCATAAGGGCATGGGGTTCATCGATGATGGGCGCTCTTGGCGCCACCAACAAAGCATCCGACACCTCACGGTTGGAGCGAGAGGTTGCTGGTGGAACAGGCATGTCCCCTCCGGTGAGAGAGGTTGCATGCTGATTACTGGAGCCGTGTTGGTCTCGGGCTGCATCCGGTGGGGCGAATTCTAGATGGCCCGACCGCCGGCTCCCATAAATTTTCTCCCCCATGTGTCCGGCCCCTGAAGTTTGACCTCCAGGCGCCGCCTTCACGGTCTTTTCCTCTCCTCCTTGGCCGAGGTCCCTCTGGGACGAAGCCTCGATGGTATTCACCTGTTTGAAGGAAGGGGCCTTCGGGGGTGTCCCGCTCTCCATAGCCTCCGAGCTCAGCAAATCCTCTGATGAGGATTGTTCGGTGCGGGACCTCGCCGGACTACAAAAAATGGCTCAGGTTAAAATATTATGCCATGATGAGTCTGGACTCATAAACATATTCAGGTTCAATATACTCACGAATTCACCACGGGCTGGGCCCTGGGATCCCACGCCGGGCCGCTGTCGGCGGCGGCAGAGGACTCCTCCGGAAGAGGAGCTTTTCCCCTCTTAGGCGACTCGGCCTCCAAGTGTGCGGAGGCCGTCCTCTTCTTCTTCCCCCGAAATTCATCCCTCCTCCTCGTCCTCTTGAATGGAATAGGCATCAGAGCCTTAGGATATTGTGTCCGAAGTGCTGCGGCGACGAAGGCCGCCCTGGTCATTTTGGCCTCCTTCTCGGCCGTCTTCTTCGGCACCTTGTAAGGCGCCAGGACTAGCATCTTCGTCATAAGTGGTACGGCCGGTTCTTCGGGCCGCGGGGCCGGACAATGGATCCGCTCCGCCTTCTTCGTCCAGCCCTAGGAGAGTTGTGGAAAACACATTAAGCGCTTCCCTTGGGTTATGCGGATAAAAAGTACGATGACTTACCGAACTTGCAGGGAGGGGTAGTTGGTACCCGCGGTCTTCGGCGGAGTCCGGCCATGATTTGCTAGACTTGAAAAGCACCTTCCAGATGTCCTTGTGCAAGGGCGAAAATCTCGCATGGTTTGGTGCTTGGCGGATCGAATTCCATAGATTGCAAGTCCGGTGTTGACAAGGCGGGATCGGCGAACTAACATCACTGGACTACATTGACAAGTTCAATGTTCTTGTCTCCATATATCTTTAGCAGCGTCGGAGCACGATAATTCATCGGACGAGGACCAGTTCAGGCCCTTCTTGACCCAGGATGTAAGCCGTAGGGGGGCACCGGATAGAAACTCGGGAGTAGCGGGCCATTCCGTGCCGCGCGGCTCGGTGATGTAAAACCACTGTTGTTGCCACTCCTTGACGGAATTGTTAAAGGTGCATGTTGGCCATGTAACGTTGGGCATCTTGCTCACCAAGCGCCCCCGCACTCGGCGTGCTTGCCACCCACTACCTTGGGCTTCACATTAAAAATCTTCAGCCATAAGCCGAAATATGGCGAGATGCGGAGAAAAGCCTCGCACACGACAATGAATGTCGAGATGTTGATGAAGGAATTAAGGGACGGATCATGAAGATCGGTCCCATAGTGTCCCCATGATCTGCATGAGCGAATGGGTGGAGGAAACCCTAGCCCTGACAAAGTGAGGAGAATACAACCCTCTCGTGGGGTTCGGAGTAGGGCGATCATCCCGCCGTCGAAGATGGTGGTTGATTTTCTTGGCGAGATACCCGGCCTCTCGAAGCTTTTGATATCCTTCTCCCGGACGGTAGAGGCCATCCATTTTCCTCCTGCTCCGGATCCGGACATTTTCGAAAGGCCTTCGTGGGCATAGAAGATGAACGCTTGGGCGCTGGAGCTCGGGCGGAGGTGAATGGATTGAGAAGAAGAAAGTGTGGGTACGAATGGGAGTCCTTATCCCCTTATAAAGGTAGCAGGGATTCTGCGCCTCCCCACTTGCCTGGTAAAACCACTTATTCCCCAAGCGCCATAATTGATGGCGCGGTTGGAATTCCCACACCCGTATTGATGAGAATCCCGTGAAAAGAGGGACACGATCTCTACTTCGACAAGACGTGCCAAGAAAACCGCCTCGCAATATGTGCGGTGGCTGGTCGAGAAAAACAGTTCGAATAATGACCGGGCCGTGGTATGATGTCATGCTGCAGAATGTGTTAGAAGATTGGATTTGTGGAAATATTACTCTCAACGGTGGTATGTGGAATTTGTTTTGCAGAGCGGGACACTATCCTTGTGTTCAAAATATTCTATGGAGTATTCGGAGGAGGAACCCGCCTTGCAATGCAGAAGACAATCTGCGCGTTGGACTCATCGTCATTGAAGCCTGGTTCGAGAGCTCTTGAGGAGTCCGGTTAGGGGTCCTCGGACAGCGGACTATATACTTTAGCGGACTATTGGACTATGAAGATACAAGATTGAAGACTTAGTCCGTGGCGGATGGGCCTCTCCTTGGCGTGGAAGGCAAGCTTGCAATCTGGATATGTAGATCTCCTCCCTTATGCCGACTACATGTAACCCTAGCCCCCCTCGGTGTCTATATAAACCCGGAGGTTTAGTCCGTGTAGGACAACAACAATCATACCATAGGCTAGCTTCTAGGGTTTAGCCTCTATGATCTTGTGGTAGATCAACTCTTGTAATACTCGTATCATCAAGATCAATCAAGCAGGAAGTAGGGTATTACCTCCATCGAGAGGGCCCGAACACAGGTAAACTGTCGTGTCCCCAGCCTCTGTTACCATCTGCCTTAGACGCACAGTTCGGGACCCCCTACCCAAGATCCGCCGGTTTTGACACCGACAGTGGCTAGTCCTATTTATAGAGGCCCTGGTCCTCTCCCCAAATATTGAGTGGGAAGGGAGCCAACAACGGCCAAATTCAAAGGGAGACAACTAATACAAGTTATCCTGACTAAAGGTGGTCTTCGCCTGCCAAAGGCTCTGGTGGTGACACCGTCTTGGGCTCCACGGTGACCTCCTTCATGTCGTCCTGCTGGTCTTGGTCTTGTTGCACCGATATGGAAACCTTTGCCTGATGCCTCGGGACTCCTCGCCTGCGCTTGCCCCTTTAGCACCAAAGAGGAAACGAGGACAGCATGTCTTGGCTGGCACCCTTTGGCCTTGGTAAATCACGGTGACGTTGTAGGAACCTCGCGAGGTGTCCCTTGCCTTGATCTCTCCGCCCCTCGCGAGCCAGCCCGGTGAGGCCGCTCCCGAGGAGGTCTTGTGTCGTCCACCTTGCGAGGCTTGGCCCTTCGCGAGGGTCTTGAATGTTGTTGGTGAAGATGGGCCGTACAGGGCCGTTGGGAAACCACGCCATGGGCGCATGCGAGCAAGCACAGGGACCCCGTTCAGGGGCGCTGGCATCCTCATGCAAGAAATGGTAATGAATTTCAAACACGAGGCACCGTTGACTCCGACAAAACATTGAGATACCTGGTTTTTAAATTCTACTAAATCCAAAACTCGAAATTCATGAAACTTGGCATGCTATCATGGAGCGACATCAACATGCCGTGGTAATTTTTTTGTCCTATTTGGGACAGGTTTGGGTATATGCTTCTCACAAACCAAAGATTCTCACAACAAGCATGATGGTTTCGGTAGGGAACGTCCCACCTTTGCGGACGAAATGATATCCATTGCCTCTTATTGCTTTCAAATTTTTTCTCGTATCAACATAGAGCAACAGGAATGTTGTGTCAATTTTTGTGATTTTTCGGGGTTCGTTTGGACATTTTTATGTATTAACTGAGTTTTCAATGCATTTATGTGCATAATTCAAATTTGAACTACATGCACATGCTCCAGTGCATATAAATTGGTTAAAAATCAAATCTATGTCCTCGGGTGCATGCTTAGGTCCCATGCAAGAAATGGCAATGAATTTCAAACACCAGGGTATCGTTGATTGCCGGCAAAACATTGACATACCTGGTTTTTAAATTCTAGTAAATCCAAAACTCATCTGAAATTCATGAAACTTGGCATGCTATCATCGAGCGGCATCAACATGTCGTTGTAATTTTTTTATCCCATTTGGGGCAGGTTTGGGTATATGCTTCTCTCAAACCAAAGATTCTCACAACAAGCATGATGGTTTCGGTAGGGAACGCCCACCTTTGGGGACGAAACAATATCCATTGCCTCTTATTGCTTTCAAAAAATTTCTCGTGTCAACATAGAAGAACAGGAGTGTTGTGTTAATTTTTGTGATTTTTCGGGGTTCGTTTGGACATATTATGCATTAACTGAGTTTTCAATGCATTTATGTGCATAATTCAATTTTGAACTACATGCACATGCTCCAGTGCATATAAATTTCTTGAAAAATCAAATCTGTGTCCTTGGGTGCATGCTTAGGTCCCATGCAAGAAATGATAATGAATTTCAAACACCAGGGCACCGTTGATTGCCGACAAAACATTGAGATACCTGGTTCTTAAATTCTAGTAAATCCAAAACTCGTCTGAAATTCATGAAACTTGGCATGCTATCATGGAGCAGCATCAACATGTCATGGTAAAAAAAATTCCCATTTGGGGCAGGTTTTGGTATATGCTTCTCACAAACCAGAGATTCTCACAACAAGCATGATGGTTTCGGTAGGGAACGTCCCACCTTTGGGGACGAAACGGTATCCATTGCCTTTTATTACTTTTATTTTTTTTTCTCGTGTCAACATAGAACAACAGGAGTGTTGTGTCAATTTTTGTGATTTTTCGGGATTCGTTTGGACATTTTTATGCATTAACTGAGTTTTCAATGCATTTATGTGCATAATTCAAATTTGAAATACATGCACATGCTCCACTACATATAAATTGGTCGAAAAATCAAATTTGTGTCCTTGGGTGATTGCTTAGGTCCCATGCAAGAAATGAGAATGAATTTCAAACACCAAAGCACCGTTGATTGCCGGCAAAACATTGAGATACCTGGTTTTTAAATTCTAGTAAATCCAAAACTCGTCTGAAATTCATGAAACTTGGCATTCATGGAGCGGCACCTTGGTAAAAAAATTGTCCCATTTGGGACAGGTTTGGGTATATGCTTCTCACAAATCAGAGATTCTCACAACAAGCATGATGATTTCGGTAGGGAACGTCCCACCTTTGGGGACGAAACGATATCCATTGCCTCTTATTGCTTTCAAAAATTTTCTCGTGTCAACATAGAACAACAGGTGTGTTGTGTCAATTTTTGTGATTTTTCGGGGTTCGTTTGGACATTTTTATGCATTAACTGAGTTTTCAATGCATTTATGTGTATAATTTAAATTTGAACTACATGCACATGCTCCAGTGCATATAAATTGGTTGAAAAATCAAATATGTGTCCTTGGGTGCATGCTTAGGTCCCATGCAAGAAATGGGAATGAATTTCAAACACCAGAGCACCGATGATTGCCGGCAAAACGTTGATATAATTTATTTTTAAATTCTACTAAATCCAAAACTCGTTTAAAATTCATGAAACTTGGCATGCTATCATGGAATGGCACCCGACATGTTGTGGTATTTTTCGTGTCCATTTTGAGAGAAGGAGCACTCGAATAATGACAGCCAACAACGGCATTTTGAAAAAATAGTTGCCACTTTAATATCTCAAACTGTCGGCATCCTAGGAACGGGGGTCCCCAGACTTGCTTGCCTGCGGCCCATGGCATGGCTCCACCAGCGGCCCTGTATGGCCCATCTTCATCAGCAAACACTCAAGACCCTCGCGAGGGGCCAAGCCTCAAGAGGCGGACGACACAAGACCTCCTCGGGGGCGGCCTCACTAGGCTGGCTCATGTGGGGCGGAGAGTTGGAGGCGAGGGGCACCTCGCGAGGTTCCTGTGACACAAGCCATGACGACCAAGGCCAGGCGGGCGCCAGCGTGCAGTGTACTCGTTTTCTCTTTGGTGCTAAAGAGGCAAGCGCAGGCAAGGAGTACCGAGGCATCAGGCAAAGGTTTCCATACCGGTGCAACAAGATCAAGACCAGCAGGATGGCAGGACGGAGGTCACCGTGGAGCCCAGGACGGCGTCACCACCAGAGCCTTTGGCAGGTGAAGACCACCTTTAGTCAGGATAACTTGTACTGGTTGTCTCCCTTCAAATTTGGCCATTGTTGGATCCCTTCCCGCCTACGTTTGGGAAGAGGACCAGTGCCTCTATAAATAGGACTAGCCACCACAGTAGGAGGCAACCGATCTTGGATCATTCAGATCATCCTCAACCACACAAGCTCACCGAGCTCAAGAACACCTCTCCTCAGGAGGGTGTTCTTCCCTTGTACTTGTTCATCCTCAGCCCAAGAGGCAATCCACCACACCACACTGGAGTAGGGTATTACACCACATTGGTGGCCCGAACCAGTATAAACCATGTGTCCTTTGTTCTTCGAGTTCGATGTGCTGAGCCTTGGGATCGTGGGGAGTGGGTGAGCTAGGGAAGGGAGAGATCTTTGTGCGCACCCCAGTGTTCGAACCTTGAGGGTCTTGCCGGAACCTGAAATCTGACATTTGGCGCGCCAGGTAGGGGTGCGCTAAAGCTTTCCTTCCGTTGATCCATGCTCCACCGCTCCATCGCGCCCATGGCAGACGCACGTCGAGCATGCGCCGAGCGTCAGGCCGCCCTCGCCGCCCGTGTCGCTCAGACGGCCCTTGTCGGCGGGCCTCCCCATCATTCTCCGTCACCCGCCTCACGCCGCGCCAGCCCGGTGGGGAAGCAAGCAGCAAAGCGTCCTCGCTACCCCTACATGCTGCGGGACTGCCGCACCGCCACTCCATCGCTAACTCCGGCTGGCTCATCGTCTCACGCTCGTCGTGCGCCCACGGACGCGCAGGCCACGCTGCTCATGGCACGCGAGCTCCTGCACTACCGCCCAGTCGATGACCTCTACGAGGACTGGTGGGACTGCATCACCGAGCTTGTTAGTACCGCTGGGGGCTCGCCTGTCCCATCTCTCGTGCTACCTCGCCCTCCTCCAGCCACGGGTGACGTAGCCCATGACGCGCCTCCACCACCTCCGCACCAAGACGGTGCCCTGGCGCCAAGGCGCGCGGCCCCCCAGCATGACCCACCGCGCCGGGCGCCCGCGCGAGAAGAAGGAAGCTGCCAAGAGGTTCCCCGGTTGCAAGAAAATGCTCCTGTGCTCCCGGCGCCACCACGACAAGGCCGCGTGCCGCCTGTGGTGGCGGTGCGCGGACATCAAGGGCAGGCTCCACCTCTGCAAAGGGCCCCGGTGGCCACAGCAGGCTGCCGCGGCTTCACTCCAGAGCTGTGTAGCATCGTCTGGCCAGGCAAGTTCAAGCCAGACCTGCCTCCTCGCTACGACGACACCCCCGACCCTGCGGAGTTCTTGCAGCTCTACGAGCTGAGCATCGAGGCGGCCAACGGCGATGAGAAAGTCATGGCATAACGGTTCCCCATGGCTCTCAAGGATGGTGCTCGCTCGTGGCTCCTGAAACTGCCCCTGGGCTCGATCTCCTCCTGGGGTGAGATGCGCAACCGCTTCATTGCCAACTTCCAGGGCACTTGCGACCACCCGCCGGCCGCGGGTGACCTACGCCGCATCAAGCAGCAGCCAGGGGAGACTCTGCAGAAGTACATCCAGTGCTTCAACAGTGTTCGCCTCAAGATCCCCAAGGTGACGGACGAGGCCATCATTTCAGCGTTTTCCGATGGCGTCCACGACGTCAAGATGAAGGAGGAGCTCGCCATCCACGAGGATCTATGCACGACTCTGGAGCTGTTCAACATGGCGACCAAGTGCGCAAGAGCTGAGGAAGAGCGCCTTTCCCTCCTCGAGCTCCCTACTACCGACCCAAAGGAGAAGAAAGCCAAGGCCAAGGACGTGGATGTCACACCCAATATGCGACCCTATCCAAAAGGAACTCGACGGTCCCACCAAGGATAGACCCGCATATTGAAACGCTTTTGCAAGGTGGACATCATTACATCAACATTACATAATAGATGGGGATACATACATAAGGCACAAATGCCACAAGAATACATAACCATCATATACAAGATCAACATCCGACTACGGATGAAACATAAGCGAAACTCAAAGGACATCCACCACTGCTAGCCAGGCTGCCGACACTGGAACCTATCCCCTGATCGAAGAAGAAGCGGAAGAAGAACTCCCATACAAGCAAACATCGCTCTCGCGTCATGATCATCGCAAACCTGTACACTGCAAGCTGGTGGTGTAGTAATCTGTGAGCCACGAGGACTCGACAATCCCATTACCATGGGTATCAAGACTAGCAAAGCTTAATGGGAAAGGAAGGGGTAAGGTGGTGAGGTTGCAGCAGCGACTAAGCATATATGGTGGCTAACATACATAAATGAGAGCTAGAAGAGAAACAAAGGGCAGTCGACAACTAGTAATGATCAAGAAGTGATCCTGAACTCCTACTTACGTCAGACATAACCCGAAACCGTGTTCTCCTTCGATCAACCCGAAAAGAGACACTCACGGTTTCGCATTTACGGTTGGTGTATTTTAATTGAGATCCACCGGGTTTTCTACAACGGACATTAACAAATTCCCATCGCCACATAACATGGGCACGGCTTTGAAAGTTCAAACCCTGCGAGGGGTGTCCCAACAGCCCATGATAAGCTCTCGCGATCAACGAAGGATATTCCTTCTCCCGGAAGACCCGATCAGTCTCGGAATCCGGCTACAAGACATTTCACAGCAATAAAACAAGACCAGCAAGACCTCCCGGCGTGCGACACCACAGTAGTAGTCACAGCGTATCTCATCGAGGCCACGACCGGATGAGCAGTCCGTACAACTAAAACCAGCCCTCAAGTTTCCCGGTGGCGCTGCAAAGCACTCTAGTTTGGACCAACACTTAGACAAGCATTGGCCCGGGGGGGCTAAAATAAAGATGACCCTTGAGGCGCGACTCCCAAGGGAAAAGTAGGTGGTGGTGAGGCAAATGGTAAAACCAATGTTGGGCCTTGCTTGGAAAAGTCTTATTCAAAGCGAACTGTCAAGGGGTCCCATAAATCACCCGACCGCGTTAGGGATGCAAAATCCGGGAACATAATACCGATATATGCGGAAACTAGGGCGTCAAGAGTGGAACAAAACACCAGGCATAAGGCCGAGCCTTCCATCCTTTACCAAATATATAGATGCATTAATTAAATAAGATATATTGTGATATCCCAACAAGTAAACATGTTCCAACAAGGAACAACATCTCCATGTTCAACAAGGAACAAACTTCATCTTCACCTGCAACTAACAGCGCTATAAGAGGGCTGAGCAAAGCGGTAACATAGCCAACCAACGGTTTGCTAGGAAGGGTGCAAAGGTTAGAGGCGACATGGCAATTAGGTAGGCTTGGCGACAAGTGATAGGTAGCGCAGCATAGCGATAGAAACGAAGCAACTAGCATAGCAATGATAGTAGTGAGATCCAGGGTAGCGGTCATCTTGCCTGAAATCCCATAAGGAAGAAGAACGAGTCCATGAAGAAGATGAGCGGATGAAGCCGAACCAAGCGTGAGCGAGCGAATCCTCACGATCGCATGGCAAGCAGGAACTAACAAGAAGAAGCACACGACATAGTAAACACATCACACATGAACAAGACATGATGCACAACCAAGCATGATGCATGACAAAGCTACATGAAGCTACTCATGGCAAGGGATGATGCAAACAAGAACAACACATCAAGGCAAGTTTAAATGAGGCCGGGAACAACATATAACAATTCCGGTAAGTCCTCATATGTAAATTTCGAAATTGGTCCAGATCTGAATAAACATTATGTTAAAGTTGTTAAACAGCAAGTTAAGATGCACCACGATGATCTACACGAAATTCTAGTCAAGTTACATATAAAGTTCATTAGATTCGGAGCTACGGCCTAGAAGATATGAGCACAACAAGTTAAACATGGCATTGATGCAAAATGCACACAAACATCAAGAGAACACCTCAAAACAAGGATGCAACAAGATAATATGAAGCTACATGCAAAATCAAGCAAGTTTCATATAGAGCACACTCAAAACGGAGCAACGGTTCAACACATACACTCTATACAAGTCATGACAACAATCTGCCCAAAACAGCAACTAGGCATATTGCAAGCATCAAAACAACAAGCTACAGCATCTCAACATGAGAACAAAAGGCATGGGCACGATGTACAGGTAAAGAATTACAAAACATGAACACTGAGCTATCTCCAGAAATCACTAGAACATGCTCAAACACACATGGCAAGATTGCAAATAATAACAGTTTCAGACTTTAGCAGAAATAACATCAGGTTGCAATGTTTAGAGCTATCAAACAACATGTTACAGGAACTTATCAAGGCAAACAAAGGCATGGCATGAATCTACTCAAAGCATAGAACAAAATTCCCTTACTGACCATAAGCCAAAAAGGATCAGAAAATATGATGGCACCCATGTAAACATGGCAAGTTATATTACAGATTTGAACATGGCAGGAACAACGATAAGTAGGCATGTTGGTGAGCGTGAACCACTCACTACAGAGCAATACATGGCATGGCATGGCAACCAATAGTAAGAAGACATGGCATAGAAGCTATACATGGCAAGAACAACATCATAGCATACTTGGATCAACTACAACAACCTTGGCAAAATTGAATAACATGTAAACAACCTGCCAGGAAACATTTTATAGCAAAAGTAGAGCTCGATTGACTCAAGCTATGGCACTCCATAATTGCAAACAAGGGCATGGATGGATAGAGCAAGACATGTTTAACAAAACATCCTTACTGAAGTATCTCAAAATATGCATGGATCTCTTGGTATCATCAAGTTAACATGGCATGAAAATATCAGCTAAACAGGGCTAAAATCTGCAACATCAAGACACCTAGTTTGCATGATTGTGCTAGTCACCACATAGATCACAAAAATACATAGCAAGCACCACTGTAAAGACGGCATGGCATATTACAAAACACATGTAGGACTCAAATTCATAGGATGCACACATCAATCATGGCAAAAATGACAAAAGTGCATGTTCTGTTAAGAAAACTGAAACTAACATCACATAGCACTCTTCTAACAGTATTTCGGGCACCAAGATGAGCTCAAATGAAAATGATGCAAAGAGATGAAATGATGTACTCGTCGAGGCGAACAATTTGACATATTACACGCACGAAACGGAGCAACGATGACAGAGTTATGATGCGTTGAAAATGGAACAAAATTACTGCAGATTTCGGGACTTAGTGGATTTTGGGGAGGGGAAAGTCAACCTCATGGCACGGATTACGAGGTTGGCCGGACCTTCGCGGAGATCGGTAGAGGCGGGACGGAGTGGGAGGAGGTCGGATCAGTCGCTCCTCGGATCCGGATCTGGCCGAGGGCGGCGAGGCGAGGACTCCGGCGGCCGCGGGGCCTGTGAGTCCCGGACAGCGAGGCAGGGCAGCGGGCTCGAAGCTCGGCGAGCTCCGGCCGAGGCGGGTGGGTGGCGCGGAGGGGAAGAGGAGGCGTCTGTGCGCCAGGCGCAGCCGAGCCTCGGGGCGGCGGCGGGTGAGCGGGCGGGAGCGGCCGAGGCCGGGGCGCCGGGCGCCAGCCGCCGTCAGGCGGGGCGGCGGCAGCGGAGGAGCGGGCAATGGGGCGAGGTGCCGGGCGGCGGCGGGCGAGATGGGTCCATGGGCCCGATCAGAACCTTGTGGCAATGCGGGAGGAGAGAGAAAAGAGGCGCGGGAGGCTGAGGTGGCGGCGCGCCATGGCCGAGGGCGGCGGGCTGGCGTGGCGCCGGCTGATAGGCCAGGCGGCGTGGAGGCGGCGGCGGACACGTCCGCGCCGGGTGGACACGTCCGTCCGTATGAAAGGGAGGTTAGCTAGGGTTAGACTGCGAAATCCAGGGAGGAAGACATATATGTAGGTAGAGGGAGCTAGGAGAGTCAAATGAGGTGCGGTTTTGGCCCGCGATCGTGATCGAGCGACAAGGAAGCATGGAGGAGAGTTTGGAGGGTTTTGGGCCACTTTGAAAAGGGTGTTGAGCTGCAATACAAAGAGGCTTTTGCGGTTACCGGTTAACCGTTGGAGTATCAACGACCTCAAATGATCCGAAACTTGACAGCGGTCTACGGTGCTATACCAAGGCCGCTTGAAAAACCTCGGTCCATTCGAGACCGTTTAATACCCTTTACGAAAAAGAGGTAAAAAGGGCGCAGGAGACATAGGAGTGCGGATTGCAAAAGCGGACAACAGGGAAAATGCTCGGATGCATGAGGCGAACATGTATGCAAAATGAAATGCACATGATGACATGATATGAAATGCAGATGATGACATGGCAAAGTGCAACACGCAAGCACATGACATGGCAAAGGCGACGAATAAGCAGCGGACACCGCGCATCGAATCCGGGCGTTCTGGTGAGCGCAAGGGAGTGGCCGTGCTCGCGGCGGAGCCACACACGAAGCGCGTCCGGGACCACCCCAAAGTTGTCTGAGAGAAGCCGTCCGTTCTGAACCTTCCACAACGTACACAGCCACAACACCAACGATTGTCAAGAGCTGATCAGGGAAATTCGAGATGGACACTTCGGTCGACGCCTTGAGCGCAAAGACCGGGGCTATGGCCGAGGAGGAGGACGAGGTGGAGGACGCTGGGATGATCGCAACCCCCGCCAAGAGTGGCGCGACTGGCCTCGTGAGGACCGCTGGCAGGACCAGCCTCGTGAGGGCGCATGGAGGGACCATCCTCGCGAGGACCACCCTCAGGGCAATGCTGGTCTCCCTCCACTGTCGCCTCCACCAAGAAGGAACGACGACCACCAACAGGACGAGGGGGCTGGGGACTTCAAGGAACCATGCGCTATCGCCTGCATCTTAGGTGGAGCTCAGGCCCCGGCATCCCAGCGTGTCTTCAAGCAGTTTGCTCGCGAGGTGAACGCGGCTCTTCCCAGGCTCGAGGCCACGCGCCCGCTCAGGTGGTCCAAGTGCGCCATCACCTTCAGCTCGTCAGACCAGCTCAAGTGCGCGGCAATCGCCGGCGCCCTCCCGATGTTGTGCTCGCCCGTCATCATCAACGTCCAAGTCACCAAGACCCTCATCGACGGTGGTGCAGGGCTTAACGTCCTATCTGTCGAGACATTCGACAGCCTCCAAGTGTCATACGATCAGCTACAGCCTACCAAGCCCTTCTCGGGTGACCAAGCGGCTCCACCGCCCGATAGGGCAAGTCCGCCTCTGTGACCTTCGGCCAGTCGACAACTACCGCACCGAGCTCATCGACTTCGACGTCGCCCACATACGTCTACCGTACAACGCCATCCTTGGGTATCCGGCATTAGCCAAGTTCATGGCAGTGACCCACCACGGCTACAACGTCCTCAAGATGCCATGAAGCGGCAGAATCATCATGGTCCCCTGTGAAGAAAGAGATGCGGTGTGCTCCCTAGAGCGCGCCTTCCAAGCCGCATCAATCGAAGACCCCGACGGCGAGGGCGTCCACTACCCTCCTGAGGCCATTCCTAAGAAGAAGAAGCAACTAATCCGCACAGGGCCTCAGGAGAGCGGCGTCTCCAGCGGTGCCGCCTCAGGATCGGTGCCCACACCTTGGGAGCCTCCCTCCCTTGCATAGGAAGGTGCGCCCAGCGCCCTCCTCGGGCGAGGCTCGGGGCTCTCTTCTGGAGGGCCTCAGACCTAGCCAACATCACGAGGGAGGCACTCGGGCACCACGTGGAGGCGTGCTTTGCGACACGCTTCCCTTAAGAGGGCACTGGGCGAGGAGCACCCGACGCCCAGGAGTTCATCGTCAAGGCCACCCAGGAGCTTCAAGAAGCAAGGACCATGCACGGTGACCGCCGCCCACCTGGCGCAGCTCCCCATCCACCCGAGGATGGCGGGCTGTGCGTCTGCATCGACATTCCAGGGCTCAACAGAGCCGTGTCTCGAGGCGCTTCGGCGCCCGCGTCCAGGCGCTGCGAGGGTCCACCTCACAACTATGTCTGCATGCCATTTGGCCTGCCGAGCGTGGCAGCCGCCTTCCAGCGCAACCTATGTAGCATCCTGGCAGCTCAGGAGGCCAGGCATCACGCAGCCCTGGCGGAGATGGAGACGGTCTTCAAGGAACCACCCGAGCCCAGAGCCTCCAAAGGCTCGGGGCCCTGGCGGCTCATGAGGAGCGGCTCCTTCATCACGCGTCTTCGGCTATCCCAATAATCCTTTGACGACGGAACCAGGTGATATTTTCCAAGTTTACTCAGCCGGGAGCGCCCCTCGGGCTGCATCATTCCGAGGTCGCACGAGCCTGTCCCTGCGGCATGTATCCTTTTGCATTTTTAGCTTACTCTGTTGGGGCGCCCCTCGGGCTGCGTCACCCCCAGGCCACTCGGGTCCGTCCCAGTGGCATGTACCGTTCTCGCATCTATCTAAGCTAGCTTGTTCCTCCTCACGAACACGGATCTGGTGGTAACCCAACCTCAAGTCGAGTTTCGAGAACACTGACGAACCAGCCAATTGATCATAAAGATCATTGATCCGAGGAAGAGGATACTTATTCTGAATGGTAGCTTGATTTATGGGACGGTAGTCTTGGACCAATCGGTATGTCCCATCCTTCTTCTTGACAAAGAGAGAAGGTGCTCCCCAAGGTGAGCAACTTGGGCGAATGAAACCGCTTTGAAGAGATTTGTCGATTTCCTCCTTTAGCTCAAGGAGTTCATGCGGCGGCATCTTGTAGGGTCGCTTGGCTATAGGAGTGGTGCTGGTTTCAAGTCGATGACTTAATTCGACAGCTCTAGCGGGGAATCCGGAAGTTCTTGAGGAAGGCGTCTTGGAAATCATAAGCGAGCAGGAATGTTTTCAATGCCCTCGAGTGGTGCGGCGTTCAATGCATTCAATGCATAGAGCCTTGCCTCGGCATTTGCACCGATGAGCTTGGTAAGTGACTATTTCATCTGAAGGGTGTAGCAGATGGGCCGGTCTTTGTGGCGCAAACTATGGAAGCGATATCGCCTTTAACCAATTCATTCCCGAATGAGGTCAATGCTACAAGACTTGACCACGATGGGAGAGACTAGAATTCCAGTCCCTCGATTTCAACGGGGCGTCGTTGCAAATCATGGAGGTTCGACATCGGCCGCAGGGTGTGTACTAATAGTGAAGCATTCATGTCTTCACTTTTAATGCCATGCATGAATGCAAAATCTTGAGACATGAATGAATGCGATGCCTGTATCAAATAAAAGCGCATCTTGGTACTGAATTTACGAAGTGTACCCATCACGATAGCAGGTTGGTCTTGAGCTTCGTTCGAGATCAACATGGTTGGCCTGAACTTCGACCATAAGGTTTGGCGGTGTTGTTGCGGGCTGGGTGTTTCCTTTGCCGATTCTTTGGAAGGGCCACTGATTACAGTTCGGTTGCATTCTCTATGCAGTGCCTGGTTGTCCTTTTGAAGCACAAGCCATTATTGGGAGTGGGAGCAGGTGCTTGGGGTGGTGGAGCTGGAAGCTTAATTTGCTTAGTTGTAGGCGGGGCGAGGTGCAGCATAGTTCTGCCTTGGAGAAGGTGCATTCGGCTGGTACATCTTGTTGGGAATCCATATCTTGCGCTCTGCGAGGGCGGGCCGAAGATGAGCCCGTGTCGCAGTTGCGCTGTTAGAGCTCTGGTATTCCTGCGAGACCAGTTTCGACATTGATAGCCTTGTTCACCAAGGTGGCGAAATCAACAAAGTCGTGCACTAGAAGTGCGAGCTTGATGTCGACTTGAAGACCTTCACGGAACTTCTCTGTCTGCGTGCATCGGTTGCAATGTCCTCTTGACATAGCGAGACAAGTCCAAGAACTCTCGTGATAAGCTTCATGATCTTGTTGCCCTGGGTGAGGTTGCGGAACTCACGCTTCTTCGGTCCATGACCCCTTGAGGATGAAGCGGGCACGGAAGGCAACTGGAAGTCAGCGGTGATGAGTGTTCCAAGTGGCGGATACGCTGTGGCTGTCCCACCATTGAGCTGCGGGTCCCTTCGGGAAGAAGGAAGCAAAAGTGACATAGTGGCGGGGGCTACATCGCGAGACTCCATCTCATAGGTGATGTCACGGAGCGATCATCGACATCCGGCAATGGCTGAGTTGAGCTGCGGTACACGTTGGGTTTGAGCGTATGAAATCCTGCGAGTTGTTCCGTTTGGGTCTTTGGTGCATATTGGGGCGAGAAGCGAGCCATCATGTTCTCCATGGTGGTGATTCATCTCAAGCTGTTGGACCATACCAGCCATGTACTCGGCGGTGGTGGGAAGTTGGCACCACGACCACGTCCGGCTGGCCTAACCATCTTGCTATTATATAACGAGGGTAGTTCAGCATTTGAGAAGTTATGCAGCGGATAAGAATCATTCATGATGAAACATGCATAAAAAAAACAGACGATAGAAACTACATAGTAGTTGGCATATCTTACAAAAGGAATCATGCATAGAGTTCGATACATAGAGTCCAGTACATAGACTACTACATCATAGGCGGCACACAGGCTCGCGGCGAATACATCAAACACTAACAAGCAAGTCTACATCAGTCCCACGCGGTACTGCGGAGGTAGCTGTAGCCTGAAAGCTGGTAGTGCGGCAGCGGATAGTCCTCCACGTCAGTGACCTGGGGGCCGCGGATACTCTGGTGCTGAATCCGACGTCCAGGTGGCAGAAAAGGGCCAAGTGCGGGAGAGTAGCCTCCCACGTCTGGCCAACCGACACCCTGGGGCATCACGGTCCTGGCTGGGTAGATCGCAGAAAGCGGCAGCTCTCCGGATCGGACAAAGGGTGCATCAGCGTCGAGCACGGTAAAGGTCTTGACGGGTGATGTACAACTCATGGCGAAAACTCGGTTAGCTCGATCCAGCCCATCGACATGCAGAACAAAGTTACGATGGTAGAAGGGCTCTCTGGTGACGATGGAGTAGGCAGCGGTGTAGTAACCCTCCTCACCAACATCGGGCGATAGCAATGTGCACGAAGGGGAGGTGTCCAACTCTCGATACTCTTGCGAAGGCGTGTCGAGCAGCATAAGCAGCATCGTGGACTGCCATATCGATAGTCACTCCAACACCATGTGCGGTGTGCAGACGATGAGTGGACTCATACTCCGTGAGTAGAGGTGGGCGATGGCGCGGTACTACTCCTGGTTATAGTCTGGTACTCCTCATAGGCGGTGTACTCGGGGTGGCAGCGATAACCGGATAGGTCATCATCTCGGCTAGCACCGCAGTGATCCCGAGGCACCAATGGCCGTCGTGTGGCATACGACCTGCCTCGTGGGTTCCATCTGAAAACAAAGACGTTTCAAAGGAGTCAAATGACAGTGTGGAAATTGTTCAAATACAATTCCAAGAACAACTAGGGCTATATCCAACTTTGGGGTGAATGTGGTCGCGGGATCCTAGTGTTAGTTAGTAAAATCGTTTAACCCGAGTAGAAGAGAGTTCAGAGTCCCAGAGTAAAGGTCGAGGAGTAAAAGATCCTAGTACCATCTGATGGCGACGTGGGCCCGTAAGGCACACGGCCAAGTTAGTAAAAGTTTTTGCAATGACTAGACTCGACTTCGGCCAAGGAGTGTGGAAGGGGGATTCCTACAGGCAGTCGGCTCTGATACCAACTTGTGACGCCCCCGATTCAATCGTACACTAATCATGCACGCAAATGTGTACGATCAAGATCAAGGACTCACGGGAAGATATCACAACACAACTCTACAAATAAAATAAGTCATACAAGCATCATAATACAAGCCAGGGGCCTCGAGGGCTCGAATACAAGTGCTCGATCATAGGCGAGTCGTGGAAGCAACAATATCTGAATCTGGACATAAGTTAAACAAGGTGCCATAAGATGGCTAGCACAAAGCTGGGATCTGGATCGAAGAGAGGCGGGCCTCCTGCTGGGATCCTCCTAGCTACTCACAGTCGTCGTCGGCGGGCTGCTGCGTAGTAGTAGGCACCTCGAGTAGTAGTCGTCATAGGCGGTGGCGTCGGCTCACAGGCTCCATCGTGCAGTTGCGACAATCGAGTAGAGGTAGGGGAAAAGGGAAACAAGGCAACCGTGAGTACTCATCCAAAGTACTGCAAGCAAGGAGCTACACTACATATGCATGGATATATGTGTAAAGGCCATATCGATGGGTGAGCTGCGAGAATGCCGAATAAGAGGGGATAGCTAGTCTTAACGAAGACTAAACACGGACACTGTCTTGCAGCAGTAGGAGGGAAAATCTGAAGTCCTCCAAGTAACATCACATAGCAATAATCCTACCAGCGATCCCTCCTCATATCCACGAGAGAGAGCGACCACCGGTTGTATCGGCACTTGGAAGGGTGTGTTTTATCAAGTATCCGGTTCTAGTTGTCATAAGCTCAAGGTACAACTCCAAGTCGTCCCTGTTACGAAGATCACGGCTATCCGAATAGATTAACTTCCTGCAGGGTGCACCATCTTACCCAGCCGCTTGATCCCATTTGGCGGACACACTTTCTGGGTCATGCCCGGCGCGGAAGATCAACACGTCGCAGCCCACCTAGGCTGTGAGAGGCCAGCACGCCGGTCTAAACCTAAGCGCAGCAGTGCAGGGCCCATCGCTGAGCACACACACTGCGCGTTCTTGCGGCGGAAGCAGACCTAGCCTACAGGCGTTCAGTCAATCCGCGCAGCGCCGCTCGTCGTTGACGTCTGAAGGGCTTGGTGATACCACGGCGCGGGATACCCATAACTACTCCCGCATAGATGGTTAGTGCGTATAAGCTCGTAGCCAACTCAGATCAAATACCAAGACCTCGTTAAGCGTGTTAAGTAACCATGAGCGCCGAAGCGAGGCCAGGCCCACCTCTCTCCTAGGCGGTCTCAACCTGCCTGTCGCTCCGCCACAAAGATCCACTCGCGGGTGCTCCATCGGCCGACCGACTTTAGTCTCCACATGTATCATGTATAAGTATATAGTATATACCGTGATCAACTCCCAGTGATCACGGCCCGATAATATAGCACGCAATGAGCGGACAAGAAAGTAGGGCCACGGATGAAAGTACTAGCATCCTATACTAAGCATATAGGATTGCGGTAAGGTAACAACGAAGTAACAAGGACGGGCTATGCAGCGGTATAGGAGTATCTGAAAGCAGTAACATGCTATACTACTCTAATGCAAGCGATATAGAGAAGAGTAGGCGATATCTGGTGATCAAGGGGGGCTTGCTGGTTGCTCGCAGAGAGAGGGTCGTCAACACCGTAGTCGAACCGGCCAGCCGCTGGCGTCGGTCTCGTAGTCTACGGAGAGAAGAGGGGAAGAAACAATGAATACCAAGTAAGCAGATGCATAACGATGCATGACATGCCAAGCGATGCTAGGCGTGCCCTAACGTGGTATGAGGGGTCTTGGTTAAGAAACATCAGGAAAGTGTTTTGGGTTTTGAGGCGGAGGAGCGGAGGAAAAGTTGCAGGTTCGATAGGTTAGGGGTGTGTGGCGGACGAGCGAATTGCGTATCCGGATTTGTCTCGTCGTTACGAGCAACTTTCATGTTGAAAATATTTTAATCCGAGATTCTGGATCAACTTTCATCTTGGCGTCGGTGAATAACATGGTTGACTAAGTCAACCCTGACATGTGGGTCCCGTTCGTCATCCTCTGTTAACTAATTAACCTAATTAAGTTTAATTAACAGTAGTTAATTAGGTTAATTATTCATTAGGTTAACTAATCAGGATTAATTAAATTAATTAATTAATTAATTAATTAATTAATTAATTAATTAGTTTTATTCATTTTATTTATTTTTATTTAGTTTTCGTTTTCCCTTTTCCTTTTTATTTTTAAAACCGTTCTGCGGGGTGGGGCCCCCATGTCATAGTCAGAGGGGGGGGGGTTGGACGGTCAGCTCTGGCAACAAGTCAACAGGAAGGAGCCCTGGGCCCATCGATCGATGTGGATGGGGCCCAGTGTACGTCGGCGGGGGCAGGGTTGGCCCAGTGGCTGCATGGCGGAGGGGCGAGGAGGTCGGCCTCCGTTAGAAGTGCTCTGAGGCGGGGAGGGGCCTAAGCTGGCCTTGAGCCTCATGAGCTCGGCCCGTGACCGTTGGTCACCGAAGGCGCCGGCGTCGGGATCCTGGCGGGAGGGGCCTTGGTGGTGTGGCGGAGGGGAGGCGTCGTTGAGGCGAGGAGGAGGAGAGGAGGTGGGGGCGGCGTGGCATGGGCGGCGTGGCATGATGACCATGAGGCGGCGGCCGTGAGGGCGGGCTCGAGGCGGCGGTGGCGCCGGGAGGGAGACGAGGGGAGAGGAGAGCTCACTGGGGTCGTGGGGTCTAGGGAGGCGGGCTCGGTGGAGCTCGGAGGCGGCCGGCGAGGAGGCGGGCGGGAGGCGGCCGGCCGGCGTCGAGGAGGACCGGTGAGGCGAGGGATCGGGGCGACCCATGGCGAGCGCCTCAGCGTGAGGCGTGACAGCGAGGAGGGTCGAGCGGCGGGGCCTTGAGGAGAGAGGGGCGGCAGTCGGGCGTGAGGTCGCCCGGCGATGAGAGACGGGGATCGGCCCGATCTAGGTCGAGGCGGGGAAGGAGAAAGGGATCGGGGTGGGGAGAATGGGGGCTAGGGTTCCGGCCGCTCGGGAGGGTTAAGTGGGGGCGGTTGGGCGGCCCGGTGTGGCCGATTGGGCCAAGTGGGGGCTTGGCCCGGTTGGGTGTGGGGTTTCCCCCCCTTTTTGTTTTATCTTTTCTTTTCTTATTTTCTTCTTTTTGTTTTAGTTTATTTAAAATACCAAAACACTTTACAAAAATTTGTGCACCCCACCATAATTAGGTTTGTTATTTTTAACAACCCCCGAACATTTTAGTTTTAGTTTTTGAAAACTTTTCTCATTTGCTTTTGTTTTGAATTTGTTTTAGACCGAGTTTGAATCAACGTGAGGTTAGTCACAGTACCCGAGGTGATTACTGTTGCTTAATCATCCGGGTGTTACAAATCTCCTCCACTAAAAGAAATCTCGTCCCGAGATTTAGGAGGTAGAAGGAAAGAGTGCGGGGTATTCATCTCGAAGACGATCCTCGCGTTCCCGGTGGCCGTCTTGAGTGATTCGACCACTTTGGACTTTGAGAACTTGATCGCCTTCGGCGTGTGCGGCGTTCAGCTTCGAGAATGCGGACGGATGCTCTTTATAGGAGAGGTCTGTTGCAATTCGAGCACTTCATGGTCCATTGCTCGGATTGGGTCCTTGAAGCAGCGTCGGAGTTGTGACACGTGGAACACATCGTGAACACGAGAAAGGTTCGACGGAAGCTCGATTGATATGCCACTTTTCCGCCTTTCGAGAATAGTGAATGGGCCAATATAGCGAGGAGCTAGCTTGCCCTTGATCCGGCGGTGAGCACCCTTCATTGGTGTAGCGAAGATAGGCCTTTTGCGAGTTGATAGACCATGTCTTTGTGATGATGGTCATAATTACTCTTTTAGACGGGTGGCGGTCTTGAGATTCTCGCGAATAATGCGGACTTGTTCTTGGCATGTTGGATAATATCCGGACGAAGAGTGGGCGTTCCCAGTTTCGACCAGTTCGGAGGGTTCGACACTTTCGTCCATATAACACTTCGAAGGGCCATCTTGGACTAGCTTGATAGCTATTATTATAAGAGAACTCAGCATCGGAGAGATTCCTCCCATTTCTTGCGAAGGAAGCGACACAAGCTCGAAGCATGTCTTGAGAATTTGGTTGACACGTTCAACTTGCCCTTGAGACTGCGGATGAAGCATGATCTTGAAAGATAAATGAGTCCCCATAGCTTCTTGAAAACTTGCCCGAGAATCTTGAAGTGAATAAGCTGCCACGGTCGAGGCGATAACCAATGGAATACCGTGAAGTGAAACAATTCGGACATATAGAGCGTTGCAAGCTGGCTAGCGGTGATCGTTTCTTTGACCGCCGGAAAATGAGCAACTTTAGAAAGCGGTCAATGGCGACAAGAATAGCATCATTACCTTTCTGCGATTTGGGAATCCGGTGATGAAGTCCATTTCAACATGGTCCCATTTCCATTCGGGAATAGAGATAGGCTGCGAGTTCAGCAGGCCTTTGATGTTCGCTTTGATCTGACGGCAAGCGTCACACTCGAAACATAGCGAGCAATGTCTTGCTTCATATTAGACCACGAGAATCTCGGCGAATGTCTTGATACATCTTTGTACTACCGGGATGGATACATAGAGGCGTATCATGAGCTTCTTTCATAACCTTCGAGTCATATTCAGGTTTTCCTTCTTACGGCACCACTAGGCGGCCTTTGAAGTACAAGGCGCCATCATCGGCAATAGTGAAGGATGAGGATTTCCTTTTGGATGTCTTGCTTAATCTTGTAGACTTGAGTCAAATCCTGCATTGTCTTTATGGTGCCACGAGATCGGGTTCAACAGCCCAGGTATAGAGGAACCACAGGGAACAACACGGAGATTCATCTTGCGGAACTCCGGAGGAGGGGGCGAGTGCACCGGAGGAACAATATGGAGGTTCAGCTTTCGAATTCTTCAACAAGTGAGGCTGAACTTTGTGAACTGAAGGTGGTTGCGAAGAAGACTTGCGGCTCAAGGCATCAGCCATTACATTAGCCTTGCTGGCGTATAGGAAATACCCAAATCAAAGTCTGCAGCAGTCTCCATCCATCTCTGCAGCGGAGGTTCAGGTCTGGCTGAGTAAGCAGATACTTCAGACTTTGGTGGTCGGTGAAGATCTCGCATAGCGATTACCGAGAAGGTAATGTCGCCATCGCTTGATGCATGAATGACAGCAACAAGTTCGAGGTCGTGAACTGGGTAGTTCTCTTCGTGAGGCGCAATTGTCGAGAGGCATAAGCAACCACTTTGCGCTCTTGCATTAGGACACCGCCTAAACCTTGGCGAGAAGCGTCGCGATAAATGATGAAGTCCTTCTTAGTATCGGGAGGAGCTAGCATCGGGCAGAAGTCAACTTGTCTTTGAGTGCTGGAAACTTTCGACACTTATCATCCATTGGAATTTGGCGCCCTTATACAGCAGGTTAGTCGAGGCTGGCAATCTTGGAGAAGTTCTCGACGAATCGGCGGCAATAGCTGGCGAGACCGAGAAAACTTCGACTTATAACGTTCTTGGAGGAGTCAATCGAGAATAGCTGAACTCGTTCGGGGTTGGCGGCAATACCATCCTTAGAGATGACATGCCCAAGATAGGTTACTTGGGAAGCGAATTCACATTTGGAGAACTTGGCATAGAGTTGATGCTCTCGTAGCTTTTCGGCACAAAGCGAAGATGTTCAACATGTTCTTCTTCATTCTTGGAAAAGATCAGGATATCATCCGGATAAACCACGACAAACTTGTCGAGGTAATCCATGAATATATAGTTCATCAGGCGAGAGAAGGTGGCTGGAGCATTGGTTAAGCCGAAAGACATGACGGTGTACTCGTATGAACCATAACGAGTCACGAATGCGGTCTTGGGGATATCCTCCTCACGAACACGGATCTGGTGGTAACCCAACCTCAAGTCGAGTTTCGAGAACAACGGCGAACAATTGATCATAAAGATCATTGATCCGAGGAAGAGGATACTTATTCGAATGGTAGCTTGATTTATGGGACGGTAGTCTTGGACCAATCGGTTTGTCCCATCCTTCTTCTTGACAAAGAGAAGGTGCTCCCCAAGGTGAGCAACTTGGGCGAATGAAACCGCTTTGAAGAGATTTGTCGATTTCCTCCTTTAGCTCAAGGAGTTCATGCGGCGGCATCTTGTAGGGTCGCTTGGCTATAGGAGTGGTGCACGGTTTCAAGTCGATGACGAATTCGACAGCTCTAGCGTGGGGAATCCTGGAAGTTCTTGAGGAAGGCGTCTTGGAAATCATAAGCAGCAGGAATGTTTTCAATGCCCTCGAGTGGTGCGGCGTTCAATGCATTCAATGCATAGAGCCTTGCCTCGGCATTTTGCACCAGATGAGCTTGGTAAGTGACTATTTCATCGAAGGGTGTAGCAGATGGGCGGTCTTTGTGGCGCAAACTATGGAAGCGATATCGCCTTTAACCAATTCATTCCCGAATGAGGTCAATGCTACAAGACTTGAGACGATGGGAGAGACTAGGAATTCCAGTCCCTCGATTTCAAGCGGGGCGTCGTTGCAAATCATGGAGGTTCGACATTGGCCCGCAGGGTGTGTACTAATAGTGAAGCATTCATGTCTTCAATTTTAATGCCATGCATGAATGCAAAATCTTCAGACATGAATGAATGCGATGCCCTGTATCAAATAAAGCGCATCTGGTACTGAATTTCTGAGAAGTGTACCCATCACGATGCAGTTGGTCTTGAGCTTCGTTCGGATCAACGTGGTTGGCCTGAACTTCGACCATAAGGTTTGGCGGTGTTGTTGCGGGCTGGGTGTTTCCACGCCGATTCTTTGGAAGGGCCGGTGATTACGGTTCGGTTGCATTCTCTATACGGTGCCTGGTTGTCCCTTTGAAGCACAAGCCATTATTGGGAGTGGGAGCAGTGCTTGGGGTGGTGGAGCTGGAAGCTTGGCTGCTTAGTTGTAGGCGAGGCGAGGTGCAGCATAGTTCTGCCTTGGAGCGGTGCATTGGCTGGTACATCTTGTTGGGAATCCATATCTTGCGCCTGCGAGGGCGGGCCGAAGATGAGCCCGTGTCACGGTTGCACTGTTAGAACTCTGGTATTCCTGCGGACCAGTTTCGACATTGATAGCCTTGTTCACCAAGGTGGCGAAATCAGCAAAGTCGTGCACTAGAAGTGCGAGCTTGATGTCGACTTGAAGGCCGTCACGGAACTTCTCTGTCTGCGTGCATCGGTTGCAATGTCCTCTTGACATAGCGAGACAAGTCCAGAACTCTCGTTGATAAGCTTCAACTGTCTTGTTGCCTTGGGTGAGGTTGCGGAACTCACGCTTCTTCCGGTCCATGACCCCTTGAGGATGAAGCGGGCACGGAAGGCAGCTTGGAAGTCGGCGGTGATGAGTGTTCCAAGCTGGCGAGTACGCCGTGGCTGTCCCACCATTGAGCTGCGGGTCCCTTTGGAAGAAGGAAGCAAAAGTGACATAGCTGGCGGGGCTACATCGCAGACTCCATCTCATAGGTGATGTCATGGAGCGATCATCGACATCCGGTGGCTGAGTTGAGCTGCGGTACACGCTGGGGTTCAGCGTATGAAATCCTGCGAGTTGTTCCGTTTGGGTCTTTGGTTCATATTGGGGCGAGGAGGCGAGCCATCATGTTCTCCATGGTGGCGATTCATCTCAAGCTGTTGGACCATACCAGCCATGTACTCGGCGGTGGTGGGAAGTTGGCACCACGACCACGACCGGCTGGCCTAACCATCCTGCTATTATATAACGAGGGTAGTTCAGCATTTGAGAAGTTATGCAAGGATAAGAATCATTCATGATGAAACATGCATAATGAAAACAAGACGATAGAAACTACATAGTAGTTGGCATATCTTACAAAAGGAATCATGCATAGAGTTCGATACATAGAGTCCGATTACATAGACTACTACATCATAGGCGGCACGCAGGCTCGCATGGTGAACACATCAAACACTAACAAGCAAGTCTACATCAGTCCCACAGTGCTGCGGAGGTAGCTGTAGCTGAAAGCTGGTAGTGCGGCAGGATAGTCCTCCACGTCGGTGACACAGGGGCGCGGATACTCAGTGCTGAATCCGGCGTCGAGTGCGCGAAAAGGGCCAAGTGCGGAGAGTAGCCTCCACGTCGGCCAACCGACACCCAGGGCATCACGGTCTGGCTGGGTAGATCGCAGAAGCGGCAGCTCTCCGGATCGGACAAAGGGTGCATCAGCGTCGAGCACGGTAAAGGTCTTGACGGTGATGTACAACTCGTGGCGAAAGCTCGGTTAGCTCGATCCAGCCCATCGGCATGCGAGAACAAAGTTACGATGGTAGAAGGGCTCTCGGTGACGATGGAGTAGGCAGCGGTGTAGTAACCCTCCTCACCAACATCGACGCGATAGCAATGTGCACGAAGGGGAGGTGTCCAACTCTCGATACTCTGCGCGAAGGCGTGTCGAGCAGCATAAGCAGACATCGTGGACTGCCATATCGATAGTCACTCCAACACCATGTGCGGTGTAAAAGACGATAGTGGACTCACACTCCCGTGAGTAGAGGTGGGCGATGGCGCGATCTGCTCTGGTTATAGTCTGGTACTCCTCATAGGCGTTGTACTCGGGGTGCGGCGATAACCCGGATAGGTCATCATCTCGGCTAGCACGCGAGTGATCCCGAGCACCAATGGCCGTCGTGTGGCATACGACCTGCCTCGTGGGTTCCATCTGAAAACAAAGGCGTTTCAAAGGAGTCAAATGGCGGTGTGGAAATTGTTCAAATACAATTCCAAGAACAACTAGGGCTATATCCAACTTTGGGGTGAATGTGGTCGGGATCCTAGTGTTAGTTAGTAAAATCGTTTAACCCGAGTAGAAGAGAGTTCGAGTCCCGAGTAAAGGTCGAGGAGTAAAAGATCCTAGTACCACCCGATGGCGGCGTGGGCCCGTAAGGCACACAGCCAAGTTAGTAAAAGTTTTGCAATGTCTAGACTCGACTTGACCAAGGAGTGTGGAAGGGGATTCCTCAGCGATCGGCTCGATACCAACTTGTGGCGCCCCGATTCAATCGTACACTAATCATGCACGCAAATGTATGCGATCAAGATCAAGGACTCACGGGAAGATATCACAACACAACTCTACAAATAAAATAAGTCATACAAGCATCATAATACAAGCCGAGGGCCTCGAGGGCTCGAATACAAGTGCTCGATCATAGGCGAAGTCGTGGAAGCAACAATATCTGAGTCTGGGACATAAGTTAAACAAGGTGCCATAAGATGGCTAGCACAAACTGGGATACAGATCGAAGAGGGCAGGCCTCCTGCACAGGATCCTCCTAGCTACTCTGACGGTAAATCGTCGGCGGGCTGCTGCGTAGTAGTAGGCACCTCGAGTAGTAGTCGTCATAGGCGGTGGCGTCGGCTCTGGGCTCCATCGTGCGGTTGACAATCGAGTAGAGTAGGGGAAAAGGAAACAAGGCAACCGTGAGTACTCATCCAAAGTACTGCAAGCAAGGAACTACACTACATATGCATGGATATATGTGTAAAGGCCATATCGATGGACTGAGCTGCAGAATGCGAGAATAAGAGGGGATAGCTAGTCTTAACAAAGACTAAACTACGACACACTGTCTTGCAACAGGTAGGAGGAAAATCTGAAGTCCTCAAGTAACATCACATAGCAATAATCCTACCCGCGATTCCCTCCTCATATCCACGAGAGAAGCGACCACGGTTGTATCGGCACTTGGAAGGGTGTGTTTTATCAAGTATCCGGTTCTAGTTGTCATAAGCTCAAGGTACAACTCCAAGTCGTCACATTATCGAAGATCACGGCTATCCGAATAGATTAACTTCCTGCTGAGGGTGCACATCTTACCCAAGCACGCTTGATCCCATTTGGCGGACACACTTTCTGGGTCATGCCGCCGCGGAAGATCAACACGTCGCAGCCCCACCTAGGCATAACAGAGAGGCCAGACGCGCGGTCTAAACCTAAAGCCGCAGTGCAGGCCCATCATACTGAGCACACCTGCGTTGCAGGGCGGCCGGCAGACCTAGCCTAACAGCGTTCTAGTCCAATCCGGCGCGCGCTCCGTCGTTGACGTCTGAAGGGCTTGGTGATACCACGACGCCGGGATACCCATAACTACTCCGCGTAGATGGTTAGTGCGTATAAGCTCGTAGCCAACTCAGATCAAATACCAAGACCTCGTTAAGCGTGTTAAGTAACGCGAACACCGAGCAGGGCTAGGCCCACCTCTCTCCTAAGCGGTCTCAACCTGCCTGTCGCTCCGCCACAAAGATCCACTCATGGTGCTCCATCGGCCGACCCGACTTTAGTCTCCACATGTATCATGTATAAGTATATAGTATATACCGTGATCAACTCCCGAGTGATCACGGCCCGATAATATAGCACTGGCGGACAAGAAAGTAGGGCCACAGATGAAAGTACTAGCATCCTATACTAAGCATATAGGATTGCGGGTAAGGTAACAATGAAAGTAACAAGGACGAGGCTATGCAGCAGTATAGGAGTATCGAAAGCAGTAACATGCTATACTACTCTAATGCAAGCGATATAGAGAAGAGTAAGCGATATCTGGTGATCAAGGGGGCTTGCTGGTTGCTCACGGCAGCGAGAGGGTCGTCAACACCGTGGTCGAAGCCCGGCAGCGATGTCGGTCTCGTAGTCTACGGAGAGAAGAGGGGAAGAAACAATGAATACCAAGTAAGCAGATGCATAACGATGCATGACATGCCAAGAAGTGATGCTAGGCGTGCCCTAACGTGGTATGAGAAGTCTTGGTTAAGGAAACATCGGGAAAGTGTTTTGGGTTTTGAGGCGGAGGGCGGAGGAAAAGTTGCAGGTTCTATAGGTTAGGGGTGTGTGGCGGACGAGCGGATTGCGTATCCGGATTAATCTCGTCGTTACGAGCAACTTTCATGTTGAAAATATTTTAATCGAGATTACGGATGAAAAGATATGATTTTAAAAGATTTTAATAATTTCGGAATTTAATTAATTAATTAAATAATTGAAAATGTATTTATAGCGTCGGCATGATGTCATCTTGGCGTCGGCGATCAACAGGGTTGACTAAGTCAACCACGACATGTGGGTCCGTTAGTCATCCTCTGTTAACTAATTAACCTAATTAAGTTTAATTAACAGTAGTTAATTAGGTTAATTAGTCATTAGGTTAACTAATCAGGATTAATTAAATTAATTAATTACTTAATTAATTAATTAATTAATTAATTAGTTTTATTCATTTTATTTATTTTATTTAGTTTTCATTTTCCCTTTTCCTTTTTATTTTAAAACCGTTACTGGGTGGGGCCCCATGTCATAGTCGGAGGGGGTTGGACAGGTCGGCTCTGTGGCAGAGTCAACAGAGCGAGGGGCCCTGGGCCCATCGATCGATGTGGAAGCGGGGCCCAGTGGCCACGTCGGCCTGAGGGCGAGGTTGGCAGGTGGCTGCATGAGGGAGGCGAGGAGGTTCGGCCTCCGTTGAGAAGGTGCTCTGAGGCAGGGAGGGCCTAGCTGCTGGCCTTGAGCCTCATGGGCTCGGCCCGTGACCGTTTAGTCACGAAGCCGCCGTCGGGATCCATGGTGGGAGGGGCCTTGGTGCGGCGGAGGGAGGCGCCCGCTCGGGCGAGAGGAGAGAGGAGGAGGGGGAGGCAGGCGTGGCAGCATGAGCGGCGTGGCGTGGCGGCGTGGCCTTGATGATGGCCATGGGGGCGAGCCGGGCGGCAGGGGCTCAGGGGGCAGTGGCGCCGGGAGGGGACGAGGAGAGAGGAGAGCTCACTGGGTCGTGGGGTCTAGGAGGCGGGCTCGGTGGAGCTCGGAGGCGGCCAGCAGGAGGAGGCGGGAGGCACTGACCGGCCGGCGTCGAGGGAGACCAGTGGGGGCGAAGTCGGGGCGACCCCTGTGGCGCCTCAGGCGAGGCGACAGCGGGAGGGTCAGGCGGAGCGAGGGGCGAGGGAGAGAAGGCGGCGGTCGAGGCGGTGGGGTCGCCATGCGATGAGGGAGACGAGGGGATCGGCCCGATCTAGGTCAGGCGGGGAAGGAGAAAGGGGATCGGGGTGGGGGGAGAATGGGGGGCTAGGGTTCCAGCCGCTCGGGAGGGGGTTAAGTGGGGGGGCGGTTGGGCCGGCCCACGGTGTGGCCGACTGGGCCAAGTGGGGGGCTTGGCCGGTTGGGTAATGGGGTTTCCCCCCATAATCGTTGTTTTTATCTTTTCTTTTATTATTTTCTTCTTTTCTGTTTTAGTTTATTTAAAATACCAAAACACTTTACAAAAATTTGTGCACCCCACCATAATTAGGTTTGTTATTTTTAACAACCCCCGAACATTTTAGTTTTAGTTTTTGAAAACTTTTCTCGTTTGCTTTTGTTTTGAATTTGTTTTAGACCGAGTTCGAATCAACGTGAGGTTAGTCACAGTAGCCGAGGTGGTTACTGTTGCTTAATCATCCGGGTGTTACAGAGCCGCACACCCGTCGTCTTTCTTCGGGATCCTTCGCATGAGAAGACTAGGCACGGCGTCTGTGCTCGGGTCCGTCCTTGCAGCGTCGATAAACCCAACGACTGAGCTCTATCTGGCGGGCCGGCCCCGCTCACGTCACCTCCTGGGGTCGTTGGTGTCTGGCCTTCTCATGTGATCGCCTCAGAAGATTCGCCCCGTGCAGGTTGCCTAACCATCTCGCAGGACCGTCACAGCCACCAGGAATCAAGACCAGGCGCAACCCGCCTTGAGGTAGGGCCTCGTGAGTCCCGCGCTGGCTCACGAGTGCCCAGACACACCTCGTCCAGCCCTGCCGTGCAAGCCATGTGTCAGGGCGGGGCTGTACACGCCCCAGGGGCTCCACTCAGAGGGATCCCTCACCCACGCACCAGTGGAAGCACCATGCTCCGCGCTGGTAGTCGACACGGTCGAGGAGCGGCTATGCACGTGCAAGTGCGGAAGCACTATGCTCCGCGTGGGTGATAAACAACTGAGGGCGGCTCCCTGACCGTACCAACCTCGGGGAGCCACCCGGCTCAGTGTCCAGCCTCATCGCAACGCTTTCCCCTCGGGAGAGCCACGCGAGGGGGCTGGGCATGGAGGCTGCGCAGGTCACGCCAAGCGTCGCCGACTGCGAGTCTCTCGGACCTGGTAAATCACGTGCCTCTCGGCGGAGCCAAGGTATGAAGGTCGTTTGGACGTCAAGGGGGACTCCGAAGCATCGCGACTCAGGAGCCTAACTGGCCACGTAGCCCCTCACCCCTTGGTATCGTCCTGGTGATCCGGATGACCCAACGGCGGCTGAAGTATGTGCGGGGTCCGGCCCTGCCGACGTAGAACACTAGGCCTACTCCTGCATCTCCTTTCTGTAAGCTATTTGCGCGTCAAGGGGGACTCCTGAGCATCGCGACCCAGGAACCTAACTGGCCACGTAGCCCCTCACCACTTGGTCTCGTCCTGGCGATCCGGACGATCCAACGGCGGCTAAGGCATGCGCGGGGTCGGGCCCTGCCGATGTAGAACATCAAGCAAACAGGAAGGAAATCACAGAATCTCAAATAAATATTACAAGACATACTGTTCTTCAAATACCAAACACAAGTTTAACGCCTCCACGAGGCATGGTACGTGTTGCAGAGGCAAAGCAGGAAAAGGAGTCGCCAGCAAGTCATCTCATCATCCCTGAACGCCGCCGTCGCTTGCAAGAGGTGCCCCTTCGACGGTGATGTTGCCCTCACCTGTGCCGCCCACTGGAGTTGCAGGTTCAGCACCACCACCAGTTGAGGGCGCAGGGTCGAAGGCGCGGAACATCTTCAGCAAAGCCTCTACCTGGCCCTTCACGGCTTCGGCAGCAGCTGAGCAGCGCTCGTCATCCACAGGCTCCAGCAGCTCGTCAAGGTTGGCGTCAGGATCACGAAGATGGAGGTGGCTGAAGACGCGCGTCAGCGCGGCCGAGGAAAGCGTGCGGGCTTCCCCCTCCACCAAGGGGCCGATCCCGTCCACGACATCCTCAAGCGCCGCGACCAGATGAGGAAGCAGTTGGGTGGGGCCCTCGTCGTCCGTCGCCAGCGGCTCCTCCAATCCCTTCTCGTAGAGTGCCCGCAGCGCCACGCGGGACTTCTCCTCAAGGGACTTGAAGGCCACGCGGTCCTCAGCCAGGACCGTCGCCTTGGCTTCCAGCTCGGCCTTCTCTGCCTTCATCTTTTGCTCCAACTTCTCCAGCTGGCTGCGCTGTGTGTCCTGCGCCTTCGCCAACTGCTCCTGCTTAGTGTCGCCACCCATGACGGTGTCCTCTCGGGCCTTCATCTTCTCCTCCTCTGCCTTGTGGTCTCGAGCTTCGGCCGCACGCTCATTGCGCATGGTCTCCAGCTCGGTCTCCAACGACCGACAGCGATCCTGGGCGGCCCAGGCATCCTTCAGCGCCACCTCACGAGCAGCTGTGGCTTGGGCGATGGCCTGCTTTTCCTTCTCGGAGGCCGCCACAGCCTGGCTCAGCGCCGCTCGGACAGACACATCGGAGTGAAGCCAGCCAGAGATCAGCTCCAGGCGCCCGGCCACCAGGCGATGGTCGGTGCCTTGAAGATCCTCCCACAGTAGGGTCAGCATAGAGAGAGCGTGCTCCAGGATGTCAGGGGAGGCGGAAGGATCAGGGGTCAGCAGTGCGGCGGAAGGAGGAGGAAGCAACATCGTCACCATGGTCTGGGAGGCTAGGAGCTCCTGAGCTTTGGGGACCCCAGCAACCGAGCCGGATGTGGCACCTCCGGAGCCAGCGGGGCTACGGGGGCTGCCTCCTCCGGAGGACGCTCCCCCAAGCCTCGCAAGGACGATCGGGCCGGGGAAGCACGAGCGCCGTCACTGCCCTTCCCCATGGAGGGGGGGTGCAGCCGCCGCAGGCGATTTGGTCCCGAGCAGTACCACCACTTCCTCCTTCCTCTTCTTTGCAGCGGGCGTCGGCCTAATTGCGCAACGGAGAAGCATCAAGAATCAGCAGCAGAAGCAAGAACAAGGCAGGACGAGAACACTTACCGGTCCACCGCAGCGTAGTCTCTCCACTTCTTAAGCTTGAAACCTGAGAGCCTCGCAGCCTGAGGCGCGGGCGCGTGGGCTCCAGGAGTAGAAGAGGGGGCAGCAGATGGGCCAGAAGAAGCTCCAAGCAGCGTCAGAGCAGGGGCGTCGTCTCGGGATTTCAGCACCGACCTGCCCCTTGTCGGAACCTCGGCCGGTGGCCTCCTCCGGGGACTGACCTTGGACCTCGTGGAGCCCCCTTCCACGTGCAGCTCCCCCCTCTCCAGGGGACATCAGCATCGTCATCGTCATCAGGCAGGGTGCGTAGGATGTTGTAGGACCTTGAGAAGAGGTGTCTAGAGGGGGGGGTGATTAGACACTAAGTACCAAAGTTGCAGTTTTTAAGTTTCTTTAAAGTTTGAGTGGAGTTTAGGCACAAGTTTAACATTCACAACATATAGCAAGCAAGCATGCAAAGAGTATATGAGCAGAGGAAAATAAAGCATGCAACTTGCAAGAATGTAATGGGAAGGGATTGGAGGATTCAAACACAATTTGGAGACACGGATGTTTTTGGCGTGGTTCCGATAGGTGGTGCTATCATACATCCACGTTGATGGAGACATCAACCCACGAAGGGTAACGGCTACGCGAGTCCACGGAGGGATCCACCCACGAAGGGTCCACGAAGAAGCAACCTTGTCTATCCCACCATGGCCATCACCCACGAAGGACTTGCCTCACTAGCGGTAGATCTTCACGAAGTAGGCGATCTCCTTGCCCTTACAAACTCCTTGGTTCAACTCCACAATCTTGTCGGAGGCTCCCAAGTGACACCTAGCCAATCTAGGAGACACCACTCTCCAAGAAGTAACAAACGGTGTGTTGATGATGAACTCCTTGCTCTTGTGCTTCAAATGATAGTCTCCCAACACTCAACTCTCTCTCATAGGATCTGGATCTGGTGGAAAGAGGGTTTGAGTGGAAAGCAACAGGGAAGGCTAGAGATCAAGATTCATATGGTAGGAATGGAATATCTTGGCCTCAACACATGAGTAGGTAGTTCTCTCTCGAAATAGGATCTTTGGAAGTGTAGGTTCGGTCGATGGCTCTCTCCACGAATGAAGAGGAGGTGGAGGGGTATATATAGCCTCCACACAAAATCTAACCGTTACACACAATCTACCAAACTCGGTGGGACCGAATCGTTAAACTCGGCCAGACCGATTTAGCAAATAATGTGACCGTTAGGGTTTTCGGTGGGACCGGAATGCAACTCGATGGGACCGATTCGGTTAGGGTTAGGGCATAACTAATCTCGGTAAGACCGATTACACAAACTTGGTGGGACCGATTTTGGTAATAAGCTTTCCAGAGAGTTGGTCAGGCAAACTCAGTTTGACCGATTATCAAACTCGGTGGGACCGATTTTGATAATAAGTTAACCAGAGAGTTTGCATTGTAATCTCGGTATTACCGATTGCTCAAACTCGGTGAGACCGATTTTGATAATGGACATACACAGAGAGATTACAATCCCATCTCGGTGAGACCGAGATTCCTATCGGTGAGACCGATTTGCCTAGGGTTTGTAGCAGTGGCTAAGACATCCAAACTCGATGGCGCCGGATAGAAAGAATCAGTGGGGCCGAGTTTGACTTTAGGTTTAGGACAAATGTGTGGAAGTGGGAAAGTAGTTGAGGGTATTTGGAGCATATCACTAAGAACTTTGAAGCAAGAGGCTCATTAAGCAACACCTCATCCCTCCTTGATAGTATTGGCTTTTCCTATAGACTCAATGTGATCTTGGATCACTAAAATGTAAAATGAAGAGTCTTGAGCTTGAAGCTTTAGCCAATCCTTTGTCCTTAGCATCTTGAAGGAGTTCCCACATCCTTTAGTCCATGCCACTCCATTGTTGAACTTATCTGAAACATACTAGATAAAAGTGTTAGTCCAACAAGAGATATGTTGTCATTAATTACCAAAACCACCTAGGGAGCACTTGTGATTTCAATCTCCCCCTTTTTGGTAATTGATGGCAACATACATCAAAGCTTTAGATAAAGATATAAAGAATAGCAAGTAAAGCTTTGGAAAGACATGTAACAAGCATAGGCTCCCCCTACATGTATGCAATCATGTGAATATGAAATATGTAAGCATGTGATAGCATAACCATGATAGAGCAGGCAATGTGTTACATGTATCTTGGCTATATGCATCAGAGCAAAAAGTATTAAAGAGAATACCTTCATGCCCATGAGTCCTTCTTGCAAAGCAGTATGTACATCAGCAAGAATTCCTCATACACATGATTGTGATGCATATACTTACCTTGTGGTCTTGAGTTGGCTTAGGATGGAATGAACCTGCGTAAACAAGGTTAGATAACACAGATGCATCTACTAGCCGAGCAAGCGGATGAAACCACAAGAATACCAAGACTGGGATGACATGTAGAGAGTGAGTACTGAGTACCACATTGGATTAGACATGTCCCCAAGAGTAAAGATATGCAATGAATTTAAATGATCTTTTCCCTTAGATGTCTTGCTCCCCAGAATCTAACATGGGATCTTTGGGAGAATATAGGGAGCAGAAAATCAGAGCTGAAGGAAAGCAGAGTGAAAGATATGAATGATGATCGAGCTAAAGTTCAGAGCTAATGTATGCTAATGCAAAATTGAGCACAACAGATCATATGAACATGTCTCTCCCCTCAAGAAGACATGTGTACATCTCTCCTCTTGAACACCAAGCATCTGGGATCCTTGAGAAATACTTTCTACTTAAGTATCCTCTCCCCCTGGAGATCTCTCTCGTCTTTTGAGGGTCTCTCCCCCTAGAAGGTCTCTCTCTCCCTTAAGAAGAAAGGTGATATGTTTTGATGTTCTTTCTCTCTATATCCAAATGATAAGCTTTGATGTTCTCTCTCTCTATCTCCAAATGATAAGCTTTGATGTTCTCTCTCTCCCCCTTTGACATCAATTTCCAAGAAGGGTCTTCTGGAGTCTGTCGAATGGGTTTGGTCCTTGAGACACAGAACAAAGCAATGATGAAAATGTGATGCTTGTAGAGGACAAGATTCATTGAGTGGAGCTGGATCAGAAGAAACACAGAATATGTGGCAAAGAGTTTTTCTGTTATGAAATCGGTGGCACCGAGTGGTATGCTTGATCGTGCAGACAAGATTGATTGGACCGAAAATAACAAATTGGTGTAACGAGTTCATCATGAGAGAGAACACTTGTCACCTCAGCTCACTAAACTAGTAAGATCTCACAAAGATTTGCAAGGAATTAACTGAAAGATATGCAAGGAATTAGATGCAGAAAATGCAGAGAAAACAGAAAGAAATCTAGATGAAGTTTTTTTTTGAAAGGGGAAACACAAATGATGAGACAAATGCAAAAACTCAGAAAAGAACATTGGAGAACTTCATCTAGAGATGGTCGGCGACAAAGTCACCTATGTTAGAGTATATTGACTTAGGAGTCAAGTGAGATCACTTGATCATAGGCCATACTCATCGTTTAAGCTCAAAATGGGGTTGCCATTTTTTGTTTAAGCATCTTGATGTATTCACATCTTGTCGAGTTGCTTTAACTCATGACTCGGAGTAAAGCTTCTCTAAGATGGAATAACATACCTTGGTTGGTGGTGTTGTCCATGTAGTTGAACTTGCGTGGGTTGCTCAAGGTTGATGTAGCTCATCAGGAATTTGGAGCACCACTTGGAATTTGAGTCCATCTACCTACATGGATTAGTTCTTGCAAGGAAGAGCACTTGTATATCCAAAAATGACAATCATGAAACTCAACATAGAATTTGTCAAAGGATATGTTTGAATGGTTTCGTGCTTCCTTGTCTTCAACCACCTTGTGTAGAGACTTGGTGATGTAGAGATTGCTCAAGATATGAGTAGGTTTTAACCACTTGTAGGACCTTGAGAAGAGGTGTCTAGAGGGGGGGTGATTAGACACTAAGTACCAAAGTTGCAGTTTTTAAGTTTCTTTAAAGTTTGAGTGGAGTTTAGGCACAAGTTTAACATTCACAACATATAGCAAGCAAGCATGCAAAGAGTATATGAGCAGCGGAAAATAAAGCATGCAACTTGCAAGAATGTAAAGGGAAGGGATTGGAGGATTCAAACGCAATTTGAAGACACGTATGTTTTTGGCGTGGTTCCGATAGGTGGTGCTATCGTACATCCACGTTGATGGAGACTTCAACCCACGAAGGGTAATGGCTACGTGAGTCCACGGAGGGCTCCACCCACGAAGGGTCCACGAAGAAGCAACCTTGTCTATCCCACCATGGCCATCGCCCACGAAGGACTTGCCTCACTGGCGGTAGATCTTCACGAAGTAGGCTATCTCCTTGCCCTTACAAACTCCTTGGTTCAACTCCACAATCTTGTCGGAGGCTCCCAAGTGACACCTAGCCAATCTAGGAGACACCACTCTCCAAGAAGTAACAAATGGTGTGTTGATGATGAACTCCTTGCTCTTGTGCTTCAAATGATAGTCTCCCCAACACTCAACTCTCTCTCATAGGATTTGGATCTGGTGGAAAGAGGGTTTGAGTGGAAAGCAACTTGGGGAAGGCTAGAGATCAAGATTCATATGGTAGGAATGGAATATCTTGGCCTCAACACATGAGTAGGTAGTTCTCTCTCGAAATAGGATGTTGGAAGTGTAGGTTGGTCGATGGCTCTCTCCACGAATGAAGAGGAGGTGGAGGGGTATATATAGCCTCCACACAAAATCTAACGTTACACAATCTACCAAACTCGGTGGGACCGAATCGTTAAACTCGGTCAGACCGATTTAGCAAATAATGTGACCGTTAGGGTTTTCGGTGGGACCGGAATGCAACTCGGTGGGACCGATTCGGTTAGGGTTAGGGCATAACGTAATCTCGGTAAGACCGATTACACAAACTTCGGTGGGACCGATTTTGGTAATAAGCTTTCCAGAGAGTTGGTCAGGCAAACTCGGTTTGACCGATTATCAAACTCGGTGGGACCGATTTTGATAATAAGTTAACCAGAGAGTTTGCATTGTAATCTCGGTAGTACCGATTGCTCAAACTCGGTGAGACCGATTTTGATAATGGACATACACAGAGAGATTACAATCCCATCTCGGTGAGACCGAGATCCCTATCAGTGAGACCGATTTGCCTAGGGTTTGTGGCAGTGGCTAAGACATCCAAACTCGGTGGCGCGGATAGAAAAGAATCAGTGGGGCCGAGTTTGACTTTAGGTTTAGGACAAATGTGTGGAAGTGGGAAAGTAGTTGAGGGTATTTGGAGCATATCACTAAGAACTTTGAAGCAAGAGGCTCATTAAGCAACACCTCATCCCTCCTTGATAGTATTGGCTTTTCCTATAGACTCAATGTGATCTTGGATCACTAAAATGTAAAATGAAGAGTCTTGAGCTTGAAGCTTTAGCCAATCCTTTGTCCTTAGCATCTTGAAGGAGTTCCCACATCCTTTAGTCCATGCCACTCCATTGTTGAACTTATCTGAAACATACTAGATAAAAGTGTTAGTCCAACAAGAGATATGTTGTCATTAATTACCAAAACCACCTAGGGAGCACTTGTGCTTTCAGATGTCGACCTTGCGCAAACGAGAGGTCTCCCCTGCCCCTTCGCTTGTCGCCTCTGAGTCGCGCTCCTCCTCCTCCTCCTCTTCCTCCTCTTCCTCCTCGCGAGACTCGTCGGAAGACACATCCACTGGAGTCCTCGTCACCAGGACATTCGAGGGCCTAGGCGGCACAAGCCCATGCCCATCAAAGACGGGCATGGCTGAGGCAGCCTCCGCCCCATCTGGGCAGCGGAACAAGGGAACGAACGAGTCCAGCGGGTACCCTTGGTCGTCCCCAACCAAGGAGCGGAGGGCCGAGTGCAACTCCTCGTCGAAAGGGCCTCCAGGCGCAGGAGGAGGTCGTCCCCTTCGTCTCCAAGCTTCCAGAAGGGGCGCGGGGCGCCTGAAGGGCAGCCACGCGTTGTATCATGAATTCTTTGACGATCATGGCCCCCGTCAGCTTCGCCGCCCTTGAGTCACCAGGCCTCAGGTTGGCGGTTATCCTATCCAACACCTGAACCGCCCGGGGGTCGGCGAGCTTCGTGCGAAGCCACCCCTCTTGGGACACGAGTATCCTCGTCGGCAGCACCAGCCGGGGGTGGGAGCACTTGGCGTCCATCAAGACCCACTTGCTCCTGAAGCCCTCGGCCTTCTTCCCGGCCTTCAAGATCACGTTGGTCTTGTTGACCGCAACGAAGCCAACACACCCCGAGCAGTGGCCCTCCTTGATCCGGAGGAAGAAGAAGTGGCGCAGCAGTGCCACAGACGGCATCACTCCAACGTACGCCTCGCAGTAGAAGGCGAAGATCGACAGGAGGAGGATGGAGTTGGGATGAAGATGGAGGGTGTGGATCTTGTAATGGCTAAGGACGGAGTAGAAGAATTCAGAGAAGGGGGGAACCAACCCGGCGACGATGCTGCTCTTGAATAAGGGGTAAAAGGTGTTGCCTGAGGCCTCCGGCTTGGCGAAGCCAGCCCGGAGCACATTTTTCCTCTTCTCATCACCCTCCGCCGTCATCAGGAGCACGAAGGCAAGGTTCTTCTCCGAAACGCTCAGCGCATCGAGCACAGGCTCATACCAGGATGGCGGAGAAGCGGCCCGAGCTATCTTGAGCGCCATTGGCGGCAGGCTTGAAGGAGGATCTGGGCGGATCTGGAGTCTCTGGGAGCGAAGAGCAAGAAAGGGGATCTGGAGCAAGACGAAGGAAAGCAATGAAGGCAAATGCAGCCCACGCCAGCATTTTGTCAGTCGGGCAGTTGCCGAGGCAGCGTGGGGAAGCGGAGATGCCCACACCCCATCAATCGCCACGCATCAACATGAACAATGGGGCATCTGCCTAAGCACCGGCACCCCCACCACGCTTACGGCTCTATACCTACTAGACATGTATTCGGTCTGAGGCTGCCGGCTATTGGGGCCCGTGCACTCTGCACTTGCCCCTTGGCTTCACCTAGAAGCCAAGTCCGAGCGTGCCTTGGGCCCGGGGGCTACTGTCGGCGTCCTGGGAACGGGGGTCCCCAGACTTGCCTGACTGCGGCCCACGGCGTGGCTCCACCAGCGGCCCTGTACGGCCCATCTTCATCAGCAAACACTCAAGACCCTCATGAGGGGCCAAGCCTCGTGAGGCGGACGACACAAGACCTCCTCGGGGGCGGCCTCACTAGGCTGGCTCGCAAGGGGCGGAGAGATCAAGGCGAGGGGCACCTCGCGAGGTTCCTGTGATGCAAGCCATGACGACCAAGGCCAGGCGGGCGCCAGCGCGCGCGGTGTACTCGTTTCCTCTTTGGTGCTAAAGAGGCAAGTGCAGGCGAGGAGTCCCGAGGCATCAGGCAAAGGTTTCCATATCGGTGCAACAAGACCAAGACCAGCAGGACGGCAGGATGGAGGTAACCGTGGAGCCCAGGACGGCGTCACCACCAGAGCCTTTGGCAGGCGAAGACCACCTTTAGTCAGGATAACTTGTACTGGTTGTCTCCCTTCAAATTTGGCCGTTGTTGGATCCCTTCCCGCCTATGTTTGGGAAGAGGACGAGGTCCTCTATAAATAGGACTAGCCACCACAGTAGGAGGCAACGGATCTTGGATCATTCAGATCATCCTCAACCACACAAGCTCACCGACCTCAAGAACACCTCTCCTCAGGAGGTTTCTCTTCCCTTGTACTTGTTCATCCTCAGCCCAAGAGGCAATCCACAACACCACACTGGAGTAGGGTATTACACCACATCGGTGGCCCGAACCAGTATAAACCCTGTGTCTTTTGTTCTTCGAGTTCAATGTGCCGAGCCTTGGGATCGTGGGGAGTGGGTGAGCTAGGGAAGGGAGAGATCTTCATGCGCACCCCAGTGTTCGAACCTTGAGGGTTTTGCCGGAACCCGAAATCCGACACAAACGTTTGTATAATTCAAATCATGTGCGTTCTGTTAACCATTCATGTGACGCCATGTGTCTTCATTTTAATGGCTATAGGAGGTGTTGTGCAGACAGCTGCTTGACCTTGACTGAACGGGAGGCGTGCGAGCAGAGTCCGATGCGCAGGCTGACCGAGAGGCGCGCAAGCTGTCCTCGAATGCACAAACTCACCGGGAAGCGTGCGAGCTATACGGTGCGCAGGCTCACCGAAAGCGAGCCCTTTGACTTCCATGGCCGCCCGCCTTCCTCTCTGTGCGCGTGCCCCCCTCAACGGCATGGGACGCCGCCGTCGAACGCTACCTCCCAGCGCCGCCAGCTGCCGTCCTCCCCCGCACTGCCCGTTGATCCCGGGACGACATGATGTTAAGTGAGAGGAGGATTTGTGTATCTCTTCAACGCAAACAGTTCTTTTGGATGACCAGTGTGCAACCACTTACAAACAATTTGGTAAGATTTGCATCTGTCATATTGGGTATGTTGCCATTTGTCAACCTGGAAAGATTGACACTTGTTGATCTAGTAACATTGCCATTTGTCAACCTTGTAACACTGTGATTTGTCAAAATATGAAGCTAAAAGTCACTACCAATATCTAATTTTTGCAAGTAAAATTCAGTAATTAAGCACAGATTTCATTCATAGATTAAGCAGTCGTTCTTAATTTATACAAACAGTTTAACTCAACAGCTGAACCGACCAAACTTTTCCCCAATTGTTGCCAACCACATACTGAAATAGCTAGTTCAACTATATATACTAGCTAATTTTAAGTATGTTGTACAGTTCCACCACATCTATAGTCAGATGAACTGAACAAAATAGACCCTAAATACTACTACTACTACTGCAGAGGGGCTTTGTACTACTTTTGGCTGCCTGTCCTCTGCGGAGCGTGCTCAGTAAAAGGTGGAGGAGGAGGAGCCTATCGACGAGCTGGGCAATTGCAATACGGTGCCTGTCGCTGTTGCAGCTTCAGCGACGCTCACCTCGAACGCCCTCTGCCGCTCCAGACGACCACTCTTGAAGTGGTAGTTCTACTCGTAGATCTCCTGATTCCTTGCCTCTGAGGTTGCGTGTGCCGCGACGATGGCGGCGGTAAGGCTCTTTGCGTGCTCGACGAGGCGCTCCTCCTCCCATAGGAACTCGGTGTAGCACGCAAGGTCGCTCACGCACGTGCAGGCATCCACCTCCCGCCTTCGGGCGGCGGTGGAGGAGCGGTTGATGACCTCAGCGGTCGACGGTGGGCTAGCATCCATGGCGGCCGATGATGGGGTGGGGGCCACGACCACCACCTCCCGCCTTCGGGCCGAGGTGGCGGAGCGGTTGATAGCCACGGTGGTGGCGATGGGGTGGCACACGACGGCCACCTCCGCCGCCAGACGCGGCGGCGGGCGAGAGATGGCCACGGCTTCGATAGTGGTGTGGCGACAACGGCGGCGGCAACAACTTGCCGGCGGGCAGCGGTGGCGGCGTGTGGTGGGTGTTCGCGCACCCAACAGGGACTCCGCGCGACGCTGCCGCCGCGGTGTAGCCTCCCACTGGAGCTGTCCTCGATGGCGGAGTGGTGGCGGCGATGATGAGACGGTGCCGTTGGCGATTGTGGGAGAAGCGAGCGAGATAAGCTACGAGGAGGGAGGGAAAATCGACGAGGACTCGCCGCCGTGAGGGTTTTATAGCAGGCCGGTAAGCATTGGGATTTTGGGAGATTTCACCAAGTCAGGCGGGAAGCTTGCGTGGGAACCTGCGAGGTTGCACAGGAATGGGCTCATCGACGATTCATTGGCACCACCGTTTGGCCAAAAGAAAGCCTCCATGTATTTGTGCAAGCTTCTTGTTTATAAAGCCGTCTCTGGCAGTGAGGTGACAAGACGTGCGAGAGGAGGACAAAAGGCCACGTATACATACGCTTAATAAAAAAATGTTTGTGATTTAATTACCTACTATACCCCTGTCCTTGTTTATAAGTATGATTTAACTAATAAAATACGAATGCATGTCACCAAAGATTATATAGTTGGATTCGTATTTGAACATGGTTTCCAATTATATAATTTTTATAACATGCATTAACATTTTGTTGGTTAAGTTTGAGGGCAAAGTATGGCACAGAATATAAAGGGGACTATAGACTAGACGGAGGTGGTAGCACACAGCCGCTCTCTACGCAGCGACGCAACTGTCGGCCAACTTGTAGATGACCATTTCCTGCGTGTTCAACTGCTCTATGCATGTGGTTGCTTGCGGTTTAGGCAGCCGCGACGCGCTCTGCTCGCGTCCTGCGCGCGCGCTCCGCTCTCGCGTCCTCCGGGTGCTCTGCCCTCGCCCCTCCACGTGCTCTGCCAGTGTTTGGGGCCGGCACACGATCACACACGTTCATGTGCATGCGGTTGTGCCGGGTGCGGTGCGACGATGCAGTTACCCGCTGCAAAAACTGCCATGCGGACGCGAAGAGAATCCAGGCCGCCCATCCCCCATTTATTCCTACGGCCATTTACCTTATATCTTTCGCGTCACACGACACAATAAGCACACCCACGACGACACATACAGAGAGGATATCCAGTGGTTCCAATGGCGCTCCCAGTGGCTCTGATGGCACTCCCAGCGGCCGACGACGACAACGGCGGGCAGTTCACATGTATCACGTAGTGGACACCCACGTGAGGGGGAAGGCCCTCTCGGTGGTGTACATGAACGATATGGTCTTGGTGGAGAGCTCCATCCAAACTATGGAACAGTTCCTTACCGAGGACAAGTACCGAGTGGTCGGCTTCGACCGCGAGTACACCATCGGTCGTGTCGGGCATGATCAAAAGGTTCCCGTCGCCCAGTTGTGCGTGCGACTTGACGTACTCGTCTACCACTACCACCTTGCCACAAGGCCTTGCGAGCGTTTCTCCAGGTTTATCAATAGCTCCGACTAAAGTTTCGCTACGGTGTACACCACCAACGATCTAAAAGCGCTTAAGGTTTAGGACTTGAAATGCCTGAATCTTGTGAACATCCTGCACCACTACAAGGTCTGGGGTAGTGAAAAAAACAAACTGAACTCCCTGGTTGACCTCGCCTCGGCCATCATCGACCCCTACTACATGAAGATGAAGAATGAGAGCAATAAGGAAAAGAACGCCTGGCACAGTGTGTGGCATGAGAGACTGGATGAACAACATGTCAACTACGCGGCCATGGACGCGTATAGAAGCTACGAGATGTACAGGCGGATCGTTGACAAGAGGAAGTGTCTTCTTCCTGCCCTAGACGAGGGATCGAGCCATAGAGCAGTGGCGGGAGCGTCACAAGAAGTAGATGACGGGATGACCGCTTCTCCTACATTAGAATGCATGCAATTGTTTATTGAGGTGTGTGCGAATAATCTGTATAGTCACTTATGTAATTGGATGTCTATTTCAGTTACACACACACACACACACACACACACACACACACACACACACAAACACTATTTTGATCACGGGATCAGAATAATATTCTGATCACAACTGAATCGCACTGGTAGCAGCGCTGAACTTCCCTCTGTCATTGAACCCGACCTTGGGCTATCTTTGCAACCGTGGCTTCCCGTGAATTATTCTAGTTAGTCGTGTTCTATATGATGTTAGTGTAATCTAGAAACTTTTTTAGCAACTAAATACCGGTTTTAAATAGGAATCTTGCTCGTTGGCGGATTTTGTTCTCGGGTCATGATGAAATTGCGTTTTTTGCAGTTTTACTGCCTGAGTTGTTCGACCTGAACTTCTCCCAGTGCTAGATTGAACTTCCGACAACATTGCCTAGATGGGGCTTCCGATATACAGTTGGAAAGCTGTGGACACCAGTATCAAGACCCAAGTTAAATTTTTAGCAAAATGTAAGCGGTTTAAGAGTAGTTTTGAAAACCGTTTTTTTTTTCATACAAAAAACGTGAATCGTATTTTCGATCGAATTTCTAAACCATTTATCAGAATGAGGCAAATAATATGGCGTTGGAAAGCTGCTGTAAAACCGCTCCTTCCACATGTTGAAAGTTTTCTCTAATTCCTTATGGTTAAAGAGTAATTTGGAAAATTGTAAAATTTTGTGAACTGAACAGCCGAGTTCGTATTTTTGATGTCATTTCTAAACGACCAACCCAATTGAGGTAAATGATATGGCGTTGGAAAACTAATGAAAATGCGCTACTTTCTCTTGTTGAAAGTTTTTTCTAATTTTGAACGGTTTAAAATTAATTTAGAAAACAGTACAAGTTCCATCGAGTTCGTATTTTTGAGCTAATTTTTTAACCTTACGTCCGAATGCAGCAAATGATATGGCGTTGGAAAGCTTGAGGAAATGCGAAACATTTTGGTCAATATTATTTCTCCCAATTCATTACGGTTTATGTCAATTTTGAAAATGGCTAAAAACATATTTTCGCTGTAATTTTTACAACTTTTATCGGAATGGGGCAAAAAAATATACCGTTAAAAGCTACGGAAAATACGAAACCTTTTCATGTTGATGGTTTTCTCTAATTCCTAGCCGTTTTCAAGTAATTTCAAAAAACGACGGGATCATTCGTTCTGCCTTTATCGCGAAACAGGTTCTTCAAAAAATGCACCGCGTGAAGAACTTGAACTTCTCGGCTTGTATACTTGAACTTCACTCTGTTTTTTCACGTGCTTTGCTTGCTCGTAGCTCTTCATCCACTGCTCGTAGCTCTCCATCCACTCACTGGAATTGAGCAAGTGATATACCGATGGAAAGCTGTTGTAAACACGCAACTTTCCCGTTTTGATCATTTTTTCATACTCGCGACGATTTTAAAAGTTTTTCATTTTAAATTCATTTAGTGTAGTTGGTGAACTTCCTGCTGTTTTCATGTTGAACTTCTGTGACATATTTTCGTTTGTAATTTTGTCATCCATTCCGTCAGTGTTACACAAATGGTATTCTTTTTGTACAAACCTCTCTCACCATATTTTTTTTAACTTTCTCCGTCCGAGGACTTGAACTTACACAAATGATATTCCTGCTGTTTTGAAATAAATTAGAAAATGACGAGATCATGATTTCTGCCTTCATCGTGAATGGAAATGCATTGTGTGAAGTAGTTGATCTTCTCGGGCATGTCTATTTGAACTTCACTCTGTTTTTGACGTGCTGTTTTTTGCAATGCGTGAAGTATTTGAACTTCTGGGGCAAGTCTGTTTAAACTTCACTCTGTTTCACTTTATTGTATTTTTCTTGTGTGAAATACACACCATGTAGTACGTGAACTTCCGGTTGTTATCAATTCGAACTTCTCTCTGGTTTGAGAGAATTATTTTAAAACACAAAAAATAACATATTTTTTTATGTATTTTGGACATCAAAATACACGGTGAACCTCTCTCACAAGAAGTTTTCAAACTTTTCCTCGCCGAGCACTTGAACTTCTAGCAACCATTTTTTTCGTTTATGAGTTGTTTTTAAAAGTGCGAAAAATGGCATTGTGTTTTCCATTTTTTGAACATGTAAATCCTAGGTTTTAATAAACTCCAAACTTCTCTGTTATTTCAATTTGAACTTCACATTTTCATATTTTGAGTAAAGAATTGTATTCGATTTTTATACAGAAAAAATTGAACATGGAAATACGAGGTGAACCTCTCTCGCAAGAATTATTGAACTTCCCTAGACAGAGCACTTGAACTTCTTTCAACAAACCTTTTATGCTTTTATTTTTCTATATTTTTATTCTCACCTGAAATGCATTACTCGCAGTACTTGAACTTCTCATTGTTTTCACTATGAACTTCTGTCACATTTTTGTGTGTACATTAAATTACTTGCAATTGAAGGTCAGGCGTCATGTTTTGCCATTTTAAAACATGTAATTGGGGGTCGAACGTCCTGCAATATAAATTCTCGACCGTGCACGGAGGTGCACGTGAACTTCTTGCAACAAATCTGAGTTTTTTATATACTTCGAACTTCTCTGTTATTTTAATTTCAACTTCTTAGTCATATTCTTAGAAAGGAAATATGTTTTTAAATAAGCATCAAAGTTTTTTTGTATATTGAACTTCATAGTTTTATATTTGTTAGAAAGCGGTAATAATTTGAGTTTCCGTATACATCCAACTAATCTTTTTAATTTGAACTTCGTCATTTTATTCTTTAGTAACAAGGAAAATCGAGTTTTATATAAATGTCGAACTACCCTATTTTTGCAATATGGACTTCTTGGTTTATAATATCAATCTACCCTATTTTAGTTCTTTAAAAACTTGATTTTTTACACAAAAATGTATATTGAATTCCCTCTATTTAAAAAGAATGATCCTCTATGTTTTTCTAGAACCGGAAAAATCCATTTATTTGTAAATTTTATAGTGCTTCATTATTTTAATTTGAAATTCTTCGTTTTATTCTTTGATAATGTGGAAATCCTTAGGTTTTATAAACACCGGACTACTCCATGTTTTTAATTTAGACTTCTTGGTTTTATTCTATTGACCTGATTTAGTTTAAATTTAAACTAAAACATAGGATAATTATTATGGATACGAGGGAGTAGCATACTTTGAACTTCTCATATTTTTACAACATATACATGAATGATCATATGTTGGTGTGGGTGGACGCCCCAAGTCCTCTCTGGACAATGCATAATTTTTCCAATGTAATTTCCTTTTGCTATGGAAGTAAGCAACAAAGTAGGAGCTATTTTTTTTTTCATATGTTGTCATTTTCCCAAAATGAACATTCATAATAATAATGAGCTTCCAACGTAAATATGTTTGACCTTCTTTCTAATTGCTCTGAAATTATTATTTAGTTGAACTCTCTACAAAAAAATATTGTGTTGTGCGTTGCAAACTAAAATAAAAAAATTCAGTTATAATAACCAATAACTACAAGATTATTGGGGGACAACAGTTACTAGCCAAATGGATAAAGTAAAATGCGCACAGACCAAGTGCAACAATTAGAAGGTTAATACATTTTGGCTGCACATACTTCATGCATAAAACTAGAGTACCAATTTCACCAACATCAGCTAAATGTATCAAAGGAAGCTAGATATATATAATTAAGCATGAATAAAACTCATGTATGATCATACCACAATCCAGGCTCCAGGGTACCAATTAGCATAGTCGATCTATTGAATTAACACTAGCTACTACAGTATATTAACACACAGCATAATGCATACTGTACATTAATTATTCAGTCATCCTCCTCATGAGCAGAGCTAGCTCAACTGATTAATCGGCTACTGCTGCCCTGCTTCTGAGTCCTACTCCTAGGAAGCAGAGGATGTGTCCCACCCCGAAGACGATGATGTACCCGGCCAAGGAGATCCCGATGAAGAGTTCTCCTGGGTTAGCAACGAGGAAGAGGCCGACTAGGGCGGCGAGGAAGCAGTGGCCAACGATGGTGAGCATGAGCGTGAGGTAGGCGAGGGTGCGACGTCTGCATAGGAGGCGCAGCGCCAGCACCGCCTGCATGCATAAAAGAGAACAAAAGAGATCAATATATGAAGTTACAAAGATCCAAAAAATTATTAAGCCGCAAGCAACCACATTGAACTCTCTCAGAATCAATATATGAACTTCCATATTTTTATTTTTCTCTTGATTGCAACTCAAAATTCATTTTGTACATCTGTAGTTTACAGGGAAAATGCTTGGTAGTCAATCTAACAAAATTCTAAACGAATCAGCTCATATCACATAGGGAATGAGAATTGATCGAGCTACTTTCCATGAAATCTCAACCTCTGTACTTTTATTTTAGCGCGACGGTTGTGCTACAAGTACAGAATGGCGACAACGTGCAAATCGCCACAAGAAGATAAGGCTGGAGCATCTCTCTCGCCACAAATGCCTTCCAGAAAAAATCGTTGATGGTCCAAACACAGATGTGTCTGAAGTTCGGGAGAGAGCATCTAGCATCAAGTACATTAGATCGAACATCTAGCATGCCCCAAATAGGGAACACATAGTTTTACATATGTCTAGAAGAATCATGCATCAAAGAAACTCCTACGAACTAGAGATTCACTAAACAAAAAGCAGCCATAAAAAAGTCATAGTGTAAACATCCTGTGAATGCTGGCAGTCGAAGCAACAACAGAGAGAGGTGTGGTGGCGTGAGACGTCAAGGAAATGCAGAGGAGTGTGGTGGCGCGGTGGTGAAGATACATATGGAAGTGGGGAGGAGAGAGTTGCGCTGCACGGGTATGGGGTGGTGTGGTCTCCCACGGCGGCGTGACCCGGGGACGCAAGCGGCTGTGGTGGCGGGATCCGGGCGCCAGGGATGGGGAACCGGGTGCAGGCAGCGCCATGGAAACGGGGAGGGGCGTGGGCGGTGACGGCTGCGGTGGTGGATGGTGCGGCGGGAAGCTGGCGACCACGGCGGTGGCGGATTGGGCGGCGGGGAACTTGGGATCCACAGCGGCGCGCGGGGCTCCACTGCCGGGCGGCGGCGTTCGGGGATCCAAGGCCCGGCGGCGCAAGGGGATCCAGGGACGGCGGCGACCGGCGGATGGCAGCGTGCGTGCTGTGGGCGGCGGCTCCGGTGGCCGGCAGCACAAGCAGGTGGGGCGGCGGATCCGGTGGCCGGCAACGCTGTGGGGAAATAGGAATCGGGTGGGGGACGGACCGGTGGGGAGTCAGGGGAGTGCGTTTTTTTTTCTCCATTCAGGAGTTCGACAGGATGTCTGTCGCCCCGTGATCCAAATAAATATTCTAATCACAGGATTAGAATAATGTTGTCATATATAATAAGATGCTTGCTAAGGCTTGCCACAGAACTAGTTAAGGCTTGCTAAGCATTTAACGGTTTAAAAGTAAGTAAAAAATATGAAATAAATAGGGGAGCCTAACTCTAATATAATAAGATGATCCAATGGTGTGATTGTGAAAATATGCATTTATGTGTCCTGAGTGAACAAAACAAGCATTTTAGCTCATTGCAGGATGAATATATATTGAAACATTTGTTCTTTCTGTCCAGGACACATGCAATCATATTTTTTCAATCCCTTCGTTGGATCAAGTTATATTGTACGTGTGTTGGTTCAGTATTTTTTTCAGAATTTTTGAGAACTTTTACACCGTCGAAACCCTTAACTAGTTCTGTGGCAAGCTATTGTAGAAAATCCTAATATATATATATATATATATATATATATATATATATATATATATATATATATATATATATATATATATATATATATATATATATATATATCAAATTCTACATCGTGCAGCTGCACGATTTGATTAAGCCGAGTGCATGTACCTGAGTCATCCGATGCGTGCATGTGCTGACGCATATGAGTATTTAACACAACAGATGGTGGCTGTGTCTGGGGACCGCGCCGCATGCATGTGGATAGCCAGCGCATGTGCGCATGCATGTGTTGACGTCACCTATTTATTCCATTTCATTTTTTCAAAAAGCTACAACTTTTGAACCGAGTGTCAGGGTTTCTTGTAACGAGCTCTTCAAAACTAGATCCCATATGGATATGTTTTGAAGACTTTTTTCAAAAGCAACTTTGATGCTAGATGAGCCAACTTTAGTGCTAAACATGAGCAACTTCGTTGCTTGATGAATTGCATCATGTGAATAAGTGAATTCGCCTCTTCTAATTAGTTGTGCGCAGCAGCGTAATAGGTAGTTACCATGGTTTATAAGTTGCATACATCAAAAACTAAGTTCTAGATTGTTTAGTTGCCTAACATGTGAAAAACTTACTTACCATAGAGTGAAAAGTTGTCTAATATGGCTTCTAAGTTGTCTACCCTAGAAACCAAGTTGCCTACGTCGATAGGAAGTTGCCTACGATTGATCCTCAATTGCCTACAATATCATGGAAGTTGTCCATTAAGGGGACAAAGTTGCCTACAATGTAGAAAAGTTTTTATGTGATCTAAGTCGTCTATCATGATTTCAATTTTCTATTGCTTGCCAAAGCTACTACACTCGTGGGTGTTGGCTAGGCAGGTAGCGATGATCGCTTCAAAACTAAACGCCACATGGATATGTTTCATTGACTTTTTTTCTTTCAAAAAGCAACTTTGATGCTAGATGAGGCAACTTTAGTGCTAAACAGAAGCAACTTCACTCAATTTGAAATAACTAATTACCAACAATAAGCAACTAACTAATAATAGAGAACAGCTTTGAAATAGAGGTAGATAACATCACATCACCTAAAGATGGTGGAGATTTGTCTCCGGCAAATCTCGTGGGATTCGGTCAGTGTTTATCTTTAGTGGATCTGCTTGGGTCTGGTCTTTGTTCGTCTACGTTTGTGTGCTTACAGGTTGGATCCTTTCGATCTATGCTTCTCTTCATCGGTTGCGATTGCTGTTATGGTACGCTGGTCCTCTGGGCCTTAGCACAACGACTTTCTGACTGTCTACTATAAGGTTTGCCTGGCTCTAATCATGGAGGGCGATGATGGCGACGCGCCTTCGGCTCGTTCTAGTGCTTGTAATCGCCTTTAGATGGTCCAAGAACCTGGATGTAATTTTTAATTTTGGTGTTCTTTTTACTACTTTGACAGTTGATAAATAGAATGGAAGTTTTCTCGCAAAAAAACATCACATCACCTTCATAAGCAACTTTCTTTCTACTAGAGGCAACTTTAGTGCTAAAAATAGGCAACTTCACTACATTTTGTGTCCTGATTTATTTTGTCTAACATTCTCCTAACTTCCTCACATGTACTTCAAGTTGCGTTTTATTCATACTCGTATGTCGTTGTTTATAAATTGCCTATATATAATACTATGAAATCGCCTACCGTTGATATTATTGTGCCTGCTAGTGCTAATTAATTATGGTAGGCAACTTGGTGGTTAATATAGGCAACTTCAAAGTGTTTGTAGGCAACTTCGATAAACAATGATAAACCACTTCACAATATTGTAGGCAACTATTCTTGCAAAGTTAGGCAATTAAGCAGCAATGATAGGCAACTGATTACCAATAGCAAGCAACTGACCATCAATGATAGACGGTTTATAGTATTTATAGGCAACTGAACGTCAACCATAGATAACTAACCATGAAATAATAAGCAAGTGAGCAATTGATGGGCAAGTTAGAATAATGTTAGCAAAATTCATAGGTACACATAGTGCAGTGAAGTTGCTTTGTATGTAACACTAAAGGGTTCTATGTTTTGTATGATTTTTCTCGTTTTTACGCAAACCAACCTAATAGGCAGTCCTACTAGGACAAATAGAAGAAGTTGCTTCCCTTTAGCACTATAGTTGCCTCTGCCGCATCCAAAGTTGCCCTCGAATTTTTTTCGACAAAACATATCCATATGAGATCTAGTTTTGAAGAACTCGCCGTGAGAAATCCAACGGTGAAAACGAAACTGGATTTTGATGCTTGAATAAAAAGTTATGGCTTTTAAGAATTTTTGAAACCTCAAATAAGTGAACGTGAGGACAAAATCTAGGCATGATCACATGGACAGGGGGAGGTTGTGGTAGGGGATAGGGTAATTCCTTTTTTGGAAATATGTACGCAGGGACCGATTGTCTTTTCCATATAATATGTTAGGGACGCTGGATTGAACGAACAGGCGCTCGAGCGCTCGCTAGCCACGTCCTATATATATATAGAGAGAGAGAGTGAGAGTAGCACTATTCTAATCCAAGGATCACGATGCGTCATATAGGGCCCTATGAGGTGTTTCCGAACTTCCAAAAATGCAAAAGGGGAAACCTGGCCGGCCCTCCGACCGGTTTCATCCCGAGTAAAATGCAAGAGCGGTCCTAATTCTTTTCCAAAAGTGTCGACTGGGTCCTAATTCTTTCAAAATGCACATCTGGGTCCTAATTCTTTCTAAGTTGTTCACCCAAGGTCCTAATTTCGTCTGACTGCTGCTGACCAGCTGGCGTGGCGCTTTGACCGCTGCCACGTCGACTCGAGTGCCCACGCGGGAGAGTTCCATGTTGGACGTTAGGAATTTAAATGATTTGGCCCAGAGTTTATGCTCTCTTCATTCCCGGTCCCTAGGTCTTCGCCGCTCTCTCCTCTCTCTGGCGCCATTGCCGCCACCATGTCCGCCGCCGGTAGCTAAATGCGCCATGAAGCACCCTGAGGAAGAAGGTTGTCAGCGCTCCTCCACCTCGGCATTAGCCCTTTTCTCGCCGCCCATCTCATCATCGCCCAGCGGGTATGCTGCCGTTGGTACCATGCCCTAGCTGCCGCATTCGATCTACAATTCGTCTTGAGTCAAAATCGAAGGCAAATCCTGGCAGGATTTTTCTACAAGTGCCCCAATCACCATGTAAGATCTTCTACAAGTGCCCAATCGATTTGATGTTTCTCTATTTCTTTTTGGCTGAATTTTTATCTCAATTTCTGTCAGATTTCACCAAATCCTTGCCAACGTTATTGCTGGGAAGATGGACCAGACAACTATTTTGATTTTTTGGTGAGAGGTGGGGTGGGTATGTCAGCCGTGGATTGAGCAGTTTTGATTCGGCTGGTGTCACTGCAAGTGAAGAAACAGAGGTGCAAGAGGCTTTGACAGTATCTTCCACTTCTACTATGGCAATTGCAATGGGAAATATACAATCGTTAGGATCAACTCCAACAGCTGTCAGCATCAATCCACCATACTTGTTCTTAATGTGACACCCATCAATGCATATAATGAGCCTACAAGCTAGCAGAAAACCCCTCTTGCATGCATCTAAGGACATGTAGCAGTTCTCAAACTTTCCATTGTTTGCATTTACAAACATGGTACTACCAGGATTTGATTTTCTGATTTCAGCTGCAAAGTCCCACAGTAAATTATACTGCTCAAGTTCATCTCCATGAATTTTCTTTAGTGCAATCCTCCTTGCTCTAGCTAGCTTACTTCTAGTAGGTTGCATGTTGTACTCCAATATTGAACAAGACTGCCAAAGTTCTGCAGTGTCATCTTCTCATCTGCTCTAAATGTTTCCACATACTTGCCAGCCAAATATCTTGATGTAAATTGCTTGAGTGCCCACACTTTTTCACATGTATGCTCACCCACATACTTCTTCACAACCCATCTAGTGTAGTCACTATATCCCAGTTGCTGCATAAAATCAGTGAGCCAGAGAGGAGACCATGTATCTACTTTGCAACCATCGAACAGAGCAACTTTCCCATCGACATACGTCTTCGATCGGCCAAATCCGTAGAAATTTCCAGCATAGTTGATTTCTACAGTAAAAACCTCCTCTTGTGCTCCTAGTATCGAGGGATTTAGTCAAATACTACCATCGATTCGAGCTAAATCGAAATCCACGGAAAAAGAGGATCGAGGTTAGGGTTATGGGCACCCATTGATCATGTCGTGGAGGAGGATCTCGGGCCGCCGATGCAGGCGCCATCCTAGCGGCGCCGCCGCCGGACAAGCGCCTACGATGGCCGCCTGCCTTTTCTCACCGGACCACCGCCATCGATCTCCCCTGTTTCGCCAGGCGAGAGAGTGGAGAAGAGGAGAGGAAAAGGACTACAGGTGCAGAGAGATTAGGGTTGGGGCTCTTTGAAAAAACACACGGCTGGTCGTTATCCGCGTGGGCCCTCGGTCGGCGTGGATAATGGTCAGCGCCACCTTGAGCTGGTGGTGGCGGTCGACGAAATTAGGACCTCGGGTGAACAACTTATAAAGAATTAGGACCCAGATGTACATTTTGAAAGAATTAGGATCCAGTCAACATTTTGGGAAAGAATTAGGACCGCGCTTGCATTTTACTCTTTCATCCCCATGCCACGAACTTCCTCCCCACCCCACCAAGCAACCGGAGCCGCCACCGCGCCCGCATGCCCACCGGCCGCCGGAGAAACCGCCTCCTCCCGCGCGCGCTCGCGGGTACCGGAGCCTCCGCCTCGCCCGCGCGGTCGCCGGCCACGGGGCGCTCCAATCCCATCCGCGCGGTCGCCGGCCACGGCCCCAGTCGCCGGATCCTGCTGCTGTAGTCGAGGCCCCCTCCATCGTTTCTGCCGTTGCAGCTGACCGCTCCTTCTTGCTTCTTCCCCCACTGCCGCAGCCAACCCCACGTCCAACCGCTGTTGCGACATTGACGGGAGGTCGGAGATATCTACTGCAGTGGTGGAGATGGGGGTGGGGGAGGGCGGAGCACGGTTCCACGGCGGAGGTCCGTCACGGTGACATGGAAGAAGGCTGGCGGCAGGACCCGTCGCGGCGGAGGTCCGTCATGTGTCGCTCTGTTTGTTCTTGGCGGCGGCGAGGCTCCACCTGCCACCACGCAGCCTCCTCCCAGTGGGGGACTACAGCCGCAGCAGTCAACACATTCACCCCTGCCACCTCCGGCCGTTCAACTACACAGCCCCAGGACGTTCGCCGCCTCAGCCACCTGGTTCCCACTACTGCAGCGCCCGGACGAGGCCCATGTCCTTCTTCCAGGCTCATACTTTTGATTTCAGACTGTCCATCGTAATGCACCCAATTTATTCAGAGAGAAGGTCAGTGATGCTTGCCATGCTATGCTACTGTAGGTTAGGCAAGGCAAAATGTGATGAAACACACTCATGCAGGTATTTGGTTCTGGAAATTGGTCTAAGTTTGGCAAGACTGCTGCTTCATCTTTGCAGCCACGTAAATAATGTTGTGTTGACATTTTACTTCATTTAATTTTCTACGACCACCATGCATGTCAGTATCCATTTATCAATTGGCCTTGCATTTATTTTAACTCCGCATCTTCTTTGCAGCCATGTATGATAACTACAGAAATCCTCATCCTCCTGGGATACAGATACCCCCACCAAACCCTTAGCCTGGTCCCTACGACAATCCATTGTATGGTGCTAGCTCGGGCCTGATTAAAACTGGGTTAGGAGTATATGGGGAGAAGTTCCTCGGCTCCAGTTCAGAATTCATGCACAGCAATGTAAGGAGCCTCCAAAGAACCTTGACCCCCCTGGTGTTTCAAATCACTCACATATTTGTTTCAAAATGCTCACATATTCTCTCTAAATTATTTATTGGATGTACTCTTGCAGATCAGTAGATACTTCTCCAACCCACAGTACTACTTCCATGTGAATGATCAGTATGTCAGGAACAAGTTGAAAGTCATACTGTTTTTGTTCCTTCACAGGGTATATCATCTTCCTAGCTGCACTGGATATGTTTCTGGTTCTTCTATCTATATATCTGGTGTACTGAAATGAAATGGTTGCAATGCCTTTTCAGGGGCACTGGACTCGAATAAGTGAGCCTGTGGGTGGCCGGATGTCCTACAAACCTTCGATGTATGACATAAATGCGCCAGATCTGTACATCCCTTTCATGGCGTTTGGTACCTTCATTATTCTTGCAGGCTTCACACTGGGCTTCATGGGAAAGTGAGTTTTTTTAACTTTCTTCAGCCACAAAACAACGTCACTTCAAAATCACAGTTCCTAATGCACTCGAACACATATGCAGGTTCACTCCAGAAAGCCATAAACCTTTAGTTCATAAGAGGACTGATTGGATGGGGCCTACAAATCGTCGCCTTGAAGACGGCCTTGAATTTGGCATAGACTGCTGCTTCATTCAGTACTCCATACTCATGAAGTAATTTTTTTTCATTGAGAGGCTCATGAAGTAATTGTTTTTTTCATTGGGAGGCTCATGAAGTAATTGTTGTTCTCACAGATCACACATAATTGGCACCTCGGTGATCTCAGGGTCCAAGTTGTACAAGTGTTTCAGTTCAGGAAGATTTGGTATAGATAAATTTTGCACGAGTTAGTTGTGGATCGATCATTTCTCTATCAGATTTGGAATTGATACTTTGCTCATGTATATATGTGAATGAACCTTCTCTGTATAAAAAACAGTATTGTGTTGTTTATCATATGGTATGTACCTAAAAAATTCTTTTGTGCCTAGGTTGATATGTACAGAAGTTTTCTTAGACCAAAAGATGACTTCTCTCTGCCCGATTGTTGACCTTCTTTTTTTTTCTTCTTCTTTTTTTTGGCGTGACGCCCAGGCAGGCGTGCCCTCGGCCGAGTGGCCTCGGGCGCAACTTGCGTTCAAAGACTCGATGGTTCGCGGGATGTTGACCTTCTTACTTCTGATGCACCCTCCTCCCCTTCAGGATGAAAAAACTTCATTACACAGTGGTGTAGAACCGCCGGCAGTACTCGTCCTCTTTTGCGTCACTCTTTCTATCTTGAAAAGAAGTTAAAATAAATATATGGGAGGAGGTCATGTACGTGTACTAGGAAAAAGTTTGCATAAAAATGTAGAAGACATTATTATCGAGGTGCTCATTTATACAAAACATATAGAGTGTCAAGAGCATAAAAAATCCTTTAAAAAAGATGAGGGGTCCATTTGGACAAACAATTGGTATTCATGAAAAAAGGTTCACAAAAAAGGAAAAAAGAGTTAACAAAACTCACAAGAGGTTCGACGAGTCAAAAAACAAGAACGGTTAAAGTTCAAAACACAAAATACTTGACAATAAAAGAAAAATAACATTCAAACAAAGAAAAAACTTCAGTGAAATCAACAAGCAGATTTCATTCAGTCTCTCACTTCAAAACACATGAAAAAAACATGTAAAAATTACGCGAGAAGTTCATCATTAAAAAAAGATGAACCACATGAAAAAACAAAAGGAAGAAAGTATCACTAGTGACCACGTGTTCGTGCCGGTCATTGCATACCCCCGCATGATGAAGATGGTCGTGTGACCCTTTTTCCCAAAGGGTTTTCCCTGTTTTAAAAAATAACGTATAGGTTGAAATTTAACTAAGGTATAAGTTCGTTGTTTATTTCAAAAACCAAGAAGTTCAATTATAAAAAAACGAGAAATCCAAAAATATAAATGTAGAAGCTCAAAAATAATAATGGAGGAAGAAGTTCAAAAAAATTCAACTTAAAAAAAGCATTGCAAAAAAAAAATATAAATGATTTCCCCATTTTCAAAATATAGAAGTTCAAATTAAAATAATGGAGTGGTTCGATGTTTATAAAAAAATATATAGAATTTTCCCGTTACTAACCAAAAACTAAGAAGTTCAAATTTTAAAAATGGTGAAGTTCAATGCCTATAAAAAATAAGAATTTTTTCGTTATTAAAAGAATAAATCTCAGAAGTTCAAATTTGAGAACATCTTGATGGTTAGATGTGTGTTAAAACCATGTGAGTGTATGTGCGTGTAGGTATGTGCCAACACAAAAGTTCGGATGAGGAAAAGGTAATAAAATGTAACCTAAAAATGTTCATTGCGATAAGTTCCCCCAAACAAAAAAGGAACACACCATCAAAATATCCACAAAAATGGAAGGTCAAATTAAAAATAACAAAAAATGTTCAAAAATGTAATTAGAAAAATGGATTTCCCTATTTCCGAAACAGATCTAGAAGTTCAAATTAAATTAACGGGCCGGTTCAATGTTTACTAGAAACTCAGATTCCAAACGATAATGGAAAATCAAACCAAGGTGAAGTTCAAATTAAAAATAACATAGAAGTTCAGAGTATATTAAAACCTAGGATTTACATGTTTAAGTGATAACAGACTGAAGTTCACGTACTACATGGTGTGCGTTTCATATGAGAAAAATAAAAATAAAAAAGCATAGTCTAAATCTTTTTGTTCCTACAAGTTCAAGTGCTTGGCTCGGGGAAGTTCAAAATACTTGTGAGAGAGGCTCACCGTGTATTTACATGTGCAAAAACGCATAAAAATGTTGTTTTTGTGAATTAAAATAATTCTCTCAATCCGTTATAAATTTAAAACAAAAATGCTCTACATTAAAAAGTTTCTCCTATTCAACAACTTTTTAAAAGGTGTATAAAAATTCTTATTCTGAAGAACGGTTAAAACAAAATGGTGTATGTTATTCGAAACAAAAGCTTAACCGTTATGTTTAAGAAATTCATGTTTTAGATATAAATGCGAAATTCATGTTTTAGAAATTCATCACGTGTATCATATACTGAAGAAATTCATCTATGAAAAAAAAGGACTGTCTAGGCCATTTCACTGACAACAAAAAAATGCCTAAAAATGTTGCATGACAAAAAAACAAGTCATAGAAAGTGGAAAAAACTAGAATTTAGTTTTGTAAAAAGTTAGAGTGGGTCGATGTCTATAATAACTTAGATTTTCCCATTACTATAGCAAAACAAAGAGAAGTCCAAAGTGATAACTGCTGGAAGTTCATGTACTGCATGGTGCGTGTTTCGTATGAGAAAAATACAATAAAAAGGCAAAGTCTAAAAGTTTTGTTGTTGCTAGAAGTTCAAGTGCTCGGGACGGGAAAGTTCAAAAATTATGTTGAAAGAGGTTCACCGTGTATTTAGATGTCCAAAAAAAACATACAAAATATGTTGTTTTTGGTGTTTTCAAATAATTCTCTCAAACCAGAGTGAAGTTCAAAGTGATAACAACTGGAAGTTCACGTACTACATGGTGTGTGTTCCGTATGAGAAAAATACAATAAAAATGTATTTTTTGTTGCTAGAAGTTCAACTGCTCGGCCTAGGAAAGTTCAGAAATTGGGGTGAGAGAGGTTCACAATGTATTCAAAAACTTTCCAAACGGTATATCCTATACTCTATTCCAAAGGATATGTCACACGATCTATTCCAAAAAACCGTTATAAGAAATTGGTGTATGTTCTTTAGAATTTATATTGCGGGACGTCCGACCCCCAATTACATGTTTTAAAATGGCAAGAAATGACGCCCGACCTTCAATTGCGTGTAATTCGACGTATACACAAAAATGCGACATAAGTTCATAGTGAAAACAACGAGAAGTTCAAGTACTGCAAAGAATGCATTTTAGGTGAGAATAAAAGTATAGAAAAATAAAAGCATAAAAGTTTGTTGAAAGAAGTTCAAATGTTCTGTCCGGGGAAGTTCATAAATTCTTGCGAGAGAGGTTCACCTTGTATTTCCATGTTCGAAAACACACAAAAAAGAAATTGTTTTTTTGCATTTTAAAATAATTCTCTCAATCCACAAACAAGTTCAGTTATTATTTGGGAGCAATTTGATTTCAAAAAGAAATTAAAATATTCAAATTTTAAAAATAGAAAAAGTTCATGTACCACATGATGTGTGTTTAATATGAGAAAAATGAATTAAAAGGCAAGGTTCAATTTTTGTTGTTGCTATAAGTTCAAGTCCTCGGTCGGAGAAACTTAAAAAAATATTGTGAGAGAGGTTTCTACAAAAGGAATATCATTTGTGTAACACTTACGAATGGATGAGAAATTACAAACAAAAATACGTCACAGAAATTCAACGTGAAAACAACAAGAAGTTCAACTTCTACGCTGAATGAATTTCAGATGAAAACTTTTAAAATCGTCGCGAGTATGAAAATATGATCAACACCGGAAAGTTGCGTGTTTACAGCAGCTTTCCATCGGTATATCCCTTGCTCAATTCCAGTGAGTAGATGGAGAGCTACGAGCAGTTGATGGAGAGCTACGTACAAAAAAAAGCACGTGAAAAATAGAGTGAAGTTCAAGTAAACATGCCGAGAAGTTCAAGTTCTTCACGCGGTGCATTTTCGAAGATTCTGTTTCGCGATAAAGGCAAAACGAATGATCCCGTCGTTTTTGAAATTACTTTTGTAGAAACATGAAAAAGTTTTGCATTTTCCGTAGCTTTTCAACGGTATATTATTTGCCCAATTCCGATAAAGTTTGTAGTAATTACAGCGAAAATACCTTTTTAGCCATTTTCAAAATTGTCTTAAAACCATAAGTAATTGGGAGAAACAATACATACCAAAAAGTTTCGCGTTTCCTCAAGCTTTCCAACGTCATATCATTTGCTGCATTCGCATGTGCGGTTAAAGAATTAGCTCCAAAATACAAACTCGAAGGAACTTGTACCATTCTCTAAATTACTCTTAAACCGTTCAAAATTAGGAAAAACTTTCAACATGAAAAAGTAGCGCATTTTCATAAGCTTTCCAACGTCATATCATTTGCCTCGATTAGATTCGTCGTTCAGAAATGGCATCAAAAATACCAACTCGGCTGTTCGGTTTGCGAAATTTTACGTTTTTCCAAATTACTCTTTAACCATAGGGAATTAGAGAACACTTTCAACATGTGAAAGGAGCGGTTTTGCAGCAGCTTTCCAATGCCATATTATTTGCCTCATTCCAATAAACGGTTTAGAAATGCGATCGAAAATAAAACTCACGTTTTTTGTATGAGGAAAAAACGGTTTTCAAAACTGCTCTTAAACCGCTTACATTTTGCCAAAAATTTAACTCGGGTCATGATACTCATGTCCATATCTTTCCAACGGTATATAGCAAGCCCCATTTGGGCAATGTTGGTGGAAGTTCAACCTAGCACAAGGGGAAGTTCAGGTCAAACTACTTAGGAAGTAAAATTGAAAAAAAAATGCAAGTTCATCACGACCCGAGAGCAAAATCCGCCAACGAGCGAGATTCCTATTTAAAACGGGCATTTAGTTGCTAAAAACTGTTTCTAGATTACACTTACATCATATAGAACACGACTAACCAGAATAATTCGCGTGGGGAAACATGGTTGCGAAGATGGCCCGAAGGTCGGGTTCCGACAGAGGGAAGTTCAAGCATGTAACTCAGGAAGTTCATGTTGTGATCAGAATAGTATGGGACAACACTATTCTAATCCTGGGATTAGAATAGTTATTTGGATCACAGCAGCCCCTATATAGGGCCCGACAGGGCCCTCCCGAACTTCCCTGAACTGCCGCGCCCGGGCCGAGTCGCCTGACAGATCCCACCGATCTGAGGCGCCTCGGCAGATCCACTGATCCCCTCGATCCCGAGCCGCCCAGCCCCCTTCTCGCCGCTCCTCCCCTCCTGGCGCCGATCTTCACGGATCCGCCGCCTCCCCCGTCTCTGACTCTGGCGGCCGGATCTGCCGGCGTTACGGAACGGGGTCCCCAGACTTGCACTGCGGCTGCGGCGTGGCTCAAAGGAGTCAGGGCGGCCCATCTTCATCAACATGAGCTCAAGACCCTCGCGAGGGGCCAAGCCTCGCGGGGCGGACGACCAAGAGCTTCCTCAGGCGCGGCCTCGTCAGGCTGGCTCATGAGGAGGCGGAGGACTCAAGGCGGGGTACCTCGCGAGGTGCCCGTGACGCAAGCCATGACGACCAAGGGCGCCAGTCGGGCGCCAGCCCACGCAGCGTCCTCCTTTCCTCTTTGGTGCAAAGGGCGCAAGCGCAGGCAAGGGCATCAAGCAAAGGCATCCGTTTTGGTGCAACAAGACCAAGACCAGCCCCAACGCTGGAATGCAGTCATCGTGGAGCCCAAGCGGCGTCATCACGAGCCTTTGGCGAGCTAGGACCAACTTTAGTCAGGATAAGTGTACCCGCTGTTCCCCTTCAAAATGGCCAATTGTTGGCGCCCTTCCCGCTCAATATTTGGGAAGAGGCCCAGGGCCTTCGCCTATAAATAGGGGTAGCCACACTCAGAGAGAGGGGGCGAAGGGCGATCGGATCGAGCATTGAATCGAGAGAGAGAGAAACCCGTTCCTCAAGCTAGAGCGACGAGGCACCACTTAGCAGTTCATCACACCCACCAAAACAGACCCTCGCGAGGCTGTTCTTCCTATCTTATTCTTCGTCGGCCCAGAGGCAATCCGCACACCACAAACTAGAGTAGGGTATTACACCACAGCGGTGGCCCGAACTAGTATAAATCTTGCGTCTCTTGTGTGTTCTGTTAGTAGTTTAGGTCCACGTGATTGGCGAGGTGCGAGGCGGTGGAGGGTTGGATCTCCGTCGCACCCATAGTTCGAACCTTAAGGGTCTGCGGAACCCGTGATCCGACATTTAGCGCGCCGGTAAGGTGCGCGGAATCTCTGCTTCGTCGCCTTGTTCTTCCCGACCACCGCCACCATATGTTCATCGCTCGTCGGGCTCGCGCTGAAGCGCCGAGCCGCTCGCTTCCCATGTCGCCCAGCGGCTCCCGTCGGCGAGCGTCCTCGTCGTTCCCGTCACGGCCGTCAACACCGCCATCGCCCGGCGGGAACGAGCAACAAGCGTCGCCCAGCACCCGTCCATGAGGGGGCGGCCGCACCGCCACGCCGCTCACCCGCTGGTTCTTCGTCGCGCGCGCCTGCCCGCCATGGAGGCCCGAGCTGCACTCATCGCGGCCAACGAACTCCTGCGCTACCGCCCCGTCGACGATGTCTACGAAGAATGGCTCGACCGCGTCGCCGAGCTCGTCCGCGCTGCGGAGGCGACCGCACGTTCGTTTCACAGCACCGCACCCGCCGCTGGCGATAAACTCCCGGGCGCCTCGGCCGCCTCCTCCTCAAGATGGTGCCCTGGACCCAAGCGCGCGGCCTGGCGGAACCCGCTCCGCCAGCGCCGGCGGCGGCAAGAGCAGAGCTGCCAAGAAGTTACTCGCCACGTGAAGCTGCCCGGCGCTCCCTACCCAAAGACGTCAAGAACTGCGCTGCCCCCACCCTGGGCGCAGGAGGCCTGCAAGACCAAGCTCTCTGCCGTCCGAGGCCCCCAGCGCCACGGCGGGCTGCCGCGCCTTCACCATCGAAGCTACGCTGGCGTCGCGGGCCCGCCAAGTTCAAGCCAGACCTGCCCCACTCTCACGACGGCACGGCAGACCCTACGGAGTTCCTCCAGCTCTGAGCTGGGCATCGAGGCTGCCAGCGGAGATGAAAAGGTCATGGCGAACTAGTTTCCCATGGCGCTGAAGGGCGGAGCCCTTTTGGCTCTGAATCGGCCCCTGCACGATCTCTTCTGGGCGAGATGCGCACCGCTTCATCGCCAACTTCCAAGGGACTCGCGACCGGCCACCCGCCGTGAGCGACATGCGCCGAATCAAGCGGCAGCGGAAACCCTGCAAAAGTACATCCAGCGCTTCAACAG